>JAPKLW010000999.1:22301-38910 GCA_026898455.1 Plectranthus barbatus | reverse complement strand
GTATTCTAGGATTGATTTAAATTATAGATAACAAAAGCTTTAAGGGCTGTGCGGTATGGTTACGTGCCATGCTAAACTGTCTCTTTTAGCTGGAGTTAAATTTGTGGTTAATGGCTTAGAAGCATCTTAGAATATAATGCAAGAATTGCATCTCTGTTCTTGAGAGATGGCTTGGTCTTAGGTTTTCACTAATTATTAATTTCTAGTGTCAAAAGCTTCCTGACATGGTAGTGAAATTAAATGGATTGGGGGCTTAAAACCCGCAAATCTGGTTGAGGGTGACATCGTAAACGTCTACGAGTGTAGCTTGCGGTGGGAACTCTTGGGCAAATAGTGGAACACATCTGTATTTGATTTATTAAAAGGTTTTAAATGCATTTGTTTTCGAAGTTCTACATGTATGTTCTTATTTAAGATTCTTTATTGTTTCAGATATGTCTATGTCTACTGTTGATCATTTACTTGCTCTAACTGGTCCAAACTTCCCGGAATGGAGTTTTTGCATCAAACACGTCCTTTATCTGAAAAACCAAGCATACGTTCTTTTTATGGATCCATTGTTGCGTATTCATCATAAGGTCTGCAAACTTGAGCTTGAATTTTATGAAAGACGGGAGGATGCTGATGAGTTCGGCTTCTGGCTCTTCACGGGTTCTCTATCTAGAGAATTAATGCACAAGTATGAGTACCTCGAAAGGGCTGGAGAGATCAGGAAGGAACTCTCGACAGCCTATGGTAACGTGGAGCGAACTATTAACTATAAGCTTGTACATGACCTTGTGTGCAAGAAGATGGTTGAAGATAGTTCGGTGATAGATCACATGATGTTTATGATTGATCTCATGAGACAGTTCACTGTGCGGGGTGGTAATATCAGTGCGCAAGACGAGATTGATATCATCCTGAACTCTCTTCCTGAATCCTTTTATGACTTTAAGGTAGTTGCTGCTGCAAGGGGAGATTATGCTCTGCATGAGCTACTTGAGGACCTTGTGGTGGAGCAATCTTCCATGCAAGCACGGATGCCTGTTCTGACTGCTTCTAGCACTGGTTCGACAACCTCGAAGGTTGGAGATGATGGTGCTGAAAGCAAGCTCAGGAAAGAAGTTAGTGAAAGCAAGTCAAAGAAGGTGAAGAGGGTTAAAGTCACTCCAAAGAAGAATAGTTGTGCTGGATGCGGAAAGGTGGATTGTCCGAATGCTAAAGGACAAGGTACGTCATTTGCATTTGTAATGGAAACATGTTTAGCATCGTTTCTACTCATTCGTGGGTAGTGGATACTGGAGCTATTGATCATGTTTGTTACATTTTGCAGGGGTTCACACCGAGGTGGGTGCTGAAGAATGACGAGGTTACCATCTTAATGGGGAACGCAGCACAAGTGAGTGTAGTTGCCATTGGAGATTTCACCTTGTACTTGGATGATTCTGTTTTTACTTTGAGAGATGTTTTGTACGTGCTGGATTTTCGGCAAAACCTTATTTCAGTTTCCAAACTTTATGTTGATGGATATTCAGTAATTTTTTATAGTGGTATTTTTATCATTGGTAATAACGGTGTTATCTGTCATGGGATGCTGAATAATTCTCTCTATGTTGTTAACTGTAATCATAAGTCTTCCGGTAGAAAAGAAGGTCGGGCTAACTATCAAGTCGCTGTGATCTGACCGCGGTGGCGAATACATCGGTAACGAGTTCCTGCAGTGTTTGTCAGAAAATGGGATTACATCCCAGTGGACTTCACCAGTTACTCCCCAACAAAATGGTGTAGCTAAAAGAAGAAATGGGACTCTTCTAGAGATGGTAAGATCAATGATGAGTTATGCAAACTTACCAATTTCATTTTGGGGCTACGCATTGGAGACAACAACTTACGTGCTAAATGTGGTGCCTTCTAAATCAGTTCTTAAGACGACTTTTGAGCTCGTCCTTGGTCGCAAACTCAATTTGTGCAAGTTTAGAGTATGGGGCTGTCCGGCAGACGTACTGTCAAAGGAACCTAATAAGTTAGAAAGAAGGTCAAAAGTAATGTTGTTCATAGGGTATCCCAGGCAAACGAAAGGTTGTTACTTTTACTGTCCTGAGAGTCAAAGAGTCGTTGTTAGCACCAACGGTAGATTCTTGGAGGACGAGTATGTGAGTAATCACAAGTCAAGGAGTGATATCGTTCCTCAAGAAATTGAGAACGAGAATGCAATTCCAAGGGAAGGGGAACGTGTAGATGTGGGTGCACCTGTGAGAGGTACAGCACAACAGACACGTTCTTCAGTGCAAGGTGCAGAACTACAAGTTACTGCACCTACTACTAACACGGCACCGATGCCTCGTCGTAGTGGGAGAGTTATTTTCTAGCCATAAAGGTACATGTTCGTGGGTGAGTCTGCGGACTTAAGCCCGAAAGACGGACATGAGGACTCTGACCCATTGACTTACGAAGAGGCAGTGTAGGACAAGGATGTTTCCAAATGGCGTGTCGCCATGGATTCTGAAATTGAATCCATAACTGCTATGGATGTATACTAGAAAACTGATTTGCCGGGTGGCTTTAGGGCCATAGGGTGCAAATGGGTATACAAGAGAAAGAAAGGGGCGGATGGAAAGATCACGACTTTTAAAGTCAGGCTGGTGGCAAAGGGTTATAGTTAGAAAGAGGGCATTGACTATGACGAAACCTTTTCATCCGTAGCCATGCTCAAATCCAACCGGATACTCCTTGCCATAGTTGCGCATATGGACCTCGAGATCTGGCAGATGGATGTCAAAACCGCTTTTCTAAACGGTTACCTTGAAGAAGGTAGGAACATCTATATGCTGCAACCCGCGGGTTACATAAGCAAAGGCGAAGAACATCTTGTCTGGAAGCTTAGGAAGTCCTTGTATGGAGTTAAGCAAGCTTTGAGGTCGTGGAACTTACGTTTCAACGATGTGATTAAATCCTATGGATTTGCACAGTTGGAAAATGAAAGTTGTGTTTACCGACTTTGTGTCAGTGGGAGCGTGGTCTTCCTTGCACTATACATTGATGACATACTCCTACTTGGAAACAACGAGGGAGTGATGTTGGAAATCAAGGCTTGGTTATCCGAACAGTTCCAAATGAAGGATCTGGGAGAAGCTGGTTACATTCTTGGGATTATGGTCTTACGAGATCGTAAGAGAAGAATGTTGAGCTTATCCCAGGCATCCTATGTGGATACTGTGATAGCCCATTTCAGCATGCAACTCGCCAAGAAAGGCTTGCTACCTTTTAGACATGGCGTTCATCTTTCTAGTGGGCAGTGTCCTCAGACACAGCGGGAGAAAGATGAGATGAGTCTTGTACCATACGCCTCAGCGGTGGGTAGCCTCATGTATTCATTGTTGTGTACCAGGCCAGATATCTATTATGCCGTTGCCATGGTAGCAAGATATCAATCTAACTCTGGACAGGTGCACTGGACTACTGTAAAGCACATCCTCAAGTATTTGAAGAGAACTAGGAATTACGGTCTAGTTTCTCAAAGTGAGGATTTGTGCCCTGAGGGTTATACAGACTAAGATTTCAAAGGGGACCAGGATGAGAAGAAATCGACCTCGGGATATGTGTTTACCCTGGGAGGTGGAGCTGTATCTTGGAGGAGCTCACAGAAATGGATTGCTAACTCCACCATGGAGGCGAAATATGTCGCCGCCTCCGACGCCTCGAAAGAGGGGGTATGGCTCAGGAACTACCTTTTAGAGTTGGGCATGATCCCGAGTTTGTCGAGGAGCATCACAATTTATTGTGATAACTCTGGTGCAGTGGCAAACTCAAAGGAACCGAGGTCTCACAGGGCAAGCAAACACATAGAGAAAAAGTACCATATCATACGAGAAATTGTATCGAGGGGCAATGTGCAAATTAAGAAGATTGACACTGCTGACAATCTTGCTGATCCATTTACAAAGAGCTTGCCGCAGAAAGTTTACGAAAGACATATTCGTGAGCTGGGTTTGAGGTGGATGAAGACCACTGATAGTGGTTAAAGAGACAACAAACTAGATAGACGGACTGTATACTCTGTAATAGCTTAGTTATGCTTTTGAGTATAAGTGGGAGATTGATAGGTTTTGTATACTGAAAACATTTATTATAATGAATATACAACGGTTTATTTCTCCTATCTGTTAACAATCTTACATGTATGAACAATGGTATCCTCTTGTCTCACCGATAGGGACAATCATACGGCGTGTTGTAGATCGCAGAAGATAGTATGAGGGTACGTCTGTTTGGATGGCTGCAGCATTGTCGGAATAAGTAGTCTGTCTTGGTTACTTGACATGCTGGTACGCAGAGGTGGCGTATTGATGGACCGCAGTGAGATGTATTCGTCTGTCTGACATCAGTGAATACAAGATCTCGTTATATTGATTGATTCCAAACCCTAACAAAGGTTCAGGGGTTTACACGGGTTGACTGTTGCTTTGACTTGCCATAGTGGAGAGCCTAAGTAACGTTCTCGTATATCCGCATCTTGGGTAGCAGCAGTTCGTGTAGTACCGCCTGAGACTGGGTTTAGGTAACCATATTCGAGTAATAGGATGGGGACATTCCTTGAGGAGCTCAATGACATTCATCGTGCCAAAGTCCTGCAGGTTGATTAAGTTCAGGCACGAGTGATAAGGATTGAGTGGTACTACTCAGGAATAATAAGATATTAATTAATTGTAGTTAGAGCTTGTCAGAAGCTCCAATTAATTAATGAATGTCCGGTACCCTTAAATATGGGGATTCTCAATTAATGCAGCCCGTTCTCATAACGTGGTAATAAATGGGTAGGTTAGTATTAATTCTGTGGTGAAAAAGAATTAATATTAATTAATTAATTGTGTGTCCTGGGTTGTGGACATGAGAATTAATTAATTTATAGGCCCACTTTATTATTTGCATTAGGTCCTAGGTCTGGCCCAAGGAAAGTGTGTTGAATTGAGCCGAGGAGCCCACTAGGGTTTACAACCCTAGGTCTATAAATAGACAGCTCTCTCTCATAAGTTGTAACACAGTTGAAAAACCCTAAACCTAGAGAGAGAGAGGGGCGCCGTTTTTGAGAGTAAAAAAGGAGGAGAATTTTTGAATTCTGGTCCTGCTCAAAGCACACTTCTGTGGAATCCTCACCAGTAGCAGATCTGAACGCACCGGGAAATAGATCTGAAGATCTAATCTAGAGAACAACAAATTTCTTTCTTTCTCTTTTGATTTTCGATTTTTATCTAAGAAATTAGGGTTCTAGTTTCTGTTTCCGCAGATAAAATCGGATTGCGTGGTTGAATTAAAGTTGGAAATTCAAACGCAAAAGATTGGATCAGACTCGACGGAATAACGGTAATCCCTCAATCCACAAGTCGAAGAATTAAATTCATAGGAGCATGCTAGGGTTTATTGTAAATTTAATTGTGCACAATATCCATATATTGATCCGGTTCAAATTGGTTTTTGTGATTCGGTTCACGGGAAAACCCTACAAATAAGAGAAAATCCTGAGATATGCATCTTTATATGCTTATCTCCTCTACGCAACTTTCCGCTGCAATGAACCTAAGATTTTTATAATTTCCTTCCCTCTTTGATTGAAGTTGAGAATTCGATCAAATTATGTATAACTTAATATATATTGGCATGGGAGTTGTTTCTTTCTGTTTCCTTAATAAATGTATGTATGCGTTGGATTTTGTACGCTTCCGAAAATTCTTTTTGACTTTTGCAAACAGTTGAATTTCCCTTGTCCATCTTTCCGACGCCACAATAGCATTTCCAATAGTTCGGGAAGGCAAACTGGGGACGCTACACACATGCTAATAAATTTGATAGTAATTAAAATAGAAATGTTTACTTAATTTTCATTATTAGATTTGATGGATTATGATTGTTTCAAAATCAGAAAATAGTGTCCAATCAATCAATGTAACTTTAAACTCCAATCTTAATATTAGATTATCTACAAACACTATTGGATGAAAAATGAAATTCGGCATATTCGTTTCTACAAATTGGTTTAAGATAACTTACTTTAAAAACCAAAAGGAAGTGACTGGTCTCATAATCAACCATATGCATTTCTCCGTAATTTGAAATGAATGAAATTCCTTGAAAATAAATTTATGAAACTTCTTTTCATATTTTATATAAGGTCAAATTAAGAAAGTTATAATAAATTAATAAACCAAACTTTCTAACTTAATTTAATAGTTAATCACAATATAAATCAATGTTTTGTAATAGATCATTTTTTACACGTGAAACTAATAGAATGTAATTATAGTTTTTCATATTGGACACATGGTTCATAACAAAAATATTTGTTTTAACCGCCGACGAGGCAACAGTAACGGAAATAACAACTTCATCAAAACTAAATCAATAGCGTGTGTTACCCGATTCTATTTTAGTTTTTGCACTTATCTGATAAACAAATGGAAAAGAACTTTGATTCGATCGACGAACAGGTGAGCGATGTGCTCATCTTGTGTAACAAGACTATGGCAGCATCTTTATCAATAGTATTGGCCATTGTATCCATAGCCTAACTTATTTTTTGGCTAAACCCTAATTTTATTTTTGCTTCATCAAATCATCGAGCCTAATCATTATTTTACGAAACAAGATATTTAACGCAAAAGTTTGTCACAGAAAAGAATGACGACCATCAACAGTGTCGTATAATATGCACAAGCAATTCATAATAAGGCAATAATTCATTTCAAACAATATGAACAAGAAAATGGAAAATATTAAAGAGAAAATATTGCTGCACTAGAAATGAAATTTGAGAAATATACATATATATATATATATACATATATATATATAGGGTAGTGATCAGGTGAGAATAAGAGTTACTATGAGAAATAAGAATAGATCTCACGCGTCCATCTCATCAAATCGACAAACAGGATTCGTTCTCAGCAAATTGAAAAATGCGGCATTTTTGCCCCAATATCCTGCAGTTTTAGCCTTTAAAGGCAAAAATTGTAAAAATACTAAACCCAAACAGCAGCCTGCATTTTTAGCCCGATTTACTTCATTTTTACATAAATACGAATTAGAAAAAATTAAACATCTTCTTCTTCAAAGCAGCAACAAGAGCGTAGTCTCTATAAAACTCAATACCAACATCAACAGATCTAAAAACTCGGTCCTTAATATGCTTCATCTCATCAACACACTTTGGAATAAATGAACCTGTAAGATACAAAAATGCACAAAGTTAACACTAAAGATTCACAATATAATAGTTAAAATGAACGCCGATCTGAATAAAACAATTTTTTTAAACTATATTCATGCACAATTAAAAAACTCAGGACCAAACACGAACGCAAAATCAAGAAACAAAGAAAAAAAATCTGATGAGATACTATTTCAAATTTTAAAAAAAAGCTAAAATTACAAAAATAACCTTAATTTTGCAAAACTGCAGGATAATTGAGGAAAACTGCACACGGAGTGAAATAGATCATGAGCGTTGAAATCACAAAATCAAAGGCTGAGATTTATTCTCATATGATCACTACTCTATATATAAATATACATATATAAATAAAAATATATATTTATATATAATTTATAATAAAAACAATTTTATTTTGGCCTGGAGTTGAGAAACACTGTTGGTTTTGATTATGCAGGAGCTATGCTGTAGCACGAGGTCAGAGAGAATATGGTTGTTTCTATTGAGACTCAATATCTGAATTGATGGATTGATTAAAATTACAAAAGATGCAGATTACAAGTCCTTATATAGAGCTTGAGATACATGAACCATCTAAAGAGACATGTGAATTTACTTAGGTAGATACATGAATGAATCTAGGTAAATACATGAATGATAAAATGCATGAATGGTATAAAGCATTAACCATGGTCAACACATGAATGTTGACAGCACATTAATGTTTAACACTCCTCCTTAATGTGTTGTCCGATTCCAAGTGCAGTTCGGAGTTGTTGAAACCTCTCTCTTGGTATTGCTTTGGTGAGAATGTCGGAAACATGATCTTCCGAACAAATGTACTCAATTTGTATTTCGCCCTTTTCAATTGCTTCTCGAATAAAGTGATGCTTCAGAGCAATGTGTCGAGTTTGATTGTGATGTACCGGGTTCTTTGCCATTGCTATTGCTGATTTGTTGTCACGGCACAGCTTGGTTCCTTCTTCTTATTTATGTCCAAGATCAGCTAAAATTCTTCGCAACCTAATAGCATGAGAAGTGGCTATTGATGCTGAAACATATTCTGCTTCTGCTGATGATTGAGCAACACTTTGCTGCTTCTTTGACATCCACGAAAACAATGTTGATCCAATTGTGAAGCAATATCCGGATGTGATCTTCATGTCATCTAGTGATCCCCCAAAATCACTATCACAAAATCCAACTAGGTTAACAACAACATTTTTCTTGTAGCATAGACCAAAGTCCACTGTTCCTTGGATGTAGCGTAAAACACGCTTTGCTGGTGCAAAATGAATGCGACTTGGATGGTGCATAAATCTTGACAGCATGCTTGCAGCATACATTATGTCTGGCCTTGTTGCTGTGAGGTAAAGTAAATTACCAATTAAGCTGCGAAAAAGAGTAGCATCTGCTTTCTCTCCCCCATCTTCTTTCTTTAATTTCTTCCCCATGATCAATGGTGTAGAGACGGGATTGCATCCTAGCATCTTGAATTTTTTCAGCATCTTTTCAGCATAGTTCTTTTGGCAAATGAAGACTTCTTGCTCTTCTTGGTAGATCTCCATTCCAAGAAAATGTCGAAGTAAGCCCATGTCACTCATCTCATACTTTTGAGTCATGTCTTGCTTGAATTCTTCGATCATCTTCTTATTGCTTCTAGTAAAAATCAAATAATCAACATAAAGATTAATGATTAAAATCTCATTACCTTGATGCTTGACATACAAGGTTGGTTCACTTTTGCTTTTCTTGAACCCAGTGATGTTGAAGTATATGTCAATCTCGTTGTACCAAGCACGAGGTGCTTGCTTCAGCCCATATAAAGCTTTCTTGAGTTTGTACACCTTGTCTTCATTTCCTTCAATGTTGAAACCTTCCGGTTGAGCAACATACACATCTTCCATTTGCTCGCCATTGAGGAAAGCTGACTTGACATCAAGCTGATACAACATCCATCCTTTGCTAGCAGCGAGTGCTATGATTGCACGAATTGTGTCTTGCCGAGCAACTAGGGCAAAAGTCTCCTCGTAGTCAATTCTGGCTTGTTGTGAGTAGCCTCTTGCGACGAGTCTTGCTTTGTTTTGTTGAACATATCCATCTGGATTGTGCTTCACTTTGTAGATCCATTTAACACCAATGACTTCTTTATCAATTGGCTTGTAAATGAGATCCCATGTATGATTTTTCTCGATCACTTGGATCTCTTCATTCATTGCTTTTCTCCATGCTTCTTCTTTGAATGCTTCAGCAAAGGTTTCTGGCTCAATAAAACAAAAGTTGCAAGTAGCATGGATATCATTTAGAGATTTATACCTCCTTGGAGTTGAGCTTGAACTTGACGAGTCGGGTGAATCCAGATCTGGTTGCTCCAGCAATTGTGTAGCATCAGTTGATGCTGGTGTAGTCAGCTCATCCTCTTCAGCATCATCATTCAGTACTGGAGGGCTGAGATTTATTGGAAAATCTTTCTTCTCAACTACATTTTCTTCCCAATTCCACACAGTATTTTCATCCACTTGAACATCCCGGCTGATTATGACTTCATTTTTCTCCACGCTGAAGCATCTGTAGCCTTTACTCATCATGCTGTAGCCCACAAAGATACATCTTTCACTTGATTCATCAAGCTTTATTCGTTTTACTTTGGGAACTTGGGCATAGCACAGACATCCAAACACCTTCACATGCTTGACTGATGGTTTTCTGTTGCTCCAGCATTCGAGTGGCGTCTTGTTCAGTACAGCTTTGGTTGGGCACCGATTTGAAAGATAGACGGCGGTGTAGACAGCTTCTGCCAAAATGTTTTTGGTAGGCCTTTCTCGTGAAGTATTGATTTTGCCATTTCGACAAATGTTTGGTTCTTCCGCTTGGATACTCCATTTTGTTGTGGAGTATATCCGACTATCAACTGTCTTTCCACCCCTTCATCTTCACAAAACTTGTGGAACTCTTTCGAAGTATAATCCTTTCCTCTATCATTTCTCAATGTCTTGATGAAACAACCACTTTGCTTTTCGATGAGGTTTTTGAATTTTTTGAACACCGAAAATCTTCGGATTTTTGCCTCATGAAATAAACCCAAGTCATACGGGTATAATCATCAACAAACAAAATAAAGTAGCTATTCCCATCATGAGATGCGGTGTCCATCATGCCGCAGACATCAGTGTGAACCAGCTCAAGTTTTTTCTTGGCTCTCCATGCTACTCCTTTTGGGAAAGGTTGTCGGTGTTGTTTCCTAAACATACATCCTTCACAAACATCATGTTTTTCTTCAATTTTTGGGAGCCCATACACCATCTTGATATCAGACAACTGTTTGAGGCTGTGATAGTTTACGTGACCAAGCCGTTGATGCCACAACTTTGACTCATCAGTGACAGCAGCTCCAAATGTTGATGCTTCAGCACTAGATGTTGTTGCTGCAGCATAGCTGATGCCTACAACAAAACTTTGGTTCATCATCTTGATCTTTGTAAACACCTTTGTGTTGTTATTCCTATCATATCTCGTGCACTCGTTGTTGCTGAAGTCGAGTTTGTAGCCATTCTCCAACAGTTGACCAAGGCTAAGAAAGTTTTGGTTCAAGCTTGGCACGAAGAGGACATTGGAGATATAGCTAGGACCATCCTTTCTATAGATTGGAACTGTACCAATTCCTTTAGATCTGATCAGCTCCCCATTTCCAAGTTGTACCGGTGTTGTGGCTTCTTCATTAAGTTTAGAGAATATTTCTCTATTTGGTTTCATGTGATTGCTGCAGCCACTATCCAGCAACCATTTTTCTTTTTTTTGTGTTGTAACAATATGACAAGCATAGAATGTCCTATGTGTCTTTTGGACTTCTTGACGAGCCTCCATTGGATTGGCTTGATGAGTGTCTCTAGATCTGCAGTCTCTAGCTAGATGACCGAAGCGACTACATTTGTTGCACTTTGGTTTATCTTTAAACCAACAATCTTTTTCCAAGTGACTAGATCTTTTACAAATTTTGCAAGAAAAGGAAGTATGCATTTTACCTCTTCATTTTCTTTAGAATTTCGTCCTCTGCCACTTGAGTCGTCATTTCTTGATTGGTTTTTGATGGTGAGCTTTGATTGAAATGCACTCTCGATTGATTTCTCGGAGTGTCTTAGCAATCTTTGCTCAAATGACTTAAGGGATGCCATCACTTCATGGACGGTGAGAGTAGACAAATCCTTTGTCTCTTCAATGACCGCAACAATTGGATCAAACTTATCGGGAAGAGAAATAAGGATTTTCTCCACCATTCTCTTGTTGGTGACGTCTTCTCCAAGGGACTTCATTTGGTTGACCAAGTCGAAGAACTTGGTTGAGAACTCCTTCAATGTCTCGTCCTCATTCATCTTCAGATTCTCAAGATCTTTTTGCAAAGACTAGAGTTTAATAACTCGAACATTAGCATCTCCTTGAAATTCATTTTTCAGAATTTCCCATGCTTCTTTGGCGGTGTCGACTCGCATGATTCTTGGAAAATTTGTTTTTGTGACAGCTCTTTGAATTATTGAAGGAGCACTAGCATCGGCTTGCCTTGATTGCTCTAGCATCTTTGTGTTGTTCTCATCCAGATCTTCATCTTCAGCATGCTCTTCAAATCCTTTTTCTACAATCTCCCATTGATTAAGAGATCGGAAAGTGGTCTTCATCTTTACGAACCAAAAGTCGTAATCTTCTCCATCAAATTCTGGGATTAGATGGGAAGTCGATGTTGTGGTTGATGCCATTGATTCTCTTCAGGTCGGATACAATCTTTTGGCTCTAGCTACCAAATGTTGGTTTTGATTATGTTGGAGCTATGCTGTAGCACGAGGTCGGAGAGAATATGGTTGTTTCTATTAAGACTCAATATCCGAATTGATGGATTGATTAGAATTACAAAAGATGCAGATTACAAGTTCATATATAGAGCTTGAGATACATGAATCATCTCAAGAGACATGTGAATGTACTTAGGTAGATACATGAATGAATCTAGGTAAATACATGAATGATAAAATACATGAATGCTAAAAAGCATTAACCACACATGAATGTTGACAGCTCATTAATGTTTAACAAGCATGAAAAAGATCCACCCTCACACACTCACAAATGCTAAAAATCAGGTGGCTTTTTGCATTGAAAACTCACACACTCACAATTGCATAGCTCCTTCTCCTCTCTATATATACCACCATTTTCACTCTCTTTCCCTCATCTCTCATCTCTTGCTCGTCTCTCTTCTTCATTCCAGCTTCTCTTTCTCTCATCTCTCTCTCTCTCGCCCCTTCATTCCAGCTCAACTCTCTCAGACAAAGAGAAAAAAAAAAATGGAAACACCACTGGTACAGATCTCTCTCCCTCTATCATTTGGGTTTACACTTTACACACACTCATGATCTTATATCTATCTATTATCTTCTTGGAATATTTTTGGTGGGGGATTAGTTCTAAATTTAGTGTATTTTTGTGCAGCCACAAGAAGTTGTTTTTGAGTGAGACAATGACTTCTAATGTTTCAGGGAAAATGGCGTCGTCGACCCCACGCCGATAAGATCTATTCCCCTGCTAATGCTGGAAGCCGGACCTTCTGCGGAGCCGCAACCTCATGTTTGATTTCCTTCATGTCATTCCCAGCTTTTATACACAATCTGCATGTCTTCATATAATTTTATATTTTATATATATAAGTATGTAACTATTGCTTTCATTTTCACGGCTCATCCATTTTTCTTTTTTCTGGTTTTGTTCATTAATCGATTTTCAAAATGTGCAAGTCAAATCTGAATTTTATATTTTTTGCAGGAACCCACCAACCAAGCAGGTGTGAGCAGAAAACGAAATCTTCAAGCATCCCATATTCTTGAAAGAAGGCAGTTTTCCTTTAAATTCTTTCACTGCAGGAGTGTCTTAGCAATGACTGAGGTTAGTCAATAAATCAAGTCCATAGAATCAAAGATTTCTTGCCCCAAAAAAAAAAAAAAAGAAACAACAGAATAATTCTGTTGGACATTATTTCTTGCCTATCATTATGTGTTATAGAAATGTAAAATAAAACGTGAAATAATTGTTGGACGAAATTGCCCATTGTAACTAGTATTAGTTAATAATTATTATTATAGTGATGATTTTATTATGGTGGAGAGAATAAAAAGTAATGAATAACTATAATTGGTGAGGAGCATGGGTATTTATAGGGAGATATTCTAGATACATAAGGAATATAAAACCTAGATATGCTAAGATATATCTAAAACTAAACCTATCCCTGATAGATTTATACCTATCCAAATCTAATATTAATAAGGAAAAATCTTGTCCAACAAGGAAACACGATATACACCATATCTTTTCATATCTATCCAACTCAATCAGTTCCTCGAGTTATATTGAGACTACTCCAACAATTCTCCACCTTAGGCTCAATATCACCTGGGCTTAGCACCTCCTCTTCTGTTCGACTTCAACAGTTTGATCAGTTCCAAACAGTACTCAAACTTAGTACCTGTAACTGGCTTTGTAATCGTATTCGAAGGATTATCGAGAATATTGACCTTGTGCAGCTCGACCTCTCCGGCTGCAACCACATATCTTATAAAATGGAACTTCACATCGATATGCTTAGTTCATTCATTATGAACGTCATTCTTTGCCAACTGCAAAGCACCTTGATTATCACAAGAAACCTTCATCTTTCCTTGATTGATCCCCAGTTCATTCATGAATCCGAGAAACCACGGACCTTCCTTAATTGCTTCGGTCAAGGCAATGTACGCCGCCTCCGTCGAAGATAAGGCAACTACCCTCTGCAGACTTGCTCTCCAACTAATCGTCGTTCCATATAATGTAAAAAAAAACCCATCAATGACTTCCTCGTATCCACATATCCTGCATAATTCGAGTTTACAAACCCTTTAACTGGGAGCCTTGAGCTCGAACCATCATCCTCAAAGACTAGACTCTTTCCAACTGTTCCTTGAACATACCTGAGGACCCACTTTAGAGCTGCCCAATGCTCTTTCCTAGGTTCAGCCATGAACCTACTAACCATGTTGAGAGCATAAGCAAGATCCGGTCTCGTACAGACCATAACATACATCAACGAACCAACAATGCTCGCATAAGGAATACTTCTCATAAGCTCCCGTTCCTCCTTGTCGGGTTTTCCAGCAGCACTCAACTTGAAATGAGCTGCTAAGGGAGTGAGCACAGGCTTTACATCCTTCATTCCATGCTTCTCAAGAACTTTCATCAAGTATCCCTATTAAGATACTGTGAGTCTTCTTCGAGCCCTGTTTCCTTCAGTTCGGCTATCCCTTGCTTATCTCGACTCGCTATCAGCATATCATCTACATACAACAGTAGATAAATTCGAGTTTTCATATCTTCACCTCAAAAATATACACATGGGTTGTGTTTGCATGGAACAAAGTCCTGCTGAACCATAAACTTGTCGAACTGCCTATTCCACTGCATTGGAGACTGCTTCAATCCATACAATGACTTCTTGAGAAGACACACCTTCTCCCCATTACCAGCATCCTTGAAGCCCTCAGGCTGCATCATAAGGCTCCTTTCCTCCAGCTCTCCGTACAGAAATGCAGTCTTTACATCCAGTTGCTCCAACTCCATGTCGTACCGAGCAACTAACAACAATATTAGCCTTATAGACATTTGTTCACCACTGGGGCAAAGACCTCGCCATAATCCACACCTTCCCATTGCGTGAAGCCTCGAGCAACTAGTCTAGCCTTGAATCTAACCCCAGAAACCTCTGTTTCTTCTTAAAGATCTACTTACAACTAACTATAGATTACTTCTCCCCCGGCTTATCCACCAACTCCCAGGTGTTATTCTTCTTCAAGGAGTCCATCTCCTCCTTCATGGCATCGAGCCACTTGAGCCTCTCCTTAAAACTTATGGCCTCGCTGTAGCTCTTCGACTCAGTCTCATCCAGCTCTACCTCTTCCGCCATAATGAAGGCATATGCTACCACATCAGCATATCTGAAATGAGTGGGAGCTCTTATCTGCCTTCGTTCCATATCTCTCGTGAGATTATAATCTTGAAGCACACCTGACCCTCGAACCACCTCAATCTCGCCATCCACTTGAGGTGCACTCTTCGACCCACTGGTTGGCTAACCTCAGTCATTGCTAAGATGTTTTCTTGAGTTTCACTGCAGTGAAAGAGTTGAAACGAATACAGTCTTCTTTCAAGAACATGGGATGCTTGAAGATTGCGTTTTCTCCTCACTCCTGCTTGGTTGGAAAATATAAATATAAAATATATATATAAGATGTTCATATGACATATGTATATATAAAATATATAAGTATATGTCATATAAGATGTTTAGATGACATATATATATAAAATATATAATTAAATAAAGACATACAAATTGTGTATAAAAGATGGGAATGACAGGAAGGAAATCAAACAAGAGGTTGCGGCTCCGCAGAAAGCCCTGGTTCTTGTGACTCTAGTTGAGCAGAAGGCCGGGCTTCCGGCGTCGGACAATCAAGATCCAAAAATGCACAAAAAAGTTACAAAAATGCACAAACAAGATCCAAAAATGCACTAAATTAGAACTAACCCCCACAAAAAATAATCCATGAAGATATGATATAAATATATAATTAAGAGTGAATGTGTATTTTCCCGTAAAATTTCGAGGATGCTGTTTGCCCTGAAACATTCAAAGTCATAGTCCCACTCAAATACTACTTCTTCTTGTGGCTGCACAAAAATACACAGAAATTTAGAACTAATCCCCAACCAAAAATATTCCAAGAAGAGATTAATTAGTTATAAAATTAAGTTAGGCTCGATGATTCGATGAAGAAAAAATAAAATTAGGGTTTACCCGAAAATAAGTTAGGCTATGGATACAATGTCCAATACTATTGATAAAGATGCTGCCATAGTCTTGATACACAGGATGAGCACATCGCTCACCTGTTCGTCGGGCGAATCAAAGTTCTTTTCCGTTTGTTTATCAGATAAGTGCAAAAATCAAAATAGAATCGTGCAACACATGCTATTTATTCGGTTTTGATAAAGTTGTTATTTCTGTTACTATTGCCTTGTCGACGATTATATCGAATATTTACGTTATGAATCATGCGTCGAAAATGGAAAACTCTTATTATATTCGATATGTTTCACGTGTCAAAAATGATCTATTACAAGACATTGATTTAGATTGTGTTTAACTATTCAATTACATTAGAAAGTTTGGTTCATTACCTTTTTTATAACTTTCTTAATTTGACCTTATATAAAATATGTAAAGTTGTTTCATAAATTTATTTTCAAGGAATTTCATTCATTTCCAATTAGGGAGAAATGCATATGGCTGATTATGAGACCAGTCACTTCCTTTTTGTTTTTAAAGTAAATTATCTTAATCTA
>JAPKLW010000999.1:0-17301 GCA_026898455.1 Plectranthus barbatus | reverse complement strand
ATTTGTTGATCATTTGAAGTGAGAAAAAAATTGCTATATTATGAGATAGTGAATAATCTAATGATATGATTATTTGAAAATATGAAAAGCATGAAGTGATGAAATTGCATGAAATACATGAGAAATTCATTATGTGGAATGATTACTTGATTATGTGAAGTGTGTGAGAATTTTGAATACATTTGGAAATTTTCGGATGTATGATTTTAGGTATAGTAACTAGGATTTTGGTGTTGCTTGTTTTGTATTAGGAATTCTGTATAGGTGACACAAATTATGTTATAACACGAAAGAATTTCGTGTTGTGTCGGAGGATAACCACATATGTATGTATGTACTTGTAGTGGGAACCACTACACCTCGATGTGAAACATCAAACGCTTTAATATTGTCTTATTGTATTACTAGACATGTTATTATTTTAACACTAAGGATTAACTTTAATATGCTCTGAACCACACGTCGTCTAGGACAGATTTAAGAAAGGGAGTTCGCGAAGAAACTAATGGAAGAGTTACGTTGGACAATTACCTTAATACGTACTACACGATGGTGTCTATTGTAAGCACCTTGGTGAAGAATATACATTAGGAATTTGAAAAAAATGATACAACTAATATATATGAAGAGAATTAACTTGAGTTAATTTGTAACACCCTTCCGTACTTGATAAACCTGGGAATAATCATGTTTTCGGATGTGCGAAATAAGAGGAATTAGACACAAGAGGTCTTAAGAAGAGAAAAGTGTATCCCAACCGGCCAGCGCCGTGTGCGGCGACAGAGAGCAAGAAACAAGGCTAAATGCCGCGGTCTGGCACCGCGTTTCACTAGCAGACCAATTTTCAGCATTTCCAGATTTCAACAATCAACTTCACGAATTTTTAGTAATTAATCTACTTAGTGAAATGACATGATTTTTCTACAGATTACTAATTAACATGTCTAGAATTAATATTATAAAAATCAGATTTTTCCAAGGTCCAAAAACAGGTTTTTAAGGTCGTGCAAATTAAACTGTTAAAATCTGTGACACGTTATTCAAATGCTTCAAACTCGAGTTTCACAACTCCGATTTATGCGATTCAAAATTCCACAGATTCCTAACTCGTTATAGTTTATACAGTTCGAAAATCAACCCAATCCAACCATCACAGAAACAGTCGTGCTCTTTTAATCTCTGTCCAAAACAGTTCATACTCCCAAATTTCATCAATACATGATTTCTCAACGTACATGCCATTATCTCATCCCCAATGTGCAGTTAACGAGATTCTTCATGAAGTAGGAGGAATGAAATATAGGCGAAGCAAGAATAGCTAAACACCAAAATGAACGGATAATATATATTGAAATGCATAGTAATATACTATGTAAGTGTGTACCAAACCTTAAAAGGAATGGCTAATCGGGGCCTCATTGGTTGGAATGATAAATTTTATATCCCTCAAAAGGGAGTGCGAGCACGCAATTACAATACAATACTATAAGTATATAGAGTCATATGACAGAATGACATTGTGAGTCAATGTAGCATGTGAAATGATAGATGATTGATTTAGCACGATTGTGCGTACTACCTGAAGTGGATACTTGATGAAATGAGATGAGATCAAGTGAAAGAAAATTTCTTACAATGATTAAATGTGAGGTCAGAATGAGACCACTCGAATAATAGTAATTAATATCAAAGTTCGTAATTTAGATTTCTAGGATGCCATCCAGAGAATGCCCACGTATAAAGCCATTAAATGAAATTGGCGAAGAACGAGAAGAAATGGAGGTACCACCGCCACCTCCCCCTCCAAGGAAAATCGGAGAGATATTCGCACAACAAAAATCACCAACCTATGATAGTTCTGAAGGCCCAGAAAAAGCTGTCATCTGGGAAAGAAGAATAGAACGAATCTTCCACTTCTTAGTATACACCAATGCAGAGAAAATGATATGTGTACCCTACCAACTGCAAGGTGAAGCAGACTACTATTGGAAAAGTCATCTAAGTAGCTTACTTGGAAACAAGTTGTCGCCCTCACTTGGGAAGATTTCAAGGCATAATTGTATGAGAAGTACATCCCCGAGACGTACAGGATCGAAATTGAAACAAAGTTCCTAAATCTGAAACAGGGACCTAACTCAGTCAAAGAATATGACCGCATGTTTTGAGCACTGTTGCGCTATGCACCCGACAAAAATTTACACTAAGGTCACGAAAATCCAAGAGATTTCGATTTGGATTAAGGCAAGAAATCTAGACATTCAGAGCTTGCTTGGAAGAGCATTTTGCTTAACGCAAGGAACCGAGAAAGAGAACTCGGAAAACCTCATAGGTATTTATATGATCGTGAATATACCTGTCATCATACTATTTGGTACTAGAACCCCACACTCATGCATCTCTTAAGCACGCATAGAGCTGTTAAGTTTGGAAAGCAAGACTAAAGAGAATACACAAGATGTTGTAACCCCACTGGAGAATCGGCCCAATAACACGTTGTAGCACACATTTAGGAACTTAACTAGGAACGAACATCATTGTGATCAATAATTCTAACGTCATAGAGCTAGCCAACATCAACATCATTCTCAGAATGAACCGATTGACCGAACAACAAGCCGCAGCAAATTGCAAGAAGAGGAGAACCTCGTTCAACAATCCTAGTGGAAGAACCACCAAATTCAACGACCATAGTTGGAAGAAACTAGTACCTCTAGTATCAATGTTACGTGCGATCGGTGGAATGAGGAAAGATGCGAGCTACGCCTACCTATTTTGTTTAGAAAATGACGAATCAAAAGATGAAGACATTCAGAATGTACCGGTAGTGCAAGGATTTGAAGACATATTTCTAGAAGAGCTACACGGATTGCCACCCGACAAAAAATTAGAATATGCGATAGAATTCGAACTAGGAAGCCACAACCGCATCGAAAACACCCTATAGAATGGAAATGATAGAATTGCGAGAACTGAAAGTTCAACCGCGAGGACTCTTAGATCTTGAATTCATAAGGCACACTGTCCCACGCGGAGGAGCGTCAATACTGTTCGCAAGGAAGAAAGATGGATCGTATGCACGTGCATCGATTAGCAAGAACTCAAAAATTTAACGATGAAGAATAAATACCCTTTGCCTAGAATAGATGATTTATTCAACTAACTAAAAGGAGCCGGAATCTTTTTGAAAATTGATCTCAAATCGGACTACCAATAGCTGGATCCGACAACCTTTCGTATATGATACAGACACTACAAGTTCATCGTGATGCCATTTTGATTAACGAACGCGCCTGCAATATTCATAGACCTAATGAATGGAGGCTTCCACCCATATTTGGATGGACTCATTGTAGTATTTATAGACGATATCTTGGTTTACTCCGAAGGAGAGCAGGAGCATCGAGAGCAGAGGAGAAACACGCCAAGATTAGCAAGTGTGATTTTTGGCTTGGAAGAAGTAATGTTCTTAGGACACGTCATCTATGTAGAAGGGATGAATGTACATCCGAACAAGAATCCAAGCGATTCATGAATGAAAGTCACCCAACAATCCAAATGAAATGCGGAGTTCCCTAGGATTGGTTGGCTATTATCAACATTTTATCAAAGGATTTTCTAAGATAGCAAGACCGGCAACTCAACCACTGAGAAAAGTTGCAAAGTACTAGTGGACCAAAGCTTGTGAGAAAAGCTTTCAAACGTTAAAAGAGCTACTAACCACTACATCTATATTAACCATACCCAAAGATGGAAAAGACTTTGAGGTCTACACGAACAATTCAAAGAACGATGTAGGATGCATGCTAATGCAAGGCGAAAGAGTGATCGTCCGTGTTTCTTGGCAGTTAAGGCCACACGAGCTCAACTACCTGACTCATGATCTAGAACTCGCTGCCGTAGTACATGCACTGAAGATAAGGGGACACGACTTATATGGTGCCAAATGTGCAATCTACACTAAGCGGAAGCAGCGTGCTTGACGACAGCCACCGAAAGTCTACTAAGATAATTCGAAAAGCTGAACCTTGAAATTGTCATCCCAAGCAACGTAGGAGAAATAAACCTAGCAACAATGACGATGGTCCCTAATCTAAGATAAAGGATAATAGAAGCTCAACGACAAAGTGAGCAACCTGAGAAAATTCGAACAAGAGTTCGAGTGGGAAAGTAAAAGGTTTTGTAGAGAAATGAAATAATGTTGTGTACTTCACAGGCAGAATTTGTGTTCCAGAGAATGAGGAACTAAAAAAGAAATCTTGAGAAAGACACACGATATCCCGTATGTTGCACACCCGGGAGGTAACAAAATGTATCTAGATTTGAAGCAATCCTTCTAGTAGGAAGGAATGAAATGAGATGTAGTCGAATATGTCAAGAGTTGCATAACTTGTCAATGGGTGAAGATTGATATGTGCGTAAAATGACCTATTTTTTATGTGTGAGCGTGCATGTTTGCGGCCATTTTACTCTCATATCATATGTTTTTGTTGCTCTTTTGTCGTGTTTTCGTGTTTTTTGTGTTTTGAATGTTGTAGGATAGGTTTTGGGCATAAACTAGCATTTTTGGTGGATTTTTGGAGGAAAATCGCACGAATTTGGAGTTTGGAGGCGTCGACCAGCCGAGCGGAGTAGGACCGGCCGAGCCAAGCCGGACAGAGAGCTCGACCGGCCGAGCCAAGCAGGACCGGCCGAGCAAGCCAACAAACAGGTGGCTCGGTCGAGCCACTTCGACCGGGCGAGCCAGGCCGGGTTTTTTTAGCAATTTGGCGGTTTCCAGCTTCGACCGGGCGAGCCATACTTCGACCGGGCGATCCGAGGCCCTGTTTGCTTGTCTATAAAAGGGGAAAATTTAGTTATTTGGAGAGTTTTTTGTCATTTTTCAATAGATCTAGTGAGGAGTTCCCCTAGATTCCAATTTCCATCACGATTTCATCTAAATCCTAGAGTATCAAGGAGCTAAATTCATCAATCCTTGGAGGATAATTGAAGATTCAAGGGGGTATATCAAGACATACAAATCCAATTGGGGAAGATTCCACTCTCTACTTGTCAATTGTAATGGATGTATTTGATTTCAACTTTGTATTGTTACAATTGAGAGGTATGATGTTCTAATTCAATTTGGATGTTGATTTGAACGAGGATGCATGAAGATTAGGTTTGATAATTGTTTGTTTACTTTCCTTTGAGAGCTTGAATTGCACTAGAACTTGTTCCTTACCTCTTAGGTGTAGGTAATAGCCAACTTAGGAGGTAGATGACGTGAACGCTGCAGCCAACACGCGGGCGGAATCATCGTGAATAGTGTAGATTCATACGATTTTAGTTCCAATCCATGTGCAGTGCTAGGTCGTAGGGCAATAATTGACGATCTATTTGGAGTGGTCTAGGGCTTAATAACGTGACTGTTTGCAAGTCTTAGCATCATCAACCGTTAGCTCGTTGTGACAAGGGGTTAACGAGTGTAGGGTCGATTGCTCAATCTCCTAGGGATTAAAATGTGTTTACATCAATGATTAACCTAATTTGATTGCATCTACGTTCATTTCAACATCCTATCTTCTTAATTTGAGTATTTGCTTGTCTTGGTTTACCGATTTGTGGAGAGAATTGATTGAATGTTGATTGTTGGTTTAATTGATTGTTTGTTATATGATGTTAGCTTAGATTGAAATTGATTACCTAGTTGATAGAAACTACTCAATGATTCTATTTTTCCTAGCTATAAGACTTTGCTATAGTATCTCGGTATTCTAGCGGGCGAAGGGAAGAAGGACCTGGATTTGACAAATTTTATTCTTGTGTAGCTAGGCGCTTAATTTGATTGAACTTTTAGCCGCATCAAGTTTTGGCGCCGTTGCTGGGGACTTCATTTAATAGGTTGCTAGATATTGGGGGAAAAGTGAAGCTTACAGGTTAGCTATTTGTGTTATTGCTTGGGTGAATTTTTTGCTTTTTGCTTATTGTTTGATAGTTGCCTTTCTTTTGTTTGATCAAGTTGTTTGGTTTGGTAATTGGTTTCTGTTGTGAAGTTGTAGGTTGTTTATGATCACGAGGTCCAAGGCTCGTGAGCTTTTGGAGAGGAAATTACAACATAGGCAAGGAAATATTGAGATTGATTTGGAAATGGCTAACCCAGGAGAAGATACTGTTAGGATTGGAGAGTTGGAAAGACAAATTGAATTGATGAAAGCTTTACTAAATGAGAGGAATGGTCCTCGTAGACCACTTCAAAACCTTTTTCGACCTCAAGGGGAGCCGATGACGGGAGGTTTCCGGTTAAGAGTAAATGCCACGCAATTTGAGATAAAGCCACAGTTGGTCCAAATAATACAGAATAATCAGTTTGGGGGACATGCGACCGAGGATCCGAATGTTCATATATCTCAATTTTTGGAAATTATAGATACCATAAAGATCAACCAAGTCCCCCAAGACCAAATACGGCTAAGGTTATTCTCATTTTCTTTGAGGGACTCGGCGAGGAATTGGTTCGAAGGTTTAGACAAGTCAAATATTGCCACTTGGGAAGAATTAAGAGAAAAGTTCCTATTCAAATTTTTTCCACCCAGTTTGACTTTGAAGAGAAGGGCGGATATAACATCGTTTGGGCAAAGGTACGATGAACCTCTCTATGAAGCTTGGGATCGGTTCTGAGAGCTTTTACGCAAGTATCCTCGACATGGTCTTTCTAAGAGTCAACAAATTTGCCAATTCTATGGTGGATTGAATTATGATACAAAAGTCATGATGGATGCTTCATCGGGAGGTGCATTCCTAGATCAAGAAGAGGAAGACGCTTGGAAGACAATTGAGAAGATGGCCGAAAATAGTTTCCAATGGCCAAGGGAACGGAAAGATTATAGACCGGTGAAGTCTGTAAATGATGCTTATGAGAAGGAGGATTTCAAAGAACAAATTGCTGCCATGCAAAGGAAGCTTGACAAGTTATCTACTTCGGGGAGTGGAAAAGAGGATATGATGATACTTAAGCATGAGAATGCTTATCTAGAGAATGTGAATTTCGTCAATCAAAGAATGGGGTACAACAATCGACCTCAATACAATCCTCAAGGAAATATGTACTATCATCCATCCAACCAATTCCACCCCAACTTCTCTTATGCAAACCCTAACAACGCTCTCAATCCTCAAATGCAATTGGAAGGAGGAGGGAGTAGTAGCCAAGGAGGATATGTTGGGGGAGGTAGTAGATACGTGAACTAAGAGGTGAGGAGAAATCAAAGTGAAGAGATTGATAAGCGCTTTGCGAAGTATGACGGGATGTTGGCGGAGATCCAGCTGCAAATTTCCTCAATCGCTAAACAATTAAGTGGCAAACATCAAGCTGGGAAATTTCCAAGCGACACGGAAGTTGTACAAAAGAAAAGTTGCAATATGATTGATGGTGAAGATAGGATGAATGAGAAATTGGAGGTCATGACTCCAAAAGTGGAAAGGGTGGAGATCAAAGAAGAATGGAGTATAGTGAAGGAAGATGGAAAGGAGTTGGAAGTAGAGAATGTGGAAGAAAAGAAAGAAGAACAACCTGAAAATGTGCATTTCTTTGATTATGTGAAGAAAGGAGATATAGAGATGCCACTTCCGGAAGAGATTGAACGTGTACCCATGTTGGATGAACTCGTTGGAGTTGAGGTAATCTCGGATGGTGAACCAAATGAACCGGGAAGTAATGAATATGAAGAGAAGAGCATATCTAGCAAGAAGGAGGATCCGGGCAGTTTTGTCATTGGTTGCAAAATTGGAGATGTGATAATAGAGAAAGCTTTGTGTGACTCCGATGCTAGTGTGAATATAATGTCATGGGACTTGTACAAAGAGTTGGAGGTTGGACATCTTAAACCTACAAATCAAGTCTTACAATTGGCAAATCAAGCTCTCTTTTGTCCTCGTGGAGTAGTTGAAGACGTGCATGTGGAGGTCTAGATATTCACATTTCCCGGAGATTTTCTCGTGGTGGACATGAAGAACAAAGGTGGTATTCAATTGATCTTTGGAAGGCCTTTCTTGCATACAGCCGATGCACTCTTCGACATGAAACAAGGGGAGCTCACTTTCCGTTGTTGTGGAAAAGAAGTTGTTTTTTCCTTACCTCCAAAGAGTTTGCATGAGTTTGAAGAAGAGAGAGTTCATAGGAAAAAATGGTTGAAGGACGTGCTCGACCCGGGATTAAACCTCATGGGGGACGAAGACGAAGAAAAGGATGATCTGGGAGATTTAGATGTATACGATCAAGGTCAGACAAAGAAGGCTCGAGTGGATATGGATCCGCCTCGAAGTGCAAGAAGAAAGTTGTTCTTCCTGGAGGATCACGTGGTGATAAGTCGAGGTATGAGTTCGGGATCAGCCCCGTTTGATCATGATTGATTGGGAGGTATGGTCGTCGAGCTTCCGACGTTAAACAAGCGCTTATTGGGAGGCAACCCAATGTTTAAATTGTGTTATTTTGCATTTTTGAATAATGGTGTGTTATTGATTTTTGTTGAATAACGTGGTGTGTTCTTGATGAAGGATTCTTAATTGCTTGTGGATTTACAAGTTTGATTGGCATTGTGATTAAAGAATTGAAAGGATGGAAGGCAACATGATCGGGAAAATGTCAGAAAAAGGGCAAAAAGTGGTGAAAGCAGGGGCAGCTCGGCCGAGCGGTGCAGGCTCGGCCGAGCTGGGTCGTAGGCCGTGGACAGAGGCCTCGCTCGGTCGAGCGAGGCAGGCTCGACCGAGCTAAAGCGTGCCAGCAGCCCCCCCCGCACGGACAGACTCCTCGCTCGGCCGAGCCGCGCGCAATTTTAAAAGATCGATCGAGCAATTGCTCGACTCATTTGCATCTTGGTCAAAATTTCTCTTCAAAAATTTTTTCCCATACTTTAGTGCATTGAATTGTTCTTATCTCACCCTTGAATTTCTGTTATGGCAAGCAAACGTGCGAGAGGTGAGTCTTCTTCTTCGGAGGGGCGCCCAAAGAAATTTGACGATGAGGAATTTGCTAAGTACAAGAATTTGGCGAACCGGCAAGTAGTGGGCACTAAATATTTGTGTCGCAAAACGTTGAAAGCTTTGAAGTTGAAGGATTATGTTTGAAGTCTCCTCACTGGCATCGGCTGGAAGAAGATGCTCAATGCTAAGTGGCCCGGATACATGGAGTTGTCAAGGGAATTCCTTGCTTCAGTTACTATCATGAAAGGGGCGTGAGGAATACCGTTGTCCTTGAAATTTAAACTCCAAGATACGGAATATTTCTATCAACAGGCCAAGATTGACGAAATTTTTGGTTGTGATCCTGATTCGATATTTCTGCATGAGAATGTTAACTTGGGGGAATTTTGGGAGGAGATTACTGGTATTTCACTTGATAGGAAATTCAATATTAAGGAGTGTAGAGCTAATGCAATTAGGAATCCAGTTATACGTTATATTCATAAGTTTGTTGGTGGTTCTGTGTGCGGGCGGTATTAGTCAAGTAACGTGATTACTTCTAAACTTCATATGTTGTATGCTCTGATGAATGGTATTAAATTTTCTTTGGGGGCGATGTTGATGGATGCATGGAGTCGGGCTGCTAATACCAACACCCGGACTTTTAGTTGTGGAATGTTAACCCCTATCTTTGAGGATGTTGGTGTAGACCTGTCAGGTGATTCTGCTCCAGCATTATTCTTGGATTCAAATTCCTTGTTAGCCGGACGATTTGTGGTTCCCGGGCATAGAGGTACGTTCTATTATAAATTTGGGAATTTGGCTATGAAGATGCCCCGACCGGAGTGGACAACAGTGTCAGATCTGTCTGATAGATCCAATTGGTTGCTGGATACCGAGGAGCACAAGGATGTGGTCGGAGTGTTATCTCCTGATGGATATTTCACGAGCCTCCGGCATCTTTCTGAGGCAGAGCATCAACAGTTGCGGGATGCCGGTCCAAGCACTCGAGCTCCTCCGCAGCCTCGACAGACTTCGATGGCAGATTGGCAGCAGCAGATGTTTTCAATGTTGCAGCAGACTAATGCCTCTATAGATTCTTTATCTTCATCTTTGTAGGGTCTTGATACTTCTATGGCTTCTCGCTTTGACAGCCTTGATCGGAGAGTGGATTCTATTCAGGAGGATATCCGTGAGCTTCAGCGCCGATTTCCCATTCCATACCAATCTCGCCGGGAACGCCAGCAACAGTAGGATAGGGTTGAGCAATGACGCACCGTCTACCTTTTTGACAAACTTAGTCTAACTTGACTAAGTTTGGGGGGAAGTGCCGGTAGTCGGTGCTCTGGTTCATTCTCTCCTCTATCTCTTTATCTTTACTATGCTTTCTAGTTTAGTCTAGTTTAGTATTGAACAATGATTTGGATTTTCGATTGGGTTGTATAATGATATTGATTTACCTTTACTTTGGTTTTGGATGTGGATCTGGATGATGATTTTTATGGTTTAATATGATGTGTTGATTGAATATTTTGGCGAGCTTGCATGTGTTTAATCATTTCTATTTGGTTTTGGCATGTGGATGTGTTATGGTTTGGTATGAATGGTGGAGCTAGGGGATATTTCTTTATTTTTGTTAATGATTGGTTTGTGGAAGTCGGTGGAAATGAGAACTTAATTGGCTTGTTTATGCTCAATAGTTTGGTGGTGTTTGTTGATTTGTAGTAGGTGCCAATAAGGACTGGAGAGTGGTGATCGTGCCTACTGATGGGTAACGTTTTCTATCGTTCTTCCTACAATTTAGTTTCGTTACATTTATTTTATGGCATGTAGATTGTTGTTAGGATTGTTGTGTGCTTGTGTGTGTGTGATGAACCCAAATGAGGCTTGAGATTTAATCATGATTTACTTAGTGGAGTTTGATGTTTACCTCAACTAATGATAGGGCGGAATCTGGTTTTTGAAGCATGTTTTAAGTTTAACTTTTGAATTGCCGAGTTTTGTATGTGGTTAATGCATAGGACTTGACAAAAAGCTGTGAGGGTTGAGCCATGATATTGTCATATCTAGTTCGATTGTGAGTGGAAAGATTGAGAGTACGAGATCTAGAACTTGCATCCGTTCTCTATCTATTGGCATGAGTGTGTAACTAGAAAATGATCTTAGGCAATCGATTCTTAGTCCTACCTTTCACACCGGGAGTATAAGGTGGTTGTTATCATAATTTTGCCTTTCATATCTTTGACCCCCGTGATTGAGCTTTATTGGTGAATCTTCTTTGATATAATTAGGACCATATTTGGGGGGAAAGAGTGTATGAGGGTGAATACGGTGATGAGAGTTGGGTTGGGAATTGATTGAATTTGTATTGATGGGAAATGTTGAGGCATGAAAGATATGGAATAAAGGATTGGTTTAAATCCTAGAAAAATGAGCACATACAAAATTTTGGTGCAAGTGTTTTTGAAAAGAGGCACCGACAAAATGAATGAATGATGGTGCATTTGAAAAATGATGAAAAAGAAAAGAAAAGAGAAAAGAAAAAAAAGTGTGTTGTGAAATAAAAAGTCTCGGGGGTTTATAGTGGTTCGAAAAGAACAAGTTTGGGGGTTTTGGGAAATTGAGAAGTTTAGTCACTTTGGCCCAAAACCACCCACCTTTTAGTTAGCCACGTTACAACCCGTGAAAAGACCTTTTTGATTCTAGAAACTAACTCGTTGTAGTATAGTGGTGAGAATGGATGCAAGCCTATGGAAATCAAGCTCGATATCTTGTGATTGTGTGAATCTCATCATCCCTAAACACGTGAGGAGTGCTTTCATTTCTTGTATCCATTTTTTATGAATGTTTCATGTCCTTAGCATTAACCTTGTTACAAAGTTAGGTGATAATCTCGTTTTACTTGAACATGCTAAGATAAATTTGATGAGCTATGAGGTATTGCATGAGGTAGATTAATGGCTTTGCATTGTTTTGATTGAGGACAATCAAAGGTTCAAGTTTGGGGGATTATGATATGTGCGTAAAATGACCTATTTTTCGATGTGTGAGCGTGCATGTTTGCGGCCATTTTACTCTCATATCATATGTTTTTGTTGCTCTTTTGTCGTGTTTTCATGTTTTTTGTGTTTTGAATGTTGTAGCATTGGTTTTGGGCATAAACTAGCATTTTTTGTGGAGTTTTGGAGGAAAATCGCACGAATTTGGAGTTTGGAGGCGTCGACCGGCCGAGCGGAGCAAGAACGGCCGAGCCAAGCTGGACAGAGAGCTCGACCGGCCGAGCAGAGCAGGACCGGCCGAGCCAAGCCGGACAAAGAGCTCGACCGGCCGAGCCAAGCAGGACCAGCCGAGCAAGCCAACAGACAGGTGGCTCGGTCGAGCCACTTCGACCAGGCGAGCCAGGCCGGGTTTTTTCAGCAATTTGGCAGTTTCCAGCTTCGACCGGGCGAGCCGTACTTCGACCGGGCGATCCGAGGCCCTGTTTGCTTGTCTATAAAAGGGGGAAATTCAGTTATTTGAAGAGTTTTTTGTCATTTTTCAATAGATCTAGTTAGGAGTTCCTCTAGATTCCAATATCCATCACGATTTCATCTAAATCCTAGAGTATGAAGGAGCTAAATTCATCAATCCTTGGAGGAGAATTGAAGATTCAAAGGGGTAGATCAAGACATACAAATCCAATTGGGGAAGATTCCACTCTCTACTTGTCAATTGTAATGGATGTATTTGATTTCAACTTTGTATTGTTGAGAGGTATGATGTTCTAATTCAATTTGGATGTTGATTTGAACAAGGATGCATGAAGATTAGGTTTGATAATTGTTTGTTTAGTTTCCTTTGAGAGCTTGAATTGCACTAGAACTTGTTCCTTACCTCTTAGGTGTAGGTAATAGCCAACTTAAGAGGTAGTTGACGTGAACGCTGCAGCCAACACGCGGGCGGAATCATCGTGAATAGTGTAGATTCATACGATTTTAGTTCCAATCCATGTGCGGTGCTAGGTCGTAGGGCAATAATTGACGATCTATTTGGAGTGGTCTAGGGCTTAATAACGTGACTGTTTGCAAGTCTTAGCATCATCAACCGTTAGCTCGCCGTGACAAGGGGTTAAAGAGTGTAGGGTCGATTGCTCAATCTCCTAGGGATTAAAATGAGTTTACATCAATGATTAACCTAATTTGATTGCATCTACGTTCATTTCAACATCCTATCTTCCTAATTTGAGTATTTGCTTGTCTTGGTTTACCGATTTGTGGAGAGAATTGATTGAATGTTGATTGTTGGTTTAATTGATTGTTTGTTATATGATGTTAGCTTAGATTGAAAATGATTGCCTAGTTGATAGAAACTACTCAACGATTCTATTTTTCTAGCTATAAGACTTTGCTATAGTATCTCGGTATTCTAGCGGGCGAAGGGAAGAAGGACCTGGATTTGACAAATTTTATTCTTGTGTAGCTAGGAGTTTAATTTGATTGAACTTTTACCCGTATCAAAGATGCTACATCAGAGTGGTGCAGCGGAAAGTTAAAACCCCTGGAAATCCCCAAGTGGGAGTGGGAGCACATAACCATTGACTTTGTAATGAATTTACCCAGGTCATAGAGGAAGAATACGAGCATATTGATAATCGTAGATAGTTTGACTAAAAGCACTCATTTCTTTCCGATACAGGCCACTTCGAGCTGAAAAGTTGGCACTAATCTACGTGAAAGAAATAATTCGATCTCATGGAATACTTGAGTTCATTACCTCCGATAGAGATGCTAGATTCACTTTTAGATTCTGGATCAGTTTACAAAGAGAATTGAGAACTCGACTAAAATTTTAGCACAACTTATCACCGGCGGTCCGATGGACAATCGGAGAGGACGACTCAAGTCCTAAGAAATATATTAAGAGCTATAGTGCAAGGCCAAGGTTTAAATTGCGAACAAGTATTGTCAGAAATCGAATTCACTTAAAATAATAGCTACCAATCGACCATCAAAATGATGCCATTAGAAGCGTTATACGGTAGAAAGTGTAAATCACCCCTTTATTGGGATGAAGTAGGCGAAAGAAAAACATTAGGATCCGAAGTTGTTGAAGGTATGACCCAATACGTCAAACAAATCAAGATGAGGATAAAAGAGGCTAAAGATCGACAGAAGTCGTACACCGACACTCGACGAAGCGAATTAATGTGCGAAATTAGTGACAAATTATTCTCGAAGGCATTACCCTCGAAATGAGTAACACGATTCGGAATGCAGGGGAAATTGAAGCCACAATTTATTGGACCGTTGAAAATTGTGAGATAGTTAGTCCTGTTACTTACCGACTAGCTTTACCGCCTAGGATGAGCGTTATTCACAATGTTTTCCCACTTGTCGCAACTTCAAGAATACGTCCATGATTCGAGAGACATAATCCATCATCATGAAGTGAATGTGCGACCCAACTTACAATATCAAGAAAGGCCAGAGGCAATTCTCGACTGAAAAGCTCAAGGGCTTCGCACGAAGAAGATCCCAATAGTCAAAGTGATGCGGAAACACCACGAACCGGAAGAAGCGACATAAGAACTAGAAGACAACATGAAGAACATGTACCCGAAACTATTCAAACGATGATTGCAATTTTCGGGACAAAAATTTTTGTAAGAGGGGTAGGATGTAACACCCCGTATTTTTCCGCGCTATATTTTCACTAAATAATTAATTATAAACACGCGGCAATGAGTAAAACTCCTAATAAATTATTCAATTGCGTATAATTAATTTCAGTCATCTTATAAATATATGGACTAGATGAATTATTTTGAGTCCAAGTATTAATTCAAGTAGAGTGTTGGGCTAGTGGACCCAATTGATTAATTCTACACTTTTGGGCCAACTTGGAATAATATTAATATAGGTTCTTTCTACTCTAGCAATATTAATTAATGCCATGAGGTTGTAATTAAAGCCCAATTGCATATTTAATCGATAACGAATATTATTCGGAGTTAATTCCAAGACAAAATTTGGAATTACGATTTCTAAATTACTATATGTAATTTTCGGCCACTCTTGCCTTAATTAATTGAAGGCACATTAGTGTATATATGTGAATAAACTCGAGGTCAATTCCAATGAAATATTCCGAATATTATTTCACTAAGTTTCCCTATTATTTTCGGCCCTTTTAATTTAAGATAGGATAAATATAAATTCCAACCTTGTGTTATAAGATATGGAAATTGATCTAATATTTAATTAGATCAAATATGTGAGTGGATGGAGGAATGACCAAAGTGGGTCTTTTAGAAGAAAAGTCATGCCTTGTCATTTAAATTATTGAAGGACATGATAGTAAATAAACCTAAGAGACATAATGATGAATACTACTCCATACACGCAAGCAAAATACTCCATAACCTACCCCAAAATTACTCAAATCACCACCATATATATTTCACCAAACTCACCCCCACACCTTCCTCTTTGATTTAAAACAAACAAATCTTCTAGATTTTGAGTTCCATAAATCGACCATAGCTGGAAATTGAAGATCCATGGAGGTATATTGAAGATCTAAGAGTGCACAAGGAATTAGGAGCAAGAAAGCATCAAGATCTAGCAAGAGGAGACCATTTTCGAGTTTTGAAGGATAGAACCCAAATCTCTCAAGTAACCCCTTATTTAACCTCTTTAGATCCTCCTAAGCATGATTATAATATTGCATGTATGATCAAGAAACCCCATATCGAATTTGATGCTATATGATGAACTAGGGTTGATGATATGCATGTTTGATAGGCAAATATAGACTATGTTGTTGATTGATGATATATCCCTTGTATGTATGATATAGCTTGATATCTATGTTATAGGATCATGATATAAAGTGTTCGATGTCTGAAATAGAACATATATGTTGTTGGATGATGAGTTGCCACGAATTTATACATGTTAAAGTTAAATGACCATGATGTGAGGAAGTCTGTAAAACGAGCTCTCTGTTTTGTTGTGGAAGACAGGTCAAATGGAATTCGATTGATCCAAAATTTAATTATGTTATACTTGAATGTGTTAGAAAGATTTTGGCTTTGGTTTCATGTCAAAATATTATGCGGTTCGAAAGTTATACACTCTGCAAAAATGTGTATCATTCTGTGTCTCATTTTGAAAATAGTTTCGAAAACTGCACTTAGACATTTCATAAACTTCTAAAAATTTATTTATAGGTATTGGACATATCATAGAGTCTTAATATAAATGTAAAATCCATTAGCATATGTAGTTTAGTCACCATCAATTTTTAAAGTTGCACCCTGTTTTCAGACCGTAGTATAAACGTTCAGGAAATTTGATATCCCCCAGCCCATATCTCCCAAACGAAAAATGATTTTTATAAACCGTCAATTGGAGAATTCTCATACAAAAATATAGTATTTTTATAAGTCCTAGCAAGCATGATTATATGATCAACCTAAGTATGAGGCAACTACTTGAAGCATGCTAAATGAATTAGATGAATAATCACTTATGTGAAGCATGCATGAAGTTAAGTGAACACACCTAGTAATTTAGTGTTATAATCTAGGTGTTGGTGATTGTGGCAAAGAAGCATCAACTAAAGGTACAAAGTGATCAAATAGCATAAACCATAACGTGGGCACTACTTTATCTAAAAACTTGTTTTTAAAAATGTTTTATCAAATGATGATGAATGTTTTTGTTTTGAATGTTTGGAACAACGTAAAATGTTTTGGTGCCTTGACAGTGCATGAGTTTATACTATTATGAGTTGATGTTATCATTGCGGAGGAATAAGGTGGGAAAGGGGAATGGAGGGCTCAACCCATATATACATGAATGCACGATTTGAATGGAGGGCTCAGCCCATATATATACATGAATGCATGATTTGTTTGGAGGGCTCAGCCCATGTATGCTCGTTTACATGATTTGTTGAATAATACATTTGGAGAGCTCAGCTCATAATTTCATGATCATTCGTTAATGGCACCACAAATGAAAAGAGTTGCGCAACCATGTGAGATGAATTTTTTTGGCATGCATGAGTAAATGATTTGATAAAACCCTCATGTTATGCTTGTGTGAAACGGTGATTCCAAGATATATCTATGCATTGTTTTAGGGACGACGTGTCCACTGGGTACGTTCGTGTACTTAGCCCCTGCATGTATTTTCCCTACATGTAGGTACATGGTGATGGTGATGGCGGGTGCGTTGTGGCGATTGTGGGAAGGAGCGGTTCAATTAGTACCTTATTTAAATAAATGTGTACTTGGCATGTAAATCTCACTTCCCTATTTTGTTGATCATTATTGCATAACTAATTGATCCCTTTTTGTTGGCATGTAAACCAAGTTAA
>JAPKLW010000998.1:173268-288361 GCA_026898455.1 Plectranthus barbatus | reverse complement strand
CTTCTCTGATTCTTTCTCTGATTTGCCGGACTATCTCAATCATTTCATTTATTGCGTCCTGTCCTACAATCTTTCGTTCTCCTACCTCGTCCCAATACAGAGGTGAACGACACTTCTTTCCATACAATGCCTCATAAGGAGCCATTTCGATTGTTGCCTGATAACTATTATTATATGCAAACTCAATCAAAGGCAAAATCGGCTCCCAACTGCTTCCTCGGTCTAACACCACTGTTCTCAGCATATCCTCGAGTGTTTGGATGGTCCTCTCAGATTGTCCGTCTGATTGAGGGTGAAACGCCGTGCTGAAATTCAGGCGGGTCCCCAATTCCTGTTGTAAACTCATCCAAAATCGAGATGTAAACTTCGCATCTCTGTCGGACGTGATAGATTTCGGCACTCCGTGCAGTCTGACTATCTCTCGGACATAAATCTGTGCTAATTTATCTAACCCGTAGTTTACCTTAATTGGTAAGAAATGAGCACTCTTCGTTAGACGATCCACAATAACCCATATCACCGTATTTCCTTTCTGTGACTTCGGTAACCCCGTTACGAAGTCCATAGTAATATGTTCCCATTTCCATTCAGGGATGTCTAACGGCTGCAACCTCCCATACGGCCGTTGATGTAATGCCTTAACTTGCTGACATACCAGACACTTTTCCACATATAAGGCTACATTCTTCTTCATACCATCCCACCAGTACTTAGTTTTCAGATCTTGGTACATCTTAGTACTTCCTGGGTGAGCGGTATACAGTGTATCATGTGCCTCACTCATAATCTCGTCTCTCAATTCTTCGTTGTTTGGCACCAAAATTCTATCTCGGAATAGGAGTGCACTGTCAGGTGTTTCCCGATACTCTCCTATTGGCTCCACTCTCAACTTCTGACGCAGTCTCTCAATCTCTGCGTCTTCTTTCTGTGCCTCACAAATTCTTTTCCTCAAGTCCGGTACTACTGTTAAAACTGCCAACTCACATCTCCTCCTCTCTGATGGTGATATCACTTCTAAGCTCAACTTCTCAAATTCTCTGATCAGACCGCCTTCTCTTGTGAGCATACAGCCTAACTGAGCTTCTCCTTTCCTGCTCAAGCCATCTGCTACTGAATTTGCCTTTCCCGGGTGATAATTAATTGTCAGGTCGTAATCATTTACGAGCTCCAACCATCTCCTTTGCCTCATATTCAAATTCTTTTGTTCGAAGAAGTACTTCAAACTCTAGTGATTCGTGAATATGGCACGCTTCACTCCATAGAGATAGTGTCTCCAAATCTTTAACGCGTGGATTACGGCTGCTAATTCCAAGTCATTAGTTGGATAATTCACTTCGTGCGGTCTTAACTGCCTTGACGCATATGCTATCACCTTTCCGTCTTGCATCAAAACACAACCTAACCCATTCTTCGAAGCATCAGTGTAAACTTCAAAATTCCTATTTGGCTCTGGCACTGCTAAAACTGGCGCAGTGGTTAGCAACTGCTTCAACTTCTGGAAGCTCTTCTCACATTCCTCTGACCATTCAAACTTCACATTCTTTTGTAGTAACTGGGTCATCGACCTCGCAATCTTCGAGAAACCTTTGATGAATCTCCGGTAATAACCTGCTAAGCCCAGAAAACTACGAATCTTGTTTGGCGTAGTTGGTGATTTCCAGTCCATCACCGTTTGAATCTTGGCTGGATCTACCTTAATTCCGTCTGCTGACACGATGTGACCCAATAATGTTACTTCTCTCAGCCAGAATTCACACTTAGTGAATTTGGCATACAACTTCTCCTCCCTCAAAATCTGCAGAACTGCTCTCAGATGCTGTTCATGCTCGGCTTCACTCTTTGAGTATATTAGAATATCATCTATGAATACCAACACGAAGTTGTACAGATACGGATGGAATACTCGGTTCATCAGATCCATGAATACTGCAGGAGCATTCGTGAGTCCAAACGGCATTACTACAAACTCATAGTGACCGTATCTAGTTCTGAACGCTGTTTTCGGAATGTCCTCCTTCCGAATCTTTAACTGGTGGTACCCTGATCGAAGATCGATCTTAGAAAACACCTTAGCTCCCATGAGCTGATCGAAAAGATCATTGATTCTCGGCAATGGGTATTTATTCTTCAGTGTTAACTTATTCAGCTCTCTGTAGTCAATGCACATCTGCATTGATCCATCCTTCTTCTTAACGAACAGAACCGGTGCACCCCATGGTGACACGCTTGGCCTAATATAACCCATGTCCAAAAGCTCTTGTAACTGGACTTTCAGTTCTTGTAATTCCTTCGGGGCCATGCGGTACGGTACTTTAGAAATTGGTGCCGCACCTGGTTCTAGGTCAATAGTGAACTCTACTTGCCTGTCTGGCGATAATCCCGATAATTCCTTTGGAAATACGTCCTCAAATTCTCTCACAATTGGAACATCTTGCACAGTCAGTTCAGGCTTTTCTTCTCCTTCCAGATATATTAGAAAAGCTTGGTTTCCGGTCTTTCGCAACAACTTCGTTGCCTGGACTGCAGAGATCACAGGTACTCTCTGTCTCCGCTTAAATCCATGCACATAAGCCTCTTCATTCCCTAGCTGAGGAATGATTACTTTTCTCTCACGACACAAGATTGTCGCTTTATTCTCCGACAGCCAATCCATTCCTAGGATTATGTCTACATCGTGAATATCCAAAACATTTAGTTCTGCCACAAGAATTTCATTCTCGTTCATCTTGATTCTCAAGTCTCGGCACACTAAAGTAGAAGTAGTTGTTTCTCGTGAAGGTATTACTACGTTCAAGTCCTGACTATTCTTTTCTACTTTAAGTCCTAATGCCTCAACACATGCTGATGAAATGAATGTATGCGATGCTCCCATATCAAATAATACCATGACAGGTATATCATTAATGCATCCCATACCTGCCAGGTTTCCATCATCCTGATTTCCGTCTAACGCATAGGCCCGGGCTCTCCTCTGCTGACGATCGCCGCCCTGCTGGTTTCCTTCTTGGTTCCTAGGTGGCGCCTGATTTCCCTGCTTTCCACCTCCTCTGTTTCCAGCATTTCCTCTCCACGGCTGGCGGTGTCCCCTGATAGCCCTCAGATGTTGGTTCGCCGGCCACTGAAAGTTCTGCCGGTTGCCTCCCTGTGCTGGCGGTGTAGGGCAGCTGTTTGCATAGTGTCCTTGCCCTCCGCAGTTGAAGCATCTGCCGACATTTCCTTGGCAGTTCCCAACATGCCTTCTGCCACACCAGTGGCAGTTCTGCGGCCCTGCCTGATCCCGCCTCTGGGCCTGATAAAGGTTGAACCTCTGAAAGTTCTGATGGTCTGGCCTCCCTTGAAAATTCTGTGGCCTGCCTTGGTCATGGCGCTTCTGATGGCCTTGTCCTTGTACGAATTGCCTTGGCGGCTCCTCAAATTTCCTCTTCTGGTTAGAACCAGAAGCCTGCGCCTCCTGCGCTCCCCATTCTGGCATCTTTTTCATATTCTTGGATGTTTCTATGTCCAAGGCGTGGCTCAACAGTTCCTGATAACTTAACCCCTTCATGGTCGCCAGTTGTGTGCGAATATCTTCACACAGACCATCTCGGAATTTCTCCGCCATTTTCTGCGGTGTGTCCGCCAGATGCGGCGCCATCTGGAGTAACTCACCAAACTTGGTGTCATACTCCTCCACTGTTAATTTCCCTTGCTCAAACAGGAAAAACTCCACCGCTCTTTCCTTTCGATACTGCCTCGGAACATATTTTTCAAAGAATGCTTCTTTGAATCTCTCCCAGCTGATGTTGTCCCTCTGTGCTGGAGCAATTGACTTGGCATAGGTCTCCCACCACCTATCTGCCTTTCCCTTGAGCTGATAAGACATGCAGTTTATTTTCTCATCCTCCGAGCATCTCATATGCTTGAATATCTTCTCAAGCTCTCTTATCCAACCCTCTGCAGCTGAAGGTCCTCTTGTTCCATCAAAAGTTGGTGGGTGTTGCTTCCTGAATGTTTCCACCCACATAACAGATGGAATTTCTGGTACATTTCCATGAGGTGGTGGATTCTGTCCTTGCTGCCCCGCAGCACTCTCTTCATCCGATAAGATTTCAATATTATTATGTCCCTGATAAATGGGATCTTCTTCCTAGAGTGGTACTTCATATACAGGTTGTGGAATAGCTCTTCCACGTCATCGGCCTCTCTGGCCTCTACCTCTTCCCCTGCCTCGGCCTCTGCCTCGGCCTCTACCTCGGCCTCGACCTTGATCGATGAATTCCATTATCTTCACTGCAAAACAATACTTATTTATCAATTTCATAGCATCCTCACATAAATGTGCTCATAATATCCTGAATCATACTATCCATTCATTACTCACTCAAAGCTTGTAAACACTCAACACCAATATTAAAAATCCAAAGGTTCCATACAACAATTATCAAGCATTTCAGCCAGTCTCACATGTTATAATCCAATATAAGCGAGATCACAAGTACTAATGATAATAAAGTTTCAACAGCGGTTAAATCTCAGTCTCCGTTCCAAACAAGATCATAAATAGGATACAACAACAACAACGAAATGTTCAAATCCAAATAAAACAGTCTGCCGTAAACCCATACAACTCTCAATCGGATCTCTCAGATGGATCTTCCTCCTCCTCATCGTCATTCTCCCTCTCCATCGGCATCTTACCCCTGTCCCGAGCGGTCATCCCCTTTCCTCGGCTGCTCTCAGTGTCGCTGGATAGGCAGATAGGTGCCTGCCTCGTCCCCTGGCCATAAGCAATCCCATATCCCCCGAACATGTCCTCATATCCGCTAGTGGTCTGCCTCGGCCACATCTCGCCACTACCCAAACCATAGTCATAAACCGGCTGGACTCCGCTAGGTCTTCCTGATCACTGTAATTTCTACAGATTAATTATAGAAATAGTGGCAAATAAATTTGTAAACCCTAAGGTTAACGATCCAGGGGAATGAAGCAACGAAAAATCCTAAATACTAAATCAGACGTTCTTAAAATACTGGTTAGGAAAAGCAATTAAAAAGTTTTGGTTGTTTTGAAAATTGTAATACTTGCGAATGAAAATTAAACAGGAAATTAAAAGGCTTTTGGATTCAAATAAGAGAAGCACAGATTCCAGGGATATCTACCTATCAAGTATGACATGGATGAATGAATTGATTAATTCCCAATTTTAATTCCTCTTCGTAGTGAAACATCAAAAAAATATTATGAACTTCTTTGTTTGACAATTCATAAAGTAGATTAATTAATTACCTATCTCCGCTCGGTCTCAAGATAAATTAACTAACTCCAAAGATCTACAGATTTATCCCTACAATCAATCTCCTTCAATTACGACAAGAAATCAGATTATATTGTGAAAATCTCTTTCCATTGAAAACTATCACAGTTACGTCTCAAGTAATCAACTAGATAATCCTAAGATGTGGCCAACAAACTCAAGATTAGGGAATAAGCACAGATTTCACAAATTACGAAGGGAAAGGGAAAATAACTCAATTAATCAAACATGTATACATTGATAATTCGAAACCCTAGAATCTAAGGAAGAGATTAGTTACACATATTCAGAGGAATATTCATCATAGAAAAATACAACCTGAATTGCATAGAAACTTGTATCTGAATGTCTTCCCACAAACTTCTGTCTTCAAACATAAACTCTAAAATTCTTGGAAATCTCTCTAAAAACTGAAATCTGGAATGAAGTATAATAAAAAGGTCAAAAGGTACTCTCAAAATCGACATTATTAGGATATTTATAGAGGTGGGGGTGTATCCTATCAATTCTAGGGCTAAAGATATGAATAAATCCGATTTTTATCAGATTTCCGCTCCAGTAGAGAGGCTCGCGTCGATCGTGGCTGATCCACGTCGATCGACGAGGCTTCCTGGTCTCCGTCGATTGATGCTGATTGGCGTCTGTCGACGCAGCTTCTCGCCCCTTCTGCGCGGTCTCACGGTTTTGGCCATAACTTCCTCCTCCGAACTCCGATTGACCCGATTCCAGTTGAGTTGGAGAGCTAACTCAAAGAATCATCCATTTCCATGCGCCAATAGCCCGAATTCCTCTTGTGGAAAAACTCTTCACTGCTACTCTTACACGTCACTGCTTTCGGAACTGTTTTCTCGTGAGTTTAGGCCTAAAAACCTGCATAAACATCAAAACACACCTAAAACCACCTAATATTGACATCATGCATAAATTATATATATAAACTCAATAAAACTACATAAAATAGTAGGAAAATAATATAGATAAGTGAGTGAAATAATGAGCTTATCACCTCCCAAATCATGTTGTGGCTGCTGAACTGGTAGTGCGGGTGTATCCTGACATCCATATGGCAAGGTCGGGTCCTGCTGCGGCGGTGGATACTGGACTGAGGCGGTGGCAAAATCACACCACGCGTAAGGATTGTACGCTCCTCCCTGCTGCGATCCATGCTGTGATCCCTGCTGAGATCCATGTTGTGATCCATGCTGGGGTGATGCATATGCTGCTACGGGCGTGCTCGGTGTAGGGCGTATCCTAGGGTGCGACGTGGATGCAGGTGCATCAAGTGCCGTAGGTGGTATCGGTGGTAAAGTTGGTGTCCACTGCGGCGATGACTGCTGCAACGCCACCTGGTAATCAACATAACCTGAGGATCCAACAGGATCAAAGTGGGGTCCGACCGATCCTCCCGATCGATGCTATGATGGCACTACAATCTGTGCTATAGAAGATGAAGCAGGTCTAGGCCCTGTCTGCGGCGCCTCGCCTGTCGCTGACGCCTGAGTGCCCCATGAAGATGTCGGCGATACTCCCTCGGCTAGAACTGTCTCCTGAATAAGTGCAGCAATAAAAGTTTGAAAACTCCCTTGGGTGCCCGTCCTCTGATTACGGTGGACTCTAGCTAGCTCCAAAGTCCGAGTAGTCCATCTCGATGGCATCAGCTCTGTGGTCCTCTCCATCGCCTCCGCATCTGTGATACCCTGTCCTCTCGCTTGCCTCCAAAAACTCCAAAACTCCGCCAACGTGTTAGGCAAATTATCCTCCTCAAATGGTGTGGCGCTCCTAAAGCGAAAAGCTGCACTCCTAGGGTCCATCTGTCACGACATAATAGTAAACGATCAGTCCGAGGTAAACATAATATCAATACGCGCAACTCGGTGTCTCGGGTCATCTGCTAGCCTCCGATACACCATGCCGAGGGTCTAAACGAATCCTCGCGCTAAAACACACTCACTCGAGTCTCGACTAACATGTCAGGCTCCTTGTGCATTCTGCACACTTAACATCAATCCCATTGTGCATTTTTGCACCCTTACCAACTACTGGATTTTCCAGTTCGATGAAATTTTCAATGTCACAACATAAGGCTAAATTCTAAGTTCAATAGTCAGTTCTTCCTTCATACATCATTATACTACAGCTCATTATACACTAGTACATCTTTAGCCATAACATAGAGGTTTTAAGCTTGCAATTTATTCAACACCCCATAAATCAGTTCAAATTCAGTTCAACTTCCAAGAAAAGGTCACCCTGCGGTGCCAAATAAACTCAACACTTTAAATTCTAAACACCAAACTAATCATTCATCAAGTTCTTCGATTTTTTGTAAACACCACTTTTCAACTCAACCCTTTCCACATCAATTCAAATCACATAAACAAATTTCAGTGTTAGCACTCTTGCTCAACACGAAATCAATCATGTTTATTTCAGTTCACATCAAAACATCTCAACTCCTTATTTCTCCCATACTCTACTTTCCTCTCTAAATAAATTCTCAAAACATTTGTGATGTTTTCAAAATACTCATATCTTACTGAAATTGCAAGCTGGGAAACTTTTAACTTAAACAATTTCAAAACATACCTCAGGTAGCGCAGGATGGAGTAGGGTGTAAGCATGAGCGATCACTTCACACAAATTTTCAAAACATTCAAAGACTCGAAGTTTCAAATTACTTTAAAATCCTTTAAAACTTTAAAACTCAGCTCTGATACCACCTCTGTAACGCCCCCAACTGACCTTCCCAATTTGGGGCCACGTTACATTGATGTTTCAGGTTTTATCAAACACATTTCAAGAATTAAACAAGCGGAAGACTTAAGTATTTAAATAAGAGATTAATAAGGTAAGAGAAATTAGTACTTCGAGTCAGTTTCACAAAACCAAATGTTTAACACTTAAAAAGGGAAGGAATTTATCAGAGAGTGGTGCAGCAGTGTGTGTAGCGTGATGGTGACATATATATGGAGATATATGTCACAGGATCTCTTAATCCTTCAAAACCACTTTATTTCGCCTGCTTACACACCGCTACTCCCATCCATGCCGCTTAACCTGCACATTTTAGAAATAACGCGAGGAGCTGAGTACTTTCGTACCCAATGAGAAACATGCCCGAAATCATACATTTATATAGGAAACATGCTATGCAACTCACACAGATAGACATGGGGTTTTGTTGAAAAGATCCATGCTATCTAAAACATTTTATTTTCACGCACGTGCTATTTACATGTTATTATATCTATTTCGGTGTTGTAACTGGAAGTTGGCCAGCTTCCGAGTTACGATGATCAGTTAGGAATGTAAACACACTCAACCTACTGTCATCTAAGTGCACTAGTCTCAGCAATCCTTTTTGAGACCCGATCGTTTAATATTCATCATTCAAAAATCTCCGTATTCATAATCTCCATATCCACAAATAACCAATTCCCCTTATATATTCCAAAATCCCAATCATATGGAGTCGCTACTCCATACTATTAAATGAGTTCTAGCTCAGTTATGAAAACCTGGTTCCAAACTCATTTGTTATTCTCTCTTGTCGATGGGAAACGACAGAGGACAGATATAATAGCACAAAACAATGCATAGCAGTCTTATTTCAAATCAAAACATTTTATAACACGTTTTGGAAACAAAATATGCATTTTTAGTTTTTACTGAAATAGTTTCCCACCTCGATAACAGCTTTTGGTTAGATGTCTTTTGCTAGATTGAGCTCGAACAATCCTTGCTTTCAATTTCCTACAATCAGATAAGGTTCTCGAGTCAATACGATATATCTAGGATAATACATCTTAATCGTAAACAAACAGGACTCAAAAGAACTCGGATCGAACGACCAATCATCACATTTCAGGCCTCTGTGTCGACCGACAGGGATCTGTGTCGGTCGACACAGCACTGGTCGACACAGGTTTAAATCGGTCGACATAAATTGGTCGACATGGCTATGTCGACTGCTCCTGTCGATCGACACGATTTGTGTCGATCGTCATGCCATCTGTCGACTTCTATGTCGACGGCCTTGTGTCGATCGACATACCCATGTGTCGATCGACACCAATGTGTCAACATGTTAGTCAACTCGACTTTGTGTCGATCGACATGATTTGCGTCGACCGACACACGTGTTCGACTTCTCTCTTCCGATCGACCTCCCTGTCGATCGACATGCCTCCTGTCGATCGACAGGAGTCGTCTTCTTCACTCCTCCCTCAGCCGCGACTGCAACTTCCGGCGGCTCACCAAACGGACCCCGATCATACATGCAATGGCATTTCCAGACTCCCTAGACTATGAGGACTCCTAATACGCTAACAAATACAAGAAATACACAAAGATTAGAGAGAAAACGAGGCTCACCGGAGCTCTCAAAGTCGACAGCGGCGGTGACGAAATCCGGCGTCCAAACCAAGTTTTCTCAACGTCCGTAGACTCCCTACAACCTCAGGAACACGATTCAATCGTTAGAATACCGATTAAATGGCCGGAATATCAAGATTAAAATCAAAATCTTCAAAATCTCAATACAAAACCCACCTCACTTCTTTCTTTGATAATTCGGCCGTTACTCGTCCTCTCGGAGCCCACGAGTAGTCAAATCGAAGCTTGAGACGAGAGCTATCGAACGGTGGTGGTGGTTTGCCGGTCAGTAGCCGGAGCTGGCCGGAAATCGGCTTGAAAAGGGGCTGACGGGTTTGGGGTGTGGGGAGGGTTTCACACTCTTTTCTCTCTCTAGAACTTTATATTATAAGGTGGAATGATATATTATAAGCCCTGTATAATTATGTATATAATACATAATTTCCCACATAATACATATACATGTATCTATGTATATGTTTATGAATTGAATAATTTCCAACTCCCACCATGATACTTCCAATTCCTCATGCATAAACTTCCAAAAATTTCCATTCTCCAGTAAACTTTATTCCCCCAATTTCTTGATAATTTCTACCATAATAATAAGTAGTATCAAGCTCATTATCCCTTAAATTCCCATCTCATACAATATGATTCTAACTCCATTGTATTGTTTAAATTTTCTACATCCATCTATCGAAGTAAATGCACAAACTTTGGAAACAAAATACCTTATTAGTTTCGAATTAATTCGTACAAAGTCAAATTAATACACTGGGTATTACAGATTTACTACTGGTGAGGACTCCGTAGATCTGTATTCTGAGCAGGACCAGAATCGAAATTAACCTCCTTCGAACTCCAAAAACGGCGCCTCCTCTCTCTCTAGGTTTAGTGTGTTTCAACTGTCTTATGACTTATGAGAGAGAGCTGTCTATTTATAGACCTAGGGTTGGAAACCCTAATGGGCCATTTTGGGCTCAATTCAGCATATTTAATTGGGCCAGTCCTGGGACCTAATGCAAATAATAAAGTGGGCCAATAAATTAATTAATTCCCATGTCCACAACCCAGGACACAATTAATTAATTAATATTAATTCTTTTTCACCATAGAATTAATATTGATCTACCCCTTTATTACCATGTTATGAGAACGGGTTGCATTAATTGAGAATCCCCATATTTAAGGTTACCGGACATCCATTAATTAATCGGAGCCTCTGACAAGCTTTAACTACAATTAATTAATATCTTATAATTCATGAGTAGTACCACTCAAACCTTATCACTCGTGCCTGAACTAAATCAGCCTGCAGGACTTTGGCACGATGAATGTTATTGAGCTCCTCAGGGAATGTCCCCATCCTATTACTCGGATATGGTTACCTAAATCCAGTCTCAGGCGGTACTACACGAACTGCTATTAACCAAGATGCGGATATACGAGCACGTTACTTAGGCTCTACACCATGGCAAGTCAAAGCAACAGTCAACCCGTGCAAACCCCTAAACCTTCGTTAGGGTTTGGACTCAATCAATATAACGAGATCTTTTATTCGCTGATGTCAGACAGACGAATATATCTCACTGCGGTCCATCAATATGCCACCTCTGCGTACCAGCATGTCTAGTAACTAAGACAGACTACTTATTCCGACAATGCCGCAGCCATCCGGATAGACGTATCCTCATACACTGTCTCGGCTGTGATCAGGTTTATGTCTCACTAGGTCAAGTGATCATACTGTCTTCTGTGATCTACAACACGCTGTATGGTCGTCCCTATCGGTGAGACAAGAGGATACCATTGTTCATACATGTACGATTGTTAACAGATAGGAGAAATAAACCGTTGTATACTCATTGTAATAAATGCTTTCAGTATACAAAACCCATCAATCTCCCACTTATACTTAAAGCATAACTAAGCTATTACAGAGTATACAGTCCGCCTATCAGGTCTGCTGTCACTTTAACCACTATCAGTGGTCGGCATCCACCTCAGACCCAGCTCACGAATATGTCTTTCGTAAACTTTCTGCGGCAAGCTCTTTGTATACGGATCAGCAAGATTGTCAGCATTGTCAATCTTCTTAATCAGCATATCGCCCCTCGATACGATTTATCGTATGATATGGTACTTTCTCTCTATGTGTTTGCTTGCCCTGTGAGACCGCGGTTCCTTTGAGTTTGCCACTGCACCAGAGTTATCACAATAAATTGTGATGCTCCTCGGCAAACTCGAAATCACGCCCAACTCTAAAAGGTAGTGCTGGAGCCACACCCCCTCTTTCGAGGTGTCGGAGGCGGCGACATATTCCGCCTCCATGGTGGAGTCAGCAATGCATTTCTGCTTTGAGCTCCTCCAAGATACAGCTCCACCTTCCCGGGTAAACACATATCCTGAGGTCGATTTCTTCACATCCTGGTCCCCTTGGAAATCCGAGTCTGTATAACCCACAGGGCACAAATCCTCACTTTTATAAACTAGGCAGAAATTCCTAGTTCTTTTCAAATACTTGAGGATGTGCTTTACAGCATTCCAGTGCGCCTGTCCAGGGTTAGACTGATATCTTGCTACCATGCCATTGACATAACAGATATCTGGCCTGGTACACAGCATCGCATACATGAGACTACCCACAGCCGAAGCATATGGTACAAGAATCATCTCGTCTTTCTCCCGCTGTGTTTGAGGACACTGCCCACTAGAAAGACGAACGCCATGTCTGAAAGGTAGCAAGCCTTTCTTAGCGAGTTGCATGCTGAACCGGGTAATCACAGTATCCACATAGGATTCCTGGGATAAGCTCAACATTCTTCTCTTGCGATCTCGTAAGACCTTAATCCCAAGAATGTAGCCAGCTTCTCCCAGATCCTTCATTTGGAACTGTTCGGATAACATAACTTTTATTTTGGACATCACTCCCTCGTTGTTTCCAAATAGGAGTATGTCATCAACGTATAGTGCAAGGAAGACCACGCTCCCACTGACACAAAGTCGGTGAACACAACTTTCGTTTTCCAACTGTGCAAATCCATAGGATTTAATCACATCGTTGAAACGTAAGTTCCACGACCTTGAAGCTTGCTTAAGTCCATACAAGGACTTCCTAAGCTTCCAGAAAAGATGTTCTTCGCCCTTGCTTATGTAACCCTTGGGTTGCTGCATGTAGATGTCCCTACCTTCTTCAAGGTAACCGTTTAGAAAAGCGGTTTTGACATCCATCTGCCAAATCTCGAGGTCCATATGCGCAGCTATGGCAAGGAGTATCCGGATGGATTTGAGCAGGGCTACCGGTGAAAAGGTTTTGTCATAGTCAATGCCCTCTTTCTGACTATAACCCTTTGGCACCAGCCTGGCTTTAAAAGCCGTGATCTTTCCATCCGCCCCTTTCTTTCTTTTGTATACCCATTTGCACCCTATGACCCTAAAGCCATCCGGCAAATCAGTCTTCTGGTATACATCCATAGCAGTTATGCATTCAATTTCAGAATCTATGGCGACACACCATTTGGCAACATCCTTGTCCTGCACTGCCTCTTCATAAGTCAGTTGGTCAGAGTCCTCATGTCCGTCTTTCGGGCTCAAATCCGAAGACTCACCCACGAACATGTACCTTTCCGGCTGGAAAATAACTCTCCCACTACGATGAGGCATCGGTGTCGTGTCAGTAGTAGGTGCAGCGACTTGTGGTCCTGCACCTTGCACTGAAGAACGTGTCTGTGGTGTTGTACCTCTCACAGGAGCACTCACATCTACACGTTCCCCTTCCCTTGGAATTGCATTCTCGTTCTCAATTTCTTGAAGAACGATATCACTCCTTGACTTGTGATTACTGACATACTCGTCCTCCAAGAATCTAGCATTGGTGCTAACAACGACCCTTTGACTCTCAGGATAGTAAAAGTAACCACCTTTCGTTTGCCTGGGATACCCTATGAACATCATTACTTTTGACCTGCTTTCTAACTTATCAGATTCCTTCGACAGTACGTGTGCCGGACAGCCCCATACTCTAAACTTACACAAACTAGGTTTGCGACCAAGGAAGAGCTCAGAAGGCATCTTAGGAACTGATGTAGAAGGCACCACATTAAGCACGTAAGCTGCTGTCTCCAATGCGTAGCCTCAAAACAAAATTGGTAAGTTTGCATAACTCATCATTGATCTTACCATCTCTTGAAGAGTCCTATTTCTTCTTTCAGCTACACCGTTTTGCTGGGGAGTACCCGGTGCAGTCCACTGGGATGTAATCCCATTTTCTGACAAATACTGCAGGAACTCGTTACCGAGGTATTTGCCACCGCGGTTAGATCGCAGTGACTTGATAGTTTTCCCGACCTTCTTTTCTACCTCAGCCTTGAACTCTTTAAATTTCTCAAAGCATTCAGACTTGTAGCGAAGCAGGTAAACGTATCCGTGCCTTGAGTAGTCGTCAATGAAAGTGACGAAGTACTCGTACTCTCCACGAGCCTGTGTGGACATCGGTCCACATAAATCAGAATGGATCAATTCCAACACTACCTCTGCTCGATACTGACTAGCCTTGAAAGGCCTAGTTGACATCTTGCCCTCGATGCAGGATTTGCAGACTTGATAAGGTACAGCCGGGACTAGGTCCAATGTACCATCATCTGCAAGTCTTTGAATCCGCTTCAAGCTGATGTGACCCAGTCTCAGGTGCCAGAGATATGTAAGATCCTCATCAAAAGAAGTAAGTTTTCTCTTCCTAGGATTATCAATTACAGATGAATTACATGCAATACTTGCGGAAGACTTATGATTACAGTTAACAACATAGAGAGAATTATTCAGCATTCCACGACAGATAACACCGTTATTACCAATGATAGAAACACCACTATCAAAAATAACTGAATATCCATCAACATAAAGTTTGGAAACTGAAATAAGGTTTCGCCAAAAATCCGGCACGTACAAAACATCTCTCAATGTTAAAACAGAATCATCAAAGTACAAGGTGAAATCTCCAATGGCAGCTGCACTCACTTGTGCTGCGTTCCCCATCGAGATAGTAACCTCGTCATTCTTCAGCACCCTCCTAGGTGTGAACCCCTGCAAAATGTAACAAACATGATCAGTAGCTCCAGTATCCACTACCCACGAATGAGTAGAAATCGATGCTAAACATGTTTCCGTTACAAATGCAAATGACGTACCTTGTCCCTTGCTTCCGCATGCCTTCTCACTTGAAGTGACACCAACCCTCTTCATTTCATTTGACCTCCTCTCACGTGATCTGCGATCAATCCTGTTCTTGCACACAGTATGAACCACATCTTTCAATGTGCCCAAGTTGTGCTCAAGATCTTATAACTCAGACTCCCATTAAGGTACGAAGGACTGTCCTGCTATGAGATCAGTAGGCAACTCCTTGAAAGAGTACTCACTTCTCTTAGCAACATCCCTCTTAAAGTCATAGAATGAAATCGGTAAGGAGTTCAGGATTATATCGATCTTAGCCCGATCACTGATACATCCACCTCCACGTGAGAATCGTTTCATGGTGTTATGCATGATCATTACATGCAGTGTCACCGAACTGCCATCAACCATTCTCTTACAGACAAGGTCTCTAACGAGATCACAGTTGATTGTTCGTTCCACTTCACCATACGTAGCCACTAAGTCCATCCAGATAGTAACAGAGCTACAATAGCCCATGTACTTGAGCTTAAGTTCTCTAGACAGGTTATCTAAGATTAACTTGTAAGTAAAATCCTCAGATGCCACCCAGCTGTCATAGAACTCCTTCTCACGTAACGTGGGGCAAGTGGCATCATAGTAAGAACAAACATGTGTTGCTTAGTCAGGAGAATATACTCAATGCAATATCTCCACTCATGGAAGTTCGGACCAGTTAGAGGATTGAGAGCAAGTATATGATCGACAGTAGACATAGACATATCTGAAACAATAAAGAATCTTAAATAAGAACATACATGTTGAACTTCGAAAACAAATGCATTGAAAACCTTTTAATAAATCAAATACAAATGTTTTCCACTAATTGCCCAAGAGTTCCCACCGCAAGCTACACTCGTAGACGTTTACGATGTCACCCTCAACCAGAACTGCAGGTTTTAAGCCCCAATTCATTTAATTTCACTACCATGTCAGGAAGCTTTTGACACTAGAAATTAATAATTAGTGAAAACCTTAGACCAAGCCATCTCTCAAGAACAGGGATGCAATTCTTGCATTATATTCTAAGATGTTACTAAGCAATTAACCACAAATTTAACTCCGGCCAAAAGAGACAGTTTATCATGGCACGTAACCATACCGCACAGCCCTTAAAGCTTTTGTTATCTATAATTTAAATCAATCCTAGAATACTTGTGAAAGAGGTCTACGCAAGCTACACTCGTAGACGTTTACGCAAAGCCCTCCCACTATTCACATGATTTAAATTTTTTGTCTAGAAATCCCAACAACCGTACCCATGCACCTCCGGGAACTAGAAAGCTACACTCGTAGACGTTTACTAGAAGGAGAGATACACTTACAGCCTAGGACCGCTTTGTGGAGGTCTATTGATTTTAATTAAAAAATCTGCTTAGTATTTTTCTTTTAAAAGGTTTCTTTATGCGCACACATAATTTCCTAGTTATTATATTTTCCAAATATTTGCATGTATTTAAACAAGCCCAAAAATTCCCAAAATATAATCCAACAAAAGAAATTAATCACATAAGCATGCTTGAAAAGCTGTAAATAATAAAGGCGATAAATCATTATTTTCCTATTATCTACACATACTTAAATTGCGCACATAAATAAATCACATATTATACGAGGACAATTAAGGCAAACAAAAAATTCGTCGTGGCCCCAAAAATAGAAAATAATATCTATCTATTACAAAATTTGAATTTTGAATTAATTTGGATAAATCCAAATCTTTTCAAATCTTCCAAATCTTCAAGGGCCTTCAAATCTGGATACACCAAATCTTTTGGATTTTTAGGCCTTTGTGATCTGATGATTTGCCCTAACCCTAATGCAAACCCTAGGGTTTACACAGGATTGCACAAACCACAAAAACACAAGCCACCGCGATGCGACAGCAGCAGCCGAAGCTGCCGCCGACCGCCGTCGACGCGCTCGCGCGCCCGCGCCTGCTGTGCCGCGCCGTCGCGGCCTTGCACCCGCGCGCCAGCCGCACGCCCGCGCCCCGCCCGCCGTCGTGCTCCGTCGGCCGTGCGACGGCTCCATCTTCGTTCTTCATCCTCGACCCGTTCAATTACATAATTTGAAGATTACAGAAAATCTATTCTATTACAAATTTCAAATCTACACTAATCACGGATTTTCTCGTGATTTTACAAAACAATTCAGCCCTACACGGATAAACCACCGCAGGCTGAATCAACGGGTTGCCACGAGGAACAAAAACCAAACATCCACAAAATAATAAATTCATACATGCATATTGAATTTAATTATGAACAACAGAGCCATAAATCAGAAACCTGGCTCTGATACCAATTGTAGGGTTTTTCCGTGAATCGAATCACCAAAACCAAACTGAACCAGATCGATCTGTGGATATTGCTCATAATTAAAATTCTCAAAACCCTAGCATGCTCCTATGAATTTAATACAAAGAATTGTGGATTTAGGGTTTACCGTAACTCCGTTGAGTCTGAATCGATCTTTTGCGTTTGAATTCCAAATCCCAATTCAACCACGCGATCCGATTTAATCTGCGGAAACAGAAATTAGAGATCTAATTTCTAGATTAAATTCGAAAATCAAAGAGAGAAGAGAAGAGAAATCTGTTCTCCAGATCAGATCTTCAGGGCTGTGTCCCAATGCTGTTCAGATCTACTACTAGTGAGGACTCCGTAGATCTGTATTCTGAGCAGGACCAAAATCGAAATTCTCCTCCTTTGAACTCCAAAAACGGCGCCTCCTCTCTCTCTAGGTTTAGTGTGTTTCAACTGTCTTATGACTTATGAGAGAGAGCTGTCAATTTATATCCCGGTGCTGATCAGATCTACTACTGGTGAGGACTCCGTATATCTTTGGTTTGAGCAGGACAAGAATCGAAATTGTCCTCCCTTTCTCCTTGAAAACGGCGCCCACTCTGCTCTCTCTAGGGTTTACTGTGTTTCAACTGTGTTACAACTAATGAGAGAGAGCTGTCTATTTATAGACCTAGGGTTACAAACCCTAATGGACTCCTGGGCTCAATTCAGCAAACTTTCCTTGGGCCAGTCCTGGGACCTAATGCAAATAATAAAGTGGGCCTATAAATTATTTAATTCCCATGTCCAAAACCCAGGACACAATTAATTAATTAATATTAATTCTTTTTCACCACAGAATTAATACTGACCTACCCCTTTATTACCACGTTATGAGAACGGGTTGCATTAATTGAGAATCCCCATATTTAAGGTTACCGGACATCCATTAATTAATCGGAGCCTCTAACAAACTCTAACTACAATTAATTAATATCTTATAATTCCTGAGTAGTACCACTCAAACCTTATCACTCGTGCCTGAACTTAATCAGCCTGCAGGACTTTGGCACGATGAATGTTATTGAGCTCCTCAGGAAATGTCCCCATCCTATTACTCGGATATGGTTACCTAAACCCAGTCTCAGGCAGTACTACACGAACTGCTGTTACCCAAGATGCGGATATACGAGCACGTTACTTAGGCTCTCCACCATGGCAAGTCAAAGCAACAGTCAACCCGTGCAAACCCCTGAACCTTTGTTAGGGTTTGGACTCAATCAATATAACGAGATCTTTTATTCGCTGATGTCAGACAGACGAATATATCTCACTTCGGTCCATCAATAAGCCACCTCTGCGTACCAGCATGTCAAGTAACCAAGATAGACTACTTATTCCGACAATGCCGCAGCCATCCAGACAGACGTATCCTCATACGCTATCTCGGCTGTGATCAGGTTTATGTCTCACTAGGTCAAGTGATCATACTGTCTTTTGCGATCTACAACACGCTGTATGATCGTCCCTATCAGTGAGACAAGAGGATACCATTGTTCATACATGTACAATTGTTAACAGATAGGAGAAATAAACCGTTGTATACTCATTGTAATAAATGCTTTCAGTATACAAAACCCATCAAACGATTGTTCATACATTTAAGATTGTTAACAGATAGGAGAAATATACCGTTGTATACTCATTATAATAAATGCTTTCAGTATACAAAACCCATCAATCTCCCACTTATACTCAAAGCATAACTAAGCTATTACAGAGTATACAGTCCATCTATCTAGTCTGCTGTCTCTTTAACCACAATCAGTGGTCGGCATCCACCTCAGACCCAGCTCACGAATATGTCTTTCGTAAACTTTCTGCGAAAAGCTCTTTGTAAATGGATCAGCAAGATTGTCAGCAGTGTCAATCTTCTTAATCAGCACATTGCCCCTCGATATGATTTCTCGTATGATACGGTACTTTCTCTCTATATGTTTGCTTGCCCTGTGTGACCGCGGTTCCTTTGAGTTTGCCACTGCACCAGAGTTATCACAATAAATTGTGATGCTCCTCGGCAAACTCAGGATCACGCCCAACTCTAAAAGGTAGTTTCTGAGCCATACCCCCTCTTTTGAGGCGTCGGAGGCGGCGACACATTCCGCCTCCATGGTGGAGTCAGCAATGCATTTCTGCTTTGAGCTCCTCCAAGATACAGCTCCACCTCCCAGGGTAAACACATATCCTGAGGTCGATTTCTTCTCATCCTGGTCTCCTTGGAAATTCGAGTCTGTATAACCCACAGGGCACAAATCCTCACTTTGATAAACTAGGTTGTAATTCCTAGTTCTCTTTAAATTCTTGAGAATGTGCTTTACAATAGTCCAGTGTGCCTGTTCAGGGTTAGACTGATATCTTGCTACCATGCCAACGGCATAACAGATATCTGGCCTGGTACACAGCATCGCATACATGAGGCTACCCACTGCCGAAGCATATGGTACAAGACTCATCTCATCTTTCTCCCACTGTGTCTGAGGACACTGCCCACTAGAAAGATGAACGCCATGTTTGAAAGGTAGCAAGACTTTCTTGGCGAGTTGCATGCTGAACCGGGCTATCACAGTATCCACATAGGATGCTTGGGATAAGATCAACATTCTTCTCTTACGATCTCGTAAGACCTTAATCCCAAGAATGTAGCCGGCTTCTCCCAGATCCTTCATTTGGAACTGTTCAGATAACCAAGCCTTGATTTCCAACATCAATCCCTCGTTGTTTCCAAATAGGAGTATGTCATCTATGTAAAGTGGAAGGAAGGCCACGCTCCCACTGACACAAAGTCGGTAAACACAACTTTCATTTTCCAACTGTGCAGATCCATAGGATTTAATCACATCGTTGAAACGTAGGTTCCTCCACCTTGAAGCTTGCTTAAGTCCATACAAGGACTTCCTAAGCTTCCTGACAAGATGTTCTTCGCCATTTCTTATGTAACCCTCGGGTTGCTGCATATAGATGTCCCGATGGATCTGAGCATGGCTACGGGTGAAAAGGTTTCGTCATAGTCAATGCCCTCTTTCTGACTATAACCCTTTGCCACCAGCCTGGCTTCAAAGGCCGTGAATTTTCCATCAGCCCCTTTCTTTCTCTTGTATACCCATTTGCACCCTATGGCCCTAGAGCCATCCGGCAAATCGATTTTCTGGTATACATCCATAGCAGTTATGGATTCAATTTCAGAATCCATGGCGACACGCCATTTGGCAACATCCTTGTCCTGCACTGCCTCTTCATAAGTCAGTGGGTCAGAGTCCTCATGTCCATCTTCCGGGATCAAGTCCGAAGACTCACCCACGAACATTTACCTTTCTGGCTGGAAAATAACTCTCCCACTACGATGAGGCATCGGTGTCGTGTCAGTAGTAGGTGCAGTAACTTGTGGTCCTGCACCTTGCACTGAAGAACGTGTCTGTGGTGCTGAACCTCTCACAGGTGCACCCACATCTACACGTTCCCCTTCCCTTGGAATTGCATTCTCGTTTTCAATTTCTTGAAGAACGATATCACTCCTTGACTTGTGATTACTCACATACTCGTTCTCCAAGAATCTAACTTTGGTGCTAACAACGACTCTTTGACTCTCAGGAAAGTAAAAGCAACCACCTTTCGTTTGTCTAGGATACCCTATGAACAACATTACTTTTGACCTGCTTTCTAACTTATCAGGTTCCTTCGACTGTACGTGTGCCGGACAGCCCCATACTCTAAACTTGCACAAACTAGGTTTTAGACCAAGGAAGAGCTCAGAAGGCGTCTTAGGAACTGATTTAGAAGGCACCACATTAAGCACGTAAGCTGTTGTCTCCAATGCATAGCCCCAAAACAAAATTGGTAAGTTCGCATAACCCATCATTGATCTTACCATATCTAGAAGAGTCCTATTTCTTCTTTCAGCTACACCGTTTTGCTGGGGAGTACCCGGTGCAGTCCACTGGGATGTAATCCCAGTTTCTGATAAATACTGCAGGAACTCGTTACCGAGGTACTTGCCGCCGCAGTTAGATCGCAGCGACTTGATAGTTTTCCCGACCTTCTTTTCTACCTCAGACTTGAACTCTTTGAATTTCTCAAAGCATTCAGACTTGTAGCGAAGCAGGTAAACGTATCCGTACCTTGAGTAATCGTCAATGAAAGTGATGAAGTACTCGTACCCTCCTCCACGAGCCTGCGTGGACATCGGTCCACATAAGTCAGAATGGATCAATTCCAACACTTCCTCTGCTCGAGACTGACTAGCCTTGAAAGGCCTACTTGACATCTTGCCCTCGATGCAGGATTCGCAGACTTGATAAGGTACAGTCGGACTGGGTCCAATGTACCGTCATCTGCAAGTCTCTGAATCCGCTTCAAGCTGATGTGACCCAGTCTCAAGTGCCAGAGATATGTAAGATCCTCATCAGAAGAAGTAAGTTTTCTCTTTCTAGGATTATCAATTACGGATGAAATACATGCAATACTTGCGAAAGATTTATGATTACAGTTAACAACATAGAGAGAATTATTCAGCATCCCACGACAGATAACACCGTTATTACCAATGATAGAAACACCACTATCAAAAATAACTGAATATCAATCAACATAAAGGTTGGAAACTGAAATAAGGTTCCGCCGAAAATCCGGCACGTACAAACATCTCTCAAAGTTAAAACAGAATCATCAAAATACAAGGTGAAATCTCCAATGGCAGCTGCACTCACTTGTGCTGCGTTCCCCATCGAGATGGTAACCTCGTCATTCTTCAGCACCCTTCTCGCTGTAAACCCCTGCAAAATGTAACAAACATGATCAGTAGCTCTAGTATCCACTACCCACAAATGAGTAGAAACCTATGCTAAACATGTTTCTGTTACAAATGCAAATGACGTACCTTGTCCCTTAGCATTCGGACAATCCACCTTTCTGCATCCAGCACACTCGTTCTTCTTTGGAGTGACCTTGACTCTCTTCCCCTTCCTAGACTTGCTATCACTGCCTGTTTTCCTGAACTTGCTCTCAACACCATCGTCTCCAACCTTAGAGGTTGTCAAACCAGTACTAGAACCAGACAGAACATGTTTCCTTGCTCGCATGGTGGATTGCTCTACTACAAGGTCCTCAAGTAGCTAATGCAGAGCATACTCTCCCTTTGCAGCAGCAACCACCTTAAAATCATAATAGGATTCTGGAAGAGAATTTAGGATAATATCAATCTCGCCTTGCGCACTGATATTACCACCCCGCACAGTAAACTGTCTCATGAGGTCAATCATAGACATCATGTGCGAAGTCACTAAACTATCCTCAACCATCTTCTTGCACACAAGATTGTGCACAAGCTTACAGTTAATAGTCCGCTCCACTTTGCCAAAGGCTGTCGAGAGTTCCTTCCAAAGCTCTCCAGCCCTTTTGAGGTGCTCATACTTATGCCTTAATTCTCCATACAGGGAACCTGTGATGAGCTAGAAGGCAAACTCATCAGCATCCTCCCATCTTTCATAGAATTCAAGCTCAAGCTCGCATACTCCTCTTTGAGAGCGCAACAGTGGATCCATGTAAAGAACATGTGTTTGATTTTTTAGATAAAGGATGTGTTTGATGCAGAAACTCCATTCAAGAAAGTTTGGACCAGTTAGAGGATTGAGAGCAAGTAATTGATCGACAGTAGACATAGACATATCTGAAACAATAAAGAATCTTAAATAAGAACATACATGTAGAACTTCGAAAACAAATGCATTGAAAACCTTTTAATAAATCAAATACAAATGTATTCCACTAATTGCCCAAGAGTTCCCACCGCAAGCTACACTCGTAGACGTTTACGATGTCACCCTCAATTAGAACTGCGGGTTTTAAGCCCCAATCAATTTAATTTCACTACCATGTCAGGAAGCTTTTGACACTAGAAATTAATAATTAGTGAAAACCTTAGACCAAGCCATCTCTCAAGAACAGGGATGCAATTCTTGCATTATATTCTAAGATGCTTCTAAGCAATTAACCACAAATTTAACTTTGGCCGAAAGAGACAGTTTAGCATGGCACGTAACCATACCGCACAGCCCTTAAAGCTTTAGTTATCTATAATTTAAATCAATCCTAGAATACTTGTGAAAGAGATCTATGCAAGCTACACTCGTAGACGTTTACGCAAAACCCTCCCACTATTCACATGATTTAAATTGTTTGTCTAGAAATCCCAACAACCGTACCCATGCACCTCTAGGAACTAGCAAGCTACACTCGTAGACATTTACTAGAACGAGAGATACACTTACAGCCTAGGACCGCTTTGTGGAGGTCTATTAACTTTAATTAAAAAATCTGCTTAGTATTTTTCTTTTAAAAGGTTTCTTTATGCGCACACAAAATTTCTGTCATTATATTTCCCTAATTTTTGCATGTAATAGTACAAGCCCAAAAATTCCCAAAATATAATCCAACAAGAAATTAATCACATAAGCATGCTTGGGAAGCTGTAAATAATAAAAGCGATAAATCATGCTTTTCCTATTATCTACACATGCTTAATTGCGCACATAAATAAATCACATATCATAGGAGGACAATTAAGGCAAACAAAAATTCCTCGTGGCCCAACAAAATAGAAAAATAAATTCTATCTATAATTTGAATTTGAATTTAATTTGGATAATTCAAAGTCTTTTTCCAATCTTCCCAAATCTACCAGGGCCTCCAAATCTTTATTCACCAATTTTTTTGGGATTTAGGCCTTTGTGATCTGATGATTCGCCCTAACCCTAATGCAAACCCTAGGGTTTACACAGGATTGCACAAACCACCAAAAACATGAGCCACCGCGATGGGACAACACCAGCCGAAGATAACCACCACCACCGCCCGCCGCCACCACGCGCGCTCGCCCAGCGGGCTCACGCGCACCGCGCGCCCCCATCTAATCTCGCACGCGCGCCGTGCGCGCGCTGCACGCTCTGACCGCACCGCGTGCTGCATCCGCCATCGTCCTCGTCGGCCCTCTGTCAGCTCCTTCTTCGTTCTTCATCCTCGACCCGTCCAATTACATAATTTGAAAAATTTACAGAAAATCAATTCTATTACAATTTTTCAAATCTACACTAATCACGGATTTTCTCGTGATTTTTCAAAAATAATTCAACCCTACACGGATAAACCACCGCGGGCTGAATCACACGGGTTGCCACGAGGAACAAAAACCATCCATAATAATAAATTCATACATACATGCATATCGAATTTAATTATACATAAAAGAGCCATAAATCAAGAACCTGACTCTGATACCAATTGTAGGGTTTTCCCGTGAACCGAATCACCAAAACCAAACTGAACCGGATCGATTTATGGATTTTATGTATAATTAAATACAAGACAAACCCTAGCATGCTCCAATGAATTTTTACCAAAATTGTGGATTGAGGAATTACCGTTATTCCGTCAAGTCTGAACCGATCTTTTGCGTTTGAATTTACAACTTGAATTCAACCACGCAATCCGATTTTATCTGCGGAATCAGAAATTAGAAATCTAATTTCTTAAATAAAATCGAAAAAGACAAAGAGGAAAGAAAGAAATCTGTTGTTCTCCCGATTAGATCTTCAAATCTGTATCCCGGTGCTGATCAGATCTACTACTGGTGAGGACTCTGTAGATCTTTGGTTTGAGCAGGACTAGAATCGAAATTCTCCTCCCTTTCTCCTTGAAAACGGCGCCCACTCTGCTCTCTCTAGGGTTTAGTGTGTTTCAACTGTGTTACAACTTATGAGAGAGAGCTGTCTATTTATAGACCTAGGGTTACAAACCCTAATGAGCTCCTGGGCTCAATTCAGCACACTTTCCTTGGGCCAGACCTGGGACCTAATGCAAATAATAAAGTGAGCCTATAAATTAATTAATTCCCATGTCCACAACCTAGGACACAATTAATTAATTAATATTAATTCTTTTCACCACATAATTAATACTGACCTACACCTTTATTACCACGTTATGAGAACAAGCTGCATTAATTGAAAATCCCCATATTTAAGGTTACCGAACATCCATTAATTAATCGGAGCCTCTGACAAGCTCTAACTACAATTAATTAATATCTTATTATTCCTGAGTAGTACCACTCAATCCTTATCACTCGTGCCTGAACTTAATCAGCCTGCAAGACTTTGACACGATTAATGTTATTGAGCTCCTCAGGGAATGTCCCCATCCTATTACTCGGATATGGTTACCTAAACCCAGTCTCGGCGGTACTACACGAACTGTTGTTACCCAAGATGCGGATATACGAGCACGTTACTTAGGCTCTCCACCATGGCAAGTCAAAGCAACAGTCAACCCGTGCAAACCCTTGAACCTTCGTTAGGGTTTGGACTCAATCAATATAACGAGATCTTGTATTCACTGATGTCAGACACACAAATACATCTCACTATGGTCCATCTATACGCCACCTTTGCGTACCAGCATGTCAAGTAACCAAGACAGACTACTTATTTCGACAATGTCGTGGCCATCCGGACAGACGTATCCTCATATGCTGTCTCGGCTGTGATCAGGTTTATGTCTCACTAGGTTAAGTGATCATACTGTCTTCTGCGATCTACAACACGCCGTATGATCGTCCCTATCGGTGAGACAAGAGGATACCATTGTTCATACATGTAAGATTGTTAACTGATAAGAGAAATAAACCGTTGTATACTCATTATAATAAATGCTTTCAGTATACAAAATCCATCACGTACGTCCATGGCTGTTGCACGATCCCGAGAGCCCTCACGGTGGCGGCGAGTTGCTGGCGGCAGTGGTTCGCCGGTGGTGGCTCGTCGGGCCAAGTTCTCACGGGCTATTGGGCTTGCAATGTGTGCCTAGGCCTACGATTTGGTTAACTGGCCCAGTTGTCCAATTTTCTGATGAATCAAATCTTGGAGGCCCAGATTCAGAAAATAAAGTCAGATTACAGTCCAAGTAGTGGGAGCCCAGTCGAAGATCTGTAAAAATAAATCCAACGTGTAATAGTTAGAATTTGTTTTTTTTGTATCATGGGGCCACGAGGACATTTTTTATTTGTTTTATTATCTGTCTTCGCATGATATATGTGTTTACATTAATTGTGTAGCATATAAGCATGTTGTAGATAATAGGAGCACGTAAACTGCTTTTATTTACAGCTTTAAAAGCATGCTATGTGATTTATTTTATGTAATTAATTATAACAATAAATTCGGGGTTCATGCTAGAATTTTATCAATGTTATAATTATGGCTACATAAAATAATCTGTGCAATTGAACCTTATGAATTTAAAATTACAAAGCTCATAATTTAGTAAGACCTCCACAAAGCGATCATTTATTAGAAGTGGGTAATTTATTAGGTAAACGTCTACAAGTGTAGCTTACTTAATTTATTATTCATAAGTTCTAATAGATAGGATTTCTTAAAACAAACATTTATTTCATGTGAGAAGTGGGAGTTCATGCGTAAACGTCTACATGTGTAGCTTGCGTATTGAGTTTTCATATGTTCTCTAGGGATTGAATTAAATGAGACAGCCTTATTATAGGGATCAGGTGTGTCCTAATAGATCCTTATATGAGAGGGTTGGCTTTGGTGATAAGCTAGCTTAGATATTGTCCATAGTATAACTCATTTGTGATGTCCCTGCTCAGTAGGATAATATGGTCTTAAGTTAGTCTCCAATTATTTATTCCATTTGTCTAAGGAACCCGAGCATGGATTGGAATTAAAGGACTGTAATTGAAAGATGCAGTCTGGTTAAGTGTTTTGTTGTAAATGTCCACATGTGTGGCTTGCAATAGTAATACTTAGGCAAATTGGAGGAAACATTAATATTGTTTTATCATAAGGTTTCAATATTTAATTATTTCAATTGTTTAAGACTATGTTTTAATTTCTGCTTTAATTTATTGTTTTCAGACATGTCTATTGCTCATATCATTCACCTGTTGACATCAAACCCTTTGACTGGTCCGAATTTTCCTGAGTGGAAGTTTTGCTTCATGGAATACTCTGCACTGCAAAACATGCCCGTGTACTTTACATGGACCCTCTGTCTCCCAAGTACTGGAAGTGTACTGGTTATGAGCGAGAATTCTATGAAAGATGGAAAGCTTCTGATGAGTTTGCCCGCACACTCATCATGAAGAGTCTGTCTAGAGAATTAAGGCTCAAATACAACAAGTACCAGTCTACTGTTGAGATATGGAGGGACCTTGTGAAAGTATATGGGAAGCTGAGACGAACTGTCAGTTATAATCTTGTAGAGGACCTGGTCTGCAAGAAAATGACTGAAGGGAGTTCGTTGATTCTGCACTTCATCAGTATGATGAGAATTATGAGAAAGTACAGAAAGAGAGTTGGACGAGTTAGCAAGCGGGCAGAAATAAATATTGTTCTGCACTCTCTATCTGATTCTTATAATGATTTCATCAAGTCTCTCGGTACCAGGCGCAAGTTGTCTCTTTATGGGTTACTTGGGGCCCTGCTGCGAGAAGAATCTTACATGATAGCATCTGAATTTGCTCCAACTTTGTCAGCTTTTGACAAAACACTTGCTGAAGCAAAAGAAATGCTTAAAAGGTTAGATGAAGTTGATCTGGCAGAAAACATCACCAGGCCATGCAAACGCAAGCGAAGTGAAGTAGATTGTATAGTGCCTAGCACGGGTAGACAAGGTACGTCATGTGCATTTATAATGGAAACACGTTTAGAATCGATTTCTACCCATTCTTGGGTAGTGGATACTAGAGCTACTGATCATTTTTGTTATACTTTGCAGGGGTTCAGGCCGACAAGGCAGCTGAAGCATGACGAGATTACCATCTCAATGGGCAGCGGAGAGTGAGTCTCAGCAGTAGCCATTGGAGATTTTACTTTATGCTTTGAAAACAATGTTTTGATTTTGAGAGATGTTTTATATGTGCCGATTTTTCGGGAGAACTTAATTTCAGTTTCCAAGTTATTTAGTGATGGATATTCAGTTATTTTTTATAGTGGAGTTTCTATCATTGGTAATAACGGTGTTATCTGTCGTGGAAAACTGATTAACTCTCTCTATATCATTGATTGTATGCATAAATCTTCCGTGAATGTTGCAATCTCATCCAATAATAATAATCATTTAAAGAGAAAGTTTTCTTTCGATGAAGATCAAACATATCTCTGGCACTTGAGACTAGGTCACATCAATCTAAAGAGGATTAAAAGATTAGCATGCGATGGGCTCTTGGATTCTTTTCAAGTGGTACCGCATCAAATCTGTGAATCATGTATAGAGGGAAAGATGATGACTGCACCTTTTAAGGCAAGTCAGTCTCGAGCACAGGATGTGTTGGAATTGATCCACTCTGACTTATGTGGACCAATGTCCACGCAAGCTCGTGGAGGTTATGAGTACTTTGCCAAATTCGTTGACGATTACTCAAGATTCGGATTTGTCTATTTGCTTCGCCATAAGTCTGAAGGCTTTGAGAAATTCAAAGAGTTTAGGACTGAGGTAGAAAAGAAGCTAGGTAAGACTATCAAGACACTATTATCAGATCGTGGTGGAGAATACCTCAGTAACGAGTTCTTGCAGTACTTGTCAGATAATGGGATTACATCCCTGTGGATTGCACCGGGAACCCCTCAACACAATGGTGTAGCAGAAAGAAGAAATAGAACTCTCTTGGAAATGGTAAGGTCGATGATCAGTTACGCAAGCTTGCCGATTTCGTTTTGGGGATATGCCTTGGAGACAGCGGCTTATTTGCTTAACCTTGTACCTTCTAAATTAGTTCCTAAAATGCCTACGGAACTCTGGTATGGGCAAAAGCCAGGTTTGAACAGAGTGAGGGTTTGGGGTTGTCCAGCATATGTGCTGACAAAGGAACCTGATAAGTTTGAAAGTAGGTGTAAGCTGATGCTGTTTGTAGGATATCCCAGGCAAATGAAAGGTGGTTACTTTTATTGCCCTGAGAATCAGAAAGTGGTTGTCAGTACCAACGCAAGATTCTTGGAGGACGAATATGTAAGAAACCACGAATATGTCAGTACCAGTGTGGTGGTAAATCCACCTGTAATAGGTGAGGCAATACCAACACTGCCGTTAATGCAAGGTATGGGACCAACGAGTAATGTGCCAAATACTAACACGGTTCAGATGCCTCGTCACAGTGGGAGGGTTGTCCACCAACCCGAGTGGTATATGTTCGTGGGAGAGGCCTCTGACTTGATCCCGGAAAACGGACTGGATGATATCGATCCCTGGACATATGATGAGGCGGTATTTGATAAAGGTGCAGACAAACGGCTGATCGCCATAAATTCGGAAATAGAATCCATTACGGCTATGGATCTATACCAGGAAACTAATTTTCCAGATGGCTATCGAGCCATAGGGTGCAAATGAGTATACAAAAGAAAGAAAGGAGCGAATGGTCAAATTACAGCTTTAAAAGCAAGGCTAGTGGCGAAGGGTTATAATCAGAAAGAAGGTGTAGACTATGACGAGACCTTCTCACCGGTAGCCATGCTTAAGTCCATTCGTATACTCCTAGCCATAGCAACACATAAGGACCTAGAGATCTGGCAGATGGATGTCAAAACTGCGTTTCTAAACGGGTACCTTGAAGAAGGTAGGGACATCTATATGCAACAGCCAAAAGGTTATGTGCAGAAAGGCGAAGAACATTTGGTTTGGAAGCTAAGGAAGTCGTTGTATGGACTTAAACAAGCTTCACGGTCATGGAATCTACGTTTTGATGAAGTGATTTAATCCTATAGATTTTCACAATGATCAAACAAGAGTTGCGTGTACCGTCTATGTGTCAGCGGAAGAGTGGTGTTCCTTGCACTTTATGTAGATGATATTCTCCTATTTGGCGACTATGTGGAAGTATTGTCGGGCATAAAGGGGTGGTTATCCGAACAGTTTCATATGAAGGACCTTGGGGAGACAGGATACATCCTAGTGGTAAAAGTATTGCGGAAGCGCAATAAAAGGATGCTGACCTTGTCTCAAGGGTCATATGTGGATACTGTGATTGCCCGTTTCAGCATGCAAACTGCCAAGAAAGGTCTGTTACCCTTCAGACATGGCATACATCTTTCCATGGATCAGTGTTCGGTGACACAAAAGGAGAAAGATTAGATGAGCAACGTGCCGTATGCATCGGTCATGGGGTGCCTAATGTATGTAATGCTATGTACGAGGCTAGATATCTGCTTTGTTGTAGGCATGGTAGCAAGATACTAGTCTAACCCTGGACAGGCGCATTGGACCGTGGTAAAGCACATAATCAAATACTTGAAAAGGACTAGAGACTATTGTCTCGTCTATCAGTGTGAGGAGTTGTGCTGATTCGGATTTCCAGGCAGACTGAGACGAAATGGAGTCCACCTCTGGCTATGTGTTTACATTGGGAGGTGGTGCAATATCATGGAGGAGTGCAAAGCAGAAGTGCATTGCTGACTCCACCATGGAAGCAGAATATGTGGCTGCTTCTGATGCTTCGAAAGAAGCAGTATGGTTTCGAAACTTCCTTCTAGAGTTGGACGTGATTCCTAAGCTGCCCAAGACCATCACGGTATATTGTGATAATTCAGGAGTTGTGGCTAATTCAAAAGAACTACGAACTCACAGAGCAACAAAACACATTGAAAGGAAGTACCATATTATACGAGAAATTGTAGACAATGGTGATGTGCTAGTAGAGAAGATTGATAGAAAAGATAATCTAGCGGATCCATTCACATAAGCTCTGCCTCATAAGGTCTACGAGATGCATGTACGTAACCTTGGGCTGAGGGCAAAGCAAACTACGTAGAATGATTGATGTAATAGCTAGATTAGTTTAGACGCGTTATATTGTGGAAAACACCTGTATAATATTTTGAGTATAAGTGGGAGATTGATGGATTTATATATTGAAAGCATTATGATTGGTATATTATGTACTAGGTCGATTGGTTAATATACTGGGAATCATAAATGTTGTATGTTCATCTCCTGTCTGAATTAACAAACATGTGTAGCAAACGCAATTATCCTCTTATCTCGTCGATAGGGAGATCATACGGTGTGTAGTAGATCACGGAAGATCGTATGGATCGTTTGACCTAGTGAGATATAAATGATTATCACAGCTGAGATAGTTCCAGGATAAACTGTCGGTGTATGCTGCAGCATACGCGGTAATAAGCATCTTATCTTGGATGGCTTGGTATGCTGGTGTGGGGCACACATTGATAAGGACCAAAGTTGAGATCGATTCTTTTATGTGACATTAAAAGAATCCATATCTCTATGGCTCGATGAGATCTTAAACCTAAACGAAGGTACGGAAGTATATGCAGATTGTGTATCACTTTGAGTTACATTGAAAGGCTCTAGTTGAGCTTGTATAACTGTATCTTGGGTGATAGCAGTTTGTGTATGACTGTCTGGTACCGGAACTAGGTAACCACATCCAGTATAGGATGGTGACATTCCCTGAGCAGCTCAAAAGGTTCGTTATGCTAAAGTCCTGCAGGCTGATTAAGTTCAAGCATAAGTGAAAAGGTTTGAGTGGATTAACTAAGGAATAAAATATGTTAATTAATTAAATAACTTGTCAGAGCTTAAATTAATTAATGGATGTCAGTAACCTTAAATGTGGGGATAAACCGAGCCCATACAACCCGTACCTCAAAACGTGGTAGCAAATAGGTAGGACAGTATTGATTCTCTGGTGGAATGAATCAATATTAATTAATTAATTATATTCTAGGTTGAATATGAGAATTAATTAATTGATAGGCCTCATTTTCTATTTGCATTCTGGTCCCTTGTCTGGCCCATGAAACTCAGACCCAATAGAAGTCCAGTATTTTCCTATAAATAGGCCTCAGTCTCTCAGATCTCAACACACCACAAGATCATATGTTGCACACAACAAACCATATTTTGGGAGCTGTTGGTGATCGATTGATCTGAGAAACGAGGCGGAAATTCTGCTTCTCAACCGGTCAAGGAATCCGAAGGGAATCTTCACCAGATATTCGGATTGGAGTTGGGATACAGATCAGAAGATCAGATCAGGAGGATCTTCTTCTTCTCTCCCTCTTTGTTTTCGAAAATAATTGTTTTTAGTTTCTTAGATTTAATTCCTCAATCTGTTAGGAATTAATCTTGGTGCGTGGGAAAGGATCAAGGATCAAATCTCTACGCATTCGTTCTTCAGGTTTCTGCAATCAAGGTATTCCGCATAAAGTCCCTTATGCATATTTAATAGGAGCATGCTAGGATTAATCATAGGCATAGCAATTTATTTTTGATATTCCAATTAACGATCCTTGGTAAACGGACTTTGTGATTCAGCTCACGAATCCCTTCATACAATTGGTGGGGAGCAGTGGTATATATACGAAGATATTCCTAGATACACTCCTAGATATGGTAAGATATATCTAAATCTAAATCTATCTCTAATAGGTGTACTCCTATCCAAATCTAATAATGATAATAATTAATCTTGTTCTATAAGGAAACAAGATATTCATCATATGTTTTCCTTATCTATCGACCTCAAACAGCTTATTGAGTTCCTCGACCTACACGGGCTCGACCCACTTCTGTCGAACCACAATCGACCCAATCTGGGACCTACTAGCAAATTACTTGCGAGCTAGATATTGAGACTACTCCAAATTTGGGTTAATGATGATCTTCAAATCTTGTTTACAATTTGGATTTGATGAAGCTTTACTATCAAGGAGAGGTTCCAGTTTGCGATTGTAGTTTATTTAATAACGAAAATGAAAAAAAAACAAACAAACAAACAAACAAAGAAAAATCTCCAATTCCGAAAGCAAATGATGAAAATATCTTGTTTTGATCAATAAGTCAGGCATTGGCGGATCCACGTATGGGCTAGGGGGGGCTCCAGCCCCCCCCGCCGGAATTTTTTTTTATTTTTGTAGTATCGCGATCCGGAATTTTTTCGTTTTTGTAGTATCGCGATCCAGAATTTTTTGGATTAGCCCCCCTCATAAATAAGAAAAAATGGATGAAAATAAGAAAAAAAATATGATACGAAGGATTGAAGTCCAGTGGAGACAAAAAAAAAAAATTCAACCCCCCTCACGGGGATTTTCTGGATCCGCCACTGAAGTCAGGGTTTAAATGCAAAGTTGATTGACTTCAACACCTTGAGTGCCTCGTATAATTGGTAGTGGGTTTTCAAAATGACTATCATTGTCCTGTTAGACCTTGAAATTTTCGCCACATTACAAATTTGCATGACAATTTTATCGTTATCAAGAACAAATGTTGAAAACTTGAGAAATTCTGAGTACAATTCAAATTTAATTGGATAATATGTTATTTGGATCACCTGCATATATTCTTAAACTAATTAATAAAATAATTGTTTTATTTTAACTTCTTCAATTATTTAATATTTATTAAATTTTAATTCATTGGTTTTATCTCCAAACACATGGTTGAAATTAGGGGTTAATTAAATAAATTCCCTGTAATAAATATTTAATTTTGTCGTAATTAAATATTTTTTGTAGCATATATATATATATTCTCAAATTCGAATTTCGGTGAGTGAGAAATTAAGCCACAAATTGGCATATTATGGAGTATGAGATAATTAAACATGTGTTTAATGTCCAAAATTGATACAAGTTGAGACTTGTATGTGTGTAATAATAAGTGTGCATTGGTGGTACATGTTAGTGTTAATATCAACTGATGGTTAAGTCTGTCAGATGTTAAACAAACATCGAGATTAACATTTATATTGTGCATGCACACGTAGTTGACTCAGTCAACGTGGTAGTTACAACATCTGGGGACAAGAATATTATGTGCTCGATAATTTGCGACATAATTCGTAATTATCATAATAATGATGTCAGTTTTTAACTAACGTGTTAATGATGTCTGTTTGTAACCGACAAGAAAATGATGATGTTGTAACGTAACCATCACGAGCACTTAGTATTCAGTTTGTAATGTCACGACACGAAACCGTCACGAGAACTTAGTATTGACGTTGTAACGTAATCATCACGAGCACTTAGTATTCAGTTTAATAAATATTAAGGGTCGAAACGTAACTATCACGAGCACTTAGTATTCGATTTGTAACGTCACAACATTAGTGACAAAAGATGTAATCGTCGACATCATAATGCTCAATTTATAACTGTTGATCGTATTCAATTATCGATCGTAACCCCCTGGGTGGACATGTCTATAAATTGGCATGCATAGGAGCTCTCTCCGTTCCCTGACATTCGACACGAGACTAGCTTCCATAGCCAGATACTGCATCTTTATTCCCATATTGCTGAATCTTTTTCCTTGCTTTTAAGCAACTCAGTTTCACCTCCATTCAGTTCGTCGGAGCCTTTCTAATAGGGCTTCTGCCACTTAAAGGACGAAGCCATTTTACCTTTGGGGACGATCGCCGGTTAACGAGCACTACATTGGCGAATTCATTTTGCGGGAAGAGAGATTCCTTGACTCGGTTGTTTAGTTGTTTAATTTATTTTTATTTATGTTATTTCCGTACTGGCAGTACCTGAAGTCCTAATTGTATAAACTTGCATTAAAAGACATTATTTGTTGCAAAAGTTCTCTGTCTTGAACAACAAATATTTTAACAATCGCAAGACCAATTATCTACTTTCTACATTCAAGATCTGAGACGATGGCTGACCACTCTCTCAATGGTGCTGGAGGAAGCAATTCCAACAATGCACTTCGACTCCTCCGAATGCCCAAGCCAACAATCCGTTCAAGTTTAGCGGTGTGGACTTCAAGATGTGGCAACAAAAAATGCTTTTTTTATCTTACAACTCTTGGTTTGGCTGCATACTTGAAGGAAGACAAGCCCGAGCTTGCCGATGATGAGGCCGACAACAACAAAAGAATTGTGTTTGACAATTGGTGCCATGGCGATTTCCTTTGTCAAAATTTTGCACTCAATTGTTTAGCTGATCCTCTTTACGACGTGTATTGTAATGTAAAAACAGCTAAAGAACTATGGGAACAAGTAGAGAGAAAATACAAGACAGAGGATGCGGGTACTACGAAGTACGCCGTGGCCAAGTACTTGTCATACCAAATAGTTGACAATCAGTCGATGGTGGAACAAGTGCAAGAGTTTTAACTCATTTTGCACAATGTTCACGCCGAGGAGATGCTACTCCCCGATGTTTTCAATGTAGCTGCGGTCATTGAAAAACTACCTCATTCGTGGAAGGACTTCAAGAGCTACATTAAGCATAAGCAAAAGGCTATGTCTCTTGAAGATTTGGTTGTCAAGCTTCGTATTGAAGAGGACAATCGAAAGGTGGATCATAAGCCGAGAGCTATGGATGCCAAGGCAAATCTGATGGAACGTGGTGGTCCATCAATGAAAAGAAAAAGGTATAACCCATCGAACAAGGGGATTGTGATCCAAGAACCTAAGTTCAAGGGTGTTTGCTTTAATTGTGGCAAAAGTGGGCATATGACGAATCAATGCAAAAAGCCTAATAATAAAAATAAAGGCAAAGTAAAGATGGATGCCAACCATGTTGAACCTAATGATGATTGGGAAGATTTGTGTGCGGTGGTTTTCGAGGTTCACCACGTAGACAATCCACGTGAATGGTTCATTGACACGGGTGTGACGTGTTATGTGGTTTCCGATAGGAGTGTTTTTGTCTCCTACAAGACTGTTGAAGGAAGAAAGCTCCATATTGGCAATCATGCTTCATCAGATGTGGTTGGAGTGGGCAATGTTGTGCTCAAACTCACTAGTGGCAAGGATTTGACCTTGAAGGTTGTGCTTCATGTCCCAGACATCCGCAAGAACCTCGTGTTGGGCTCTTTACTTGTAAATTATGGATTTAAACTTGTAATTGAGTGTAAAAAGTTTATCTTGTCAAAGTTTGGAAAATTCCTTGGTCGGGGCTATCTCGCCAATGGTCTTTTCAAATTGAATGTAAAGGCAGGGCGCCTAGCCGGAAAGTCTATCAATAAAGTTGAATCTACTTCTTCGTATTTGATTGAGTGCTCTAATTTGTGGCATATAAGATCGGGACATGTGAATCTTAATGCAATAAAAAGATTAGTAAATTTGAATTTACTAAAGGTGGTTGAATTTAAACAAACTAAATGTGAAGTTTGTGTTGAGGCAAAATTGACAAGAACGCCGTTTAATTCAGTCAAAAGGAGCACTAAACCTATAGAGTTGATACACACGGATTTGTGTGATTTTAAAGTGGCGCAAACTAGGGGTGGGAAAAAGTATTTTATTACTTTTATTGATGACTGCACAAAATATTGTTATATCTACTTATTGAAAAGTAAAGATGAAGCAATTGATGCCTTAAAATTATAAAGAAGAGGTTGAAAATCAATTGAGTAGTTGGATCAAGATGATTCGAAGTGATAGAGGTGGAGAGTATGTTACACGGTTTGAACGCTTCGGGCATTATTCATCAAACAATAGCACCTTACTCACCTCAGTCCAATGGTGTTGCCGAAAGAATAAATCGAACACTAAAGGAAATGATGAATGCACTGTTGATTAGTTCGGGGTTACCCCAAAAAATGTGGGGTGAAGCTGTCTTGACGGCTTACTATATCTTTAATAAGATACATCTTAAAGGAAAAGAGGTGACACCTTATGAGTTATGGATATGACGAAGATCTTCCTACAAATATCTCAAGATGTGGGGTTGTTTAGCAAAGGTCGAAGTACCTTTACCCAAACAAGTTGCAATTGGACCTAAAACAATCGATTGCATTTTTGTAGGGTATGCTTTAAATAGAGCAGCCTATCTATATATTGTGCACAAGTCGGATAATTCGAATGTGACCGAAGGCGCCACTATACAGTCAAGGAATGCTATATTCTTTGAGCACATCTATCTTTGTAAGGTTAAGTAAGATGTACCGACTATGTCTAGAAATAGGACATATTAAGTGACTACTAGTTCTACTCCTGAAGAGGAAGAATCGAGACGTAGTCAAAGGGCTAGAGTGGCTAAAAGTTTTGATCCGGATTTCATCACCTATATGTTAGATGATGAACCTAGAACCACTAAAGAAACCTTAGCTAGACCCGATGCCTCACTATGGCAAGAAGCTATTAATAGTGAGATTGAATCAATTATGCAAAATCATACTTGGATTTTGGTCGATCTCCCAAAAGGTTGTAAGCCCTTAGGATGCAAGTGGATCCTTAAAACAAAGTACGAAATCGATGGTTAAGTTGATAAGTATAAAGCTCACCTTGTGGCGAAAGGCTTTAAACAAAGTGAGTGAGACTATTTCTTCGATACCTATTCACATGTGACTAGGATCACATCAATCAGGGTGCTTACAGCAATTGCTGCTTTGCAAAATCTTGAAATACACCAAATGGATGTGAAGTCAACATTCTTAAATGGAGAGCTAGAAGAAGAAATCTATATGGATCAACCTGAAGGATTTGTAGTACCTGGACATGAGAGAAAGATATGCAAATTGGTTAGATCCTTATACGGTTTAAAACAAGCACCCAAACAGTGGCATGTTCGATTTGATAATGCAATGTTGTCAAATGGATTCAAGTATAATGAATGTGACAAATGTATGTACTATAAAGGCACATTTGACAATTTTGTGATTGTCTGCCTTTATGTAGATGACATGTTGATCGTGAGTAGAAATCAACAAATAATTGTTGATACTAAACGAATGTTGGACAAGAACATCAACATGAAAGACATGGGTGTGGCTGATGTGATTCTTGGGATCAAAATCATAAGAAAATCTAATGAAATTGTCTTATCTTAAAGAAATTCGATGCTTATGATAGTACATCAGACAAAACACCACTAGAGCTCAATATTCAATTTGTAAAATACAAAGGTGACCTTATTGGTCAAGAAGAATATGCAAGGGTCATTGGTAGCCTAATGTATTTGACTAACTGTACTAGACCAGATCTTGCATATGCGGTGAACAAATTGAGCAGATACACGAGCAATTCCGGTAAGGAACACTGGAAGACTCTTGTGAGAGTTTTGATATACTTGAACTATACTCTTAACTTGGGGTTACACTATACAAGATTTCCACCTGTACTTGACATGTACAGTGATGTCAATTGGATCTCTGATTCAAATGACTCCTACTCCACTAGTGGATACGTATTTACGATCGGTGGGGGCACTGTCGTGGAAATCCACGAAACAAAATTGTATAGCTCGTTCCATGATGGAATCCGAGTTTATCGCTTTAGATAAAGCGGGTGAAGAAGCAGAATGACTTCGACACTTCCTAGAGGATGTTCCTTGTTGGAACAAGCTTGTGCCATCAGTGATGATTCACTGTGATAGCCAAGCAGCTATTGGTTGAGCACAAAATAAAATGTACAATGGGAAGTCGAGACATATACGTCATCTACATAATACCGTTAAACAATTGATCTCAAATGGTGTGATATCCATTGATTATGTAAAATCAATTGATAACCTTGCAGATCCGCTAACCAAAGGTTTAAACCAAGATCAAATGAATAAATTGCTTGAGGGAATGGGATTGAAATCCACAATATGAATGAGTGTAGTGGATACCCAACCTAGATGATTGGAGATCCCAAAAACTAGGTTCAATGGGACAACAAAACTACACAAATTCGAGTGATAACACCGACAAGATGATATATCTTTAGTGGTAATGCCTTAAAGATGACGTCACCTACCCAACCCTAAGATAGCAAGCAAGGTGTTATGGACCTGCATGTCGTATAGGTTAAGTCCTAAGTGACTTTTAATGACTCCTAAAAACCTCGTGATGGTTGAGCTTGACAGGAATGCTAAGAATAGAAGGTCACCTATATAAGTGGAAGTGGGGGCCGCTACAAATGAACACTTATGAAATCAAAGGGGGTGTCCATGACCCGAAATGGAACCAAATGTGAGAACGAATGGAGGTTGAAATATTAGTGTTTCAATATTGTTGACTCGGTACACACGATGGAGGAGTAGTTCAAAGTATTCTTACCACTAAGCCACCAGTGTACCCGATGAAATTGAAGATGAACGGTTCAAAGTCATAAGCTACCTGTTCAGGTGCATTAACATCTCTCAAAAATTGAGTTGGCTATGCATTCATGCATTTAGGCATTTCCACTCATGGGGGGATTGTTTGAAATTCGGGCTTAATTGAATAAGTTCCCCGTGATAAATATTTAATTTTGTCGTAATTAAATATTTTTTGTGGTGTATATATATATATAGGGTAGTAATCGGGTGAGAATAGGAGTTACTATCAGAAATAAGAATAGATCTCGCACGTCCATCTCATCAAATCGACGAACAGGATTCATTCTCAATAAATTGAAAAACGCGGCATTTTTGCCCCAATATCCTGCAGTTTTAGCCTTTAAAGGCTAAAACTGTAAAAATACTCGAACACAAACAGCAACCTGCATTTTAAACCCGATTTACTTCATTTTTAGCCCGATTTACTACATTTTTAGCCTAATTTACTTCATTTTTACATAAATACGAATTAAAAAAATTTAAACATCTTCTTTTTCAAAGCAGCAACACGAACATAGTCCCTATAAAACTCAATACCATCATCAACAGTTCTAAAAACTCTACCCTTAAAACGCTTCATCTCATCAACACACTTTGGAATAAATGAGTCTGTAAGATAGAAAACTGCATAAATTTAACACTAAAGATGCACAATATAAATGTAAAAATGAACGTCGATCTGAATAAAATATTTTTTTAAAACTATATTCGTGCACAATTAACAAAGTCGAGACCGAACACAAATGCGAAATCCAGATACAAAGAAAAAAATATGATCGATAGAAGAAATATAAATCAAATCGAACGAAGAAGGAAGAAGAAGAAATCAAATCGCGCGAAGAAAGGTAAATGAAGCTGTAAGATACAAAAATGCACAAAGTTAAGATTAAAGATGCACAATATAATATTAAAAATGAACGTCGATCTGAATAAAATAAATTTTTTAAACTATATTCATGCACAATTAACAAAGTCGAGACCAAACACGAATGCGAAATCCAGAAAAAAAGAAAAAAAATCTGATCGACAGAAGAAATATAAATCAAATCGAACAAAGAAGGAAGAAGAAATCAAATCGCGCGAAGAAAGGAATAAAAATCTGATGATATACTATTTTATATTTTAAAGCTAAAATTACAAAAATAACCTTAATTTTGCAAAACTGCAGGATAATCGAGGAAAACTGCACACGGAGTGAAATAGATCATGAGCGTTGAAATCACAAAATCAAAGGCCGAGATTTATTCTCATTTCTCATACTAAAAACTATTCTCATATGATCACTACTATATATATATATATATATATATATATATATATTCAAAAATCCGAATTTCGGTGAGTGAGAAATTAAACCACAAATTGGCATATTATGGTGTATAAGATAATTAAACATGTGTTTAATGTACCAAATTGATACATTGAGACTTGTATGTGTGTAACAATAAGTGTGCATTGTTGGTACATGTTAGTGTTAACATGGACTGATTGTTAAGTCTGACGGATGTTAATCAAACATCGAGATTAACATTTGTATTGTGCATGCACACGTAGTTGACTCAGTCAACGCGGTAGTTACAATATGGGGGGACAAGAATATTATGTGCTCGATAATTTTTGACATAATTTGTAATTATCGTAATAATGATGTCGGTGTTTAAACGACGTGTTAATGATGTCAGTTTGTAACCGACAATACATTTATGACATTGTAATGTCTCGATATTAAATATTAAAACACAACCGTCACGAGCACTTAGTATTCGGTTTGTAACGTCACGACATTAGTGACGAGAGACGTAATTGTCGACACCATAATGCTCAGTTTGTAATTGTTGATCGTATTCAATTATCGATCGTAACCCCTTGGGTGGACATGTCTATAAGTAATCATGAATAGGACTTGTCACCGGTCCCCTAACATCCGACACGAGACTAGCTTCCATAGCCAGATACTGCATCTTTATTCCCATATTGCTGCATCTTCTTCCTTGCTTTTAAGCTACTTAGTTTCACCTCCATTCAGTTCGTCGGAGCTTTTCCGATTGCGGTGATGCCTCGTAAAGAACGAAGTCGTTTTACCTTTGGGGACGATTGCTGGTTAACAAGCACTACGTTGGCAAATTCGTTTTGCGGGAAGAGGGATTCGTCGACTCGGTTGTTTTGTTGTTTAATTTATTTTTATTTCTTTTATTTCCGTACTAACATTACTTGCAGTCCTACTTTTAAAAATTTACATTACTAGACATAATTTATTGCAGAAATTCTCAATCTTAAACAACAAATATTCAAACAACATATTCGGTGATTTCATAATATTTAGTTTTAAGAATTTAGATTACACCGTTCCATTCTCCAACAATATTTAAATAAAGGAATCCTCTTCACCAGTCATGTTTTTTTACCCTTTTTATATATCTTTCTTTCGTTTTAGAATTAGGTAATTATCAATTGATTACTACCTTAGGCAATTATATTGCTGGCTATTTTTTTCATGTTGCCCCAGTTGTCTGTTGTTGCTGGTAATGAGAAATAGAATAATATAAGATTCCTTAAAATGCATGATAAACAATCAGATCTTTCAGGATTTTATCCTCTCCTGGAATTAGTTTATTTGTATTTTAATTTGTAAACCAGCGCATGTTTGTTGGGTTGTAAAGTGGTGATCTCTCATTAGTTAATTTCATATATACTTTAGAAATCTATAAATATAAGGCAGATCAGGTGAGAAAAAATTCATTGTGAAAAAAAAAATATGAATCTTATTTATTAAATAAAAATAAATCAATTGTTGATATATAAATCAAACAACAACTGAAACACAATCAAGCAATATTATTATGTTGTTTGATTGTACATCAATCATTGATTTATTTAGATTTAATGGACAAGATTCATTCTTTTTTTCTCACATGAGAATTTCTTCGCACATGATCTCATATATATATATATATATATATATATATATATATATATATATATAAAAGGAGAGAGAAAGTTGTAATCATATGTGAACCACCTCCCAGATGAAAGTTATGACAACATCTGAGACTCTGAGTCATTAATTTTTAAAATATAGTTAATGGATGAGATTTTATCTTTTATTTTAAATTCTTATTTTTCTATTTTTATTTTTAATCTTAATAAAGTGCATTATAGTAAATTAATATTGACAGTTTTTATATTTCTATAAATAATTCCTTAATTATCGATCATGATATATTTAACATACCAAAAAAATCCTAGACAGTCGTACATTAAATTTTTTCATTCCCCGTTCTCTTCCAAACGATGTTTGTTTCCTTCCTGAATCTCGTCGCTGCGCCATTGCACCATCGTCGTTGTAATCCTTTCTTGCACTGCTGTCGCCTTCCTGTTGTGCTGCCCATTGTTGTTGTCTCATACAGTTCATCACTTCGTCTTCTCTGCCTTCCCCTGTTTTCTTCTTCTTTTTATTTTGTGTTTTTTTTTTGTTTATCAAAAGATTTGGTGATGCTGATTACTTGAATTTGATTGAATTCATCGAATGATGGTGTCGATCTTGGAGCAAATGGATACAATTCTAGTTAAGACCGATGCGTTTTTGGAACAAAAATTAAATTCTGTTTTTGTGGATGCAGATTGTGAAGGACTCCATGAGTGTACATTAAATTCGACTATTTAAAATTATATACAGTTGCAGTAATTTATAGTTAAAGTTATCTTAATTATGTAGTTACAGTAGTTAAGCCGCTAAACATGCATTGATTAAGCCTGTAAACTTGCATTTATCAAACCTGTAAATTTGCAGTATATATTTTTTTATTTTATAGTTGTGTGCAAAATCTTGGAGAATATAAATATATGTCGTTGCATTAATTAGCCTGTAAACTTACAGTTTTTAAGCTTGTAAACATACATTGACTAAGCTTGTAAATTTGCTTCATAGAACTAACTGATTGTTTCTTATCTCCATGTATATTTGGGATATTTTAAGATACTACAATGAATTAGTTTATATAATGCATATATTTCTGATTAATAATGCAACTTTCAATGAAGTATAAATATTGTTATAATTTTGTGTTAATATTTTTAGAATAATGAAATATTGCAAGCTATATAATGCATTATTTCACATATATAATGCAACACTGTGTGATAGATAATGAAACATGATCGATGTGATAGATTATTCGAAATCATAAAATAAATTTCTTAAAATTAGAAATTCTCGAAAAAAAATTAAATTAATTTTGAAATACAATAATTGAGAGAACCAATCCCATAAAATTAGGAAGGAAATAAAATTTAATTTTGAAATATACAATTTTAGAAATCAAATCCCACAAAATTAGGGGTGAAAATCGTGCATATATAATTCTAATTTTTTTTAAAAAAAATATCACATAATGCACATTTTTTTTCTCGTAATAGTGATAAGTACGTTTCATGCAAGGGTAAGTAAAGTATAATAGGGATAGTTTCATGTTTCATGAGAAAATCAGAATTAATTAGTAAATGACATTTGTAGTAATTATTAAAAGGGTAAATAAGGAATATTATCTGATTTATTGATATTTTTGGAAAAATACACCAATGTGTTGTTGTTCATTAAAAATACACTAATTTTTACTTTCGTCTATGAATTATACCAAAATGAGTTAATGTTGTTATAATACCACTTGTGGCAACTCCAAACAACTGCTAAAGTCACTTGGTATTTCATGTGGTAAATCAAAACGACTTTTATGGTTTTCTTTTGGCAAATCAAATTTGTGAATCCTCTTGTTCTCACTGTTTTTTAACCTGATCATACAAACAATATCGTTTTGATTTATCACGTGAGATGTCAAACAACGTTTAACTGCTGAATCATTAATAATTAAGGTGTTAATTCATTTGGGTGCAATTTATAAATAAAATTAAAAGTTAGGATATTTTTCACTGACGGTAATAAATTAAAACATTTTCCCAAAAATTTCAATAAGTTAAAAGATATTATACCCTATTTATCCTTATTAAAAACTGATAGTAGGTCATAATTTTTTGTGCGTGCATGCGTTGGATGATTTATCTACCAACTAATAAATTAATTATTTAAAGCCATGACTACCAAAATCTCATTAGGGAAATTCATCAGCGTGGTTGTGACGAGTATAATATTAATAAAGAAACAGTTAATTATTTAATGTAATTTTTTGACAACTAAATTAGTGGCTCCAATATAATATGGTTAATATCCAAACCATATTTAAAATACGGAAATCTACCATCTGACTATCCTTCAAATAATTAAATCAACAAAAATTTCTGAGCAATCTTTCCTCCTTTTTGTATACAAAAATTTGGTGCATTCTACTTCATATTTTATAATTTGACCCCAGTTGTCTGTTTTTGCTTCTTGTGAAGAGATTTTATTAATATTAAATTCAATGAATACATAATCATACACAATCCGATTGCCTAGGATTTTATATTTGTAAAGCAGTTCATGTTTAGGGGTTGTAAAGGAGGCATCAATTAATCCTTTCATTAGGTACTATATGTTCATTTTAATATTCATTCAGTCATTTTATATAAAGGATACAATTATACAAGGACCACTTTGTGATTTGCAATCGTACTGCAACATATTAGTGGAGGAATCAATGGTAAAAGAAATAGAATAGGGAAGGTCTTGGGTTAGGCAGGCCTAAACGATTTATGCGGGTTTTATCCATTAATCCAAGCCCAAACCCATATAATATACCCTAATTGTGATTAATAAACCTTATTTGGGATGGGTCAACCCATTTGGGTAAGATAAAACCCGCCTAAACCGTTTAGGTCTGCCTAACGCAAGTTTTTGCCAATAGAATATGTATGTTTATGCATATCCCAGGGGAGGTGAAGCACGTAGCTCATACCGCAACTAAAGGAACAATTAACTCTGAGCTTTAAACAAGTAAAATGTTGGGCATTTAATTTTTTGATTTGAGACCAACAATATTCGATCTAATATAAACTTTGTACCGCGCTTGAAAAGAATAGAATCAAATCCGTATAAAATTATGAATGCAAGGAAGATTCTTAAAGAAATTATACAATTTCCACTTTCCAATAATCTAGAAATTCGATATTCATGCACATACTTAAATATGTTTAAACAACTATTGACAATTAATTTCCCGAAATAAACTATATCAATTAATTGGGAGAAGCGGTAGATACTAAACAAAACAATAAATAAATAAAAATATCCTTATATTCCCTAACATTATACAATTAAGATGATATCATCAACTTCAATGTATAAGGTACTTACTTACATACATTTTGATTATCACAAGAGAAGTACATTAAACATAAATTCAAATACATACTAGAGGAAAAATAAAGAAAATGTAACTCTCAAATGTATTGCATATTAGTAACGAATTAACAAACGAACAAAGTTTCCGATCTCCAAACGCATTAGTTAAGTACTTTATTTATGACTATTGGTTATAATCGAGTAATGAAGGTTAGATGCTCACGAGTTGAATAATAATTGAGCCAATTAAGGAGCTCTAGTAAATTAGATCAAATGAAATTTTATCGTAAGTGGTGTTGTTGTAAGTTGGTGTTGAAAGACAACAGTTTTAAAATCGTTGTCGTTTCTCGAAAAGATAACGAGTTTAAAATTGTTATCTTTTAAACAGTTGTCTTAATTCTCCAACATGAAAAAAAAAATTAAAATGGAGATGTGAGGTATTGATCCTAGTACTTCTCACATATTACATGAGAGATCTACCATCGAAGCTATATACACAATTTACTTATTTTCTACATAATTTAGAATTATAATTATTTATATTTTTTTAATTTAAATCAAATAAATTAACACATGTTTGTTTTGTCATTTCATATATTATAATCAGTCTAATAATCGAGGTATTTTTTAAATACTTCATTTATTTCTTTGAATAATCATTTTAATATATTTAATTCATCTATTTTATTAATTTAAAATTCACATACCCACATGTTTCAAAAGTATTTCAAACCAATGATCGATCTTTCGGTAACTAGCAAGATGATTTTATCACCACGCACAATTATTATTGTAATAGCTAGAAATATGGACAAAGTCTTTTACTCTCTAATGGTGTTTTATTTTATATTTAATTATCTTATTTCCTCAATTTTGTTATTATTTTTACAAATATAAAACTAAGTATAATACATTATATATAGGAAAAACTATTAAATACATCCAATGTATCATTAACTCTTAAAAATATTACAGAGTATTTTTATCAATTAAATAAGAATCACTAAAATAAAAAAAAAATAAGAAATAGAATAAGAACACACAAATTCAACTGTTGTGTTTTCAATAAAAGACAACACATAAACAACAACACTAGTGTAAAACTGTTGTCTTTTAACGTATTTTTTAGCAATTGTTTTCTTTTCGATAATAGACAACACGTAAACAACAATACTAGTGCAAAACCATTGTCTTTTAGCGTATTTTTTAGGGACCGTTGTCTTTTCGATAATAGACAACACGTAAAAAACAACACTAGTGTAGAACCGTTGTCTTTTAACGTATTATTCTACTAAAAGACAACACTTTTTGAGTCTACGACAACACTTTTTAATGTTTTTGTTCAATATTTTTGTTGCAGTGTATATACAAAGAATATGAACATACTTATCAAGTTACATTGAAATGATATATATTTACTAGTCCACGAAACTACAATGTCACAATATTAAACAGCAAACCTGGAGCCGGACTAGAATCATGCAATTATCACCCAAAATCACAACCTCAATTTCATTTTTGATTGTAATTATACTGCTATCTACTCTTCAATCTTCAGACAACAAGAAAACAAAGAATATACTTTTTTAAATAGAAAAGATTGTAGTTTTGACAGAACAAAGTAGATTGCGTCCTCGCCATAAGATCAAAACAAGATAAGCCTATATATATATATAATTCCTTATGTACAACATTCACAATGATTGCAAGAAAATTGTTTTTTTTCCTACCAACCAAATTAGATATATCCATGTCCAAAGATATATATAATCCCCATAATATTTCTCATGCATATTTTTACAAATTCACGCATGTTGGATGTTAGCTAACAATCAAGGATTATAAATTATGTCATGACTTGGAGCGCAAATAGTTAAGCACTTTCCCTAGAACTAATTTGTCATGAGTTTGAATCACTTCGGATGCCCCTCCTCATTTCAATGGTGTATCCCGATTTCAAAGAAAAAAGGATAAGAAATTGTACATAATTATAAAAGCATTAAAAACAACTTTAATTTTACACCAGGCAAATTATCAAGATTTCTCATGCGGACACATGCTAGCAAGGTCAAGGTTTAGAAAAAACCTACAAAAAGTCATTCAGAGTCAACTGTTTAAATGCTTTGATTATGGGAAAACTACAAAAAATGAAATCTTGAAGTTAGTTGATAAGGAACAAGAAAATGAAATTAAGTTCTTGATCTAGTGCCCTCCATTAATTATTACACACGACAATTGATTCTATCTTACTTGGAAACATTCATGGTTGATGCCGAGTTTCAAAGAAAAACAAATTAACAAAGTAACTCACATGCTATATCCCTTGATGGCCTTCGTCAATCTCTCTTCCAGATGCAGCTCCAAACCACCAAGGTTTTTCATTTCCCTAGCCTGCAACAAACACAAACACATATAGAGGAGATAGTAATTACATAAACCGAAGCAATTATTCTGCTCTCATAAATTTACCTCAACATGGATTTTGTGAATGAATCTGTCGTTCATTCTGGTTGAGACGCTGCTAACCACATCAAGCCCTCTTTCTTGTAGCTCTGCAAACACACGAGATAACCCTATATCCGAAACTTTGATGCTACGGGAGATCAGGATTTCCACTCCATCTCCGGCCATGTTCACGGTGACACAGTCCCGTAAGTCTTCGCCACAACCATTTCCGCGAGTTGAGTTAAAGAGACACCTCTTCAACTTGTCTCTCCGACACCTCAATTCCTCGATATTCTTCTCCATTTTCCTTATATGGCTGGCAGCTTCTTCCATTTGATCACAAACACTGCGTTTACCCTAATTTAAGAACACAAATTACAAGGCCAGTTATAAATATACATATTAGTAAAAACCGGAAACCTAATTATCCTTTTGTTTTTAGATATTTTGAGCACTTTGCATTGATGCTGGTACAAGTATTAGTAAAATTCGAAAACTCCACCACTAGATCACAACCAAAAACCTAATTTCGTGCTAAACCCTTTCGAAAACTAGGGTTTGAGCTTTTGATCAAGAACATAGGCATAAAGTCTTTGCCTCCACAAAGTAGTCACCTTTATCCGATCATCAGGAAGAAGGGAGCGGAGAGAAGCATAAAGACTCGACATTTCTAGCCTCCTTTTCCTTTCAACCTCTCGATGCATAACCCTCCTGCTACTCGACGGATCGTGTCGATTCTCTGCAGTTCTTCTCGATTCGCCGCCGTTGTCATTGCTGCCGATGGAGAAGCTAATTAAATTATTATCCAGGAAAGCGTGATCAGTAATTAGATCAGAATCCTGGATTTGGTATGATTGAGAAGTAGCTGGGAATCCAAAATGAGTTGGTCGGGGAAACATCATTAGTTATTTGAGGATCTTCAAAATCTTGTCTTTTAATTGGGTTTTATTTGTTATGGAAATCAACAGGAGGATTCGGTTGGTCAAGTGGGTTGAGATCTGCAAATAATTTCAGGTATTTCATGGAGGATTGTTGTTAAAAGAGAATATAAATAAATGATATGATAGAGATGACCCTACATTGCATTTTTTTTAAAGATGGTTTTGATGTGTTTGTGGTGACTTGCTTTAGATAATACTCTTTAACATATAAAAAGTAAGCCACTATTTTGTGTTCACAAACGAAATCAAAACCATAATTCCTAATGTCCCATGCTGCTGAGAATTTAGGAAACTCTTACACCAATGGACCAACCAATTCGAATGGTCACATATTTACTACTCCCTCCATTTCTGGATGAATTGTCTACTTTATTTTTGACATAATAACCAATACGAGTAGAGATAGAGAAAATTAATATTTTATTAGTAAGTGTGTACTAATTTTCCATTTTAGTTAAATGGACAATTAAATAGAACGGACAAAAAAAGAAAGGTGGACAATTAAAGTGGGACGGAGGGAGTATATATATAGAGACCCGATACTAAAGTTCCTATATTAAGATAAAAAAGCCTAAACTATTAAAAAACTTTAAATACTATATATATAAGAAAATATATATAATATATTTTAAGTATCAAATATATTTGAGCTACTTCAATCTAATTTTGATAAAAACTCATTCAATCTTATCTAACCTATAAATGAAGCGAAATTATTAATCTTATAAAATTAATATTTCTATAAATTAAGAGTAACAAGTATGATAAATTTTTATAATTAAAAGAAATAATTGAAATTAAATTTGAATATGATATTGTTTTTTAAATAAATAGTTCTTTCGCTTAAAAAAATAATGAATATTGTAAATGTTATCTTAATACGACAAAATCCGTGAACATCAAGATTTTTGATGAAAGAAATTGAAATTCAAGTCAATAACAAACATGTCAAATTAATGAAGACACTACTCGGCTTGACATGGTTCAATTATATCCTTAATAAAATTATAACAAAAAAGCATTAAATTGGTAAAAGATTTTAGTTTAGACTATTGATTGAGTTATAAAAATATTATGATTTCTTTTCTATTTAACACAAATTACTCCTTAAAAAAGATACACTCGACATATGTGTGTTCGTTCAGAATTAACAAATAACAATGTATTTTTTGGTCTTGATCAGAGTTAATGCGTATGTGGAAGCGGATTAGACAGTGTGTGGGGCCTCGATTCAATTATCAGATGACTCTTCAGAAGTTAATTGTTAGTTGAAGAATTTACTTAGTCGAGCATTTCAGTTATACTCCAACAACTAAGAGTTGTTAGGTTTCAAAATATTTGAGAAAAATTAAATAATAAAAAAGGTTATTGTGGTTGGGATGCCAATTGATCATGCGTCCACTCTTCATTCAGTTAAGAATGGAATCCACTATATTTAAATGTACACATTAATCTAATACAATTTATAACTACCGGTCTTCTCCAATGGAGGATGTCAACTTTCTTTGGTTGTTGACACTGTAGTTGATTGAGCTTTACCAAAAACCGATAGACATGCTCTTTCTTCTATAACTTTAGTTGCTCATGATACTCGAATATAGGTTACAGAGTTGGTTCTTCTATTGACTGAGACTTTCTAAGACTCTCAATCACAAGATATGATGGTTTGAGTTTGCTTCTTGAGCATCAAACTTGTGTTCTGATCTTATCAATCAGTGATATCACAGAGCCCTTGTTGAAGATTTGATGGTCTACCTCTAATGATTTTTGCAGAAGAAGAATGGTGGTTATGTTGAGGTTCGATTTGTGTTGAAATTGGGATATTTGGAACTTAATAGAAATTGAATAAGAATACAACCAACTACGATGAAGATAAGATCGTAAATACCGGCCGTGACTACAACTAGACGTAACGAGCCGAGTAGTAGTGCGGTAGTGTGCTTGTGCTTTGTCACGCCCCCAAATCGGGCCTCTGTGACAGTCCCACGTGCGGACAATGCACGCTAAGGGTTTTGAACAAATTAAAAATGCTTTGACAATAATAGGGTTTAGATCTCATAATAAAATTCCTTAGATTAAAAATAAGAATAAATCTTGTTCATTGAGTGTTTTTAAATGAACAGCTGAGATTAATTCTTACTTATTTAATTATTAATTTAATTATGTCAAACATCATTTAATTATTGAAATTAAAGGTTATTTTAGTCAATATTCCATGTAACAGTTATTTGATTATTTTCGAAAATATTATTATTTATCACATTATTTTATATTGCTTGATAGATTCTATCTTATTGCTTGGTTCATTGTATTTCATTGCTTGATGAATAATTTTATTTAATATTCTCTCTCCTTGTTATCACATTCTCTAAAACTACTACGAAATTTTAATTAATCATAACTTCGTCAATTGTAATTATTTTTTCATGTATAATATATCAAATTAAATGTTTTTTTATTGTCTTTCAAAAGAGATCCATATTGCATATATTTAGAGTATGAAAACGTAACACCCAATTTAAGCAATATATGAATCAAATAAAATTTAATGTATCAAGCAATAATATTATATGTATCAAGCCGTAAATTTTTATGTATCAAGCAATTAAAAAAAAAGTGAATAATAATTTAATAAATAGTCATCCGGTGGAAAAATTAATTTATTTTCAAAATCACACTACATTAAAAATATTAATGATAGTCTAAACAAGCAATATCGATAATATATTCAAATATTAAAATATAATGTATCAAGCTATAAAATATAATGAAACAACTTGCTATCATATCGACGATATCCATTCATTCTTATAATAGATTTATATGAATTAATCAATAAAATAGTATATATCAAGCAATAATATATACAGTATAAAGCAATAAAGTATAGTGAATTAAGCAATGAATGAAAATAATTTAAGTAATAAAATAAAACGTATCAATTCATATATAAAAATAAATCAAGCAATAAAACAATGTGTAAGAAATAAAATATATACATTCAAACAATAAGCTATAGTGAATCAAATAATTGATGAAAATGATTTATCAAGCAAGATGTTATAATGTATCAAAAAATAAAATATCAAGCAATATAATGAAGTGTATCAAGTTTTAAGATACAATATGTAACAAGCTATAAATTAATATTTATCAAGTAAAAAATATAATTATATTTAAAAATAAATTAAAGATTAAGATAAATAATAAAAAAGATATATAATAAAAAAAGACGTAATGATGTTGGTGTAATTATTAAAAAAATTGAAACAATAATTTAATATAAAATAAAATAAGAAAAAATAATGTGAAAGAACAAAAGAGAATTAGAGAAAAATCGCATGTGAATAAAAAGAAAATATGTAAAATAACTGTCAGATTTATTGGACGAAAATGTCCTTTAACTAGATCTTAAAATTTTTAAAATTCAAATATTGTAACTAATCTTAACCACTCATTATTTTTTATCTAATGGATAAAATTCATTCTTATTTTTAATATTCATATTTATTATTATATGATCTCATCTCTGGAGTTGAAATAGTTTGGAAATTGTTCGAGTTTAACATAGATGATGGATTAAAAAGACGGAAGCGATTTGAGTAGAATAATCTAATAAGCTTTAAATATGCTTCATTGGATTTGAAGTTAATATATCATAACATGAATAATAGTTGAAGCATAACGAGATCAAAATGAATTACTCATTAACACGCGTGGAGAACAATAAGACATGTACATGCTCAAAGGGAGAAAATCAAATAGATTCAAATAATGATCTCCACGCGGGTCTTACACCAAGTACAACTTGGAACAATAAATACAAGTTTGCAAGAAAGAAACCCATTGGGTCTATGTATGAAGACATAGCCCACAGCTCATGTACCAGAATAATAACATAGACCATGAATAGCATGCTAGGTAAATATTCAACTTGATAGGGATCCAACAACAAGAGAGATAAAGATAAATCATTCGACTCGATCAATATTTGGAGGGGATTTCAAATGAGATATGCCTCAAAGTAATAAATAAGAATGTCAACATGTAACAAATTCTCGAAACAACTTTACATTTTCAATAAGTCCACACAACTATCTTCAAGACCATCCCCTTTGCCACAACGCAACCGCCACTTCGTCACCAGTTACCTGCATGTGGGGAAAACACACACAGGGGCTGAGTACTCCGCGTACCCAGTGTTCACGGTGTCCCGAAAACAGAATACATATATATATATTATGGAAACGCACCGTATCACACATGCATAACACAAGGGTTTTATTGAAAAGAACTTGTGAATGCACAAAACGTTTTACCTCACAAGGGCATGCCCACTCATTTTATGGCACCAACACAATCATTATCCCAACAATCACATCACCATCATTTTCATCATATCATCATATAATTCACATAAGGGTAAGATAGGAGTGGCCACTCGCCATCCACCCGGTAAGGGAATCAGAGTCCTTACCTGACCGGTAGTCTTATTACTATCCGGGCTAATGCATTAGACTTACGATACCACGGGGTTAGCTAATCCCCTATCCAGCACATCTCCAATATCATTTATAATCACCACCAACATCAACATTAATCGTAAAGGTGCCAAAACATTTATACGGTGCTCCATAGCTTAAAACAAAAACACTTTTATTTTATTTGAAAACATTTGCGAAAAACCCATTTGTAGGATAAAGTAGTGCCCACCTTAATTTTGAAAGAGCGTTCGATTCACTTGATTCTCCTAGGTGATGCTTCCTTCTCGGCAATTAAAGTACCTAATTAAAGTTTTAAAATAAATTACTACAATGTCTTTAACTCAAATAATTATCCAAAGTATTTAATCAAAATAATTCAATTAATTATTCCAATACAAATTATGCAATTCAAATTATTATTAAATAAGATTATGAAATTATAGGTTCTATTTATTAGATAAACATTAATTACTTAATTAACTTATTAGTCTAGTGAATAAGTTCAATCTAAGTTACTATGTTAATTATTAATTAATGAAAAGAATTAGTGATCCAATTAACACTTTGTTATTAATCCAAATCGATTATCTTTAGTTATCTAGGTGAACCAATTATGCATTTAGGCCTTAGAAATTTCTAGTGAAATCTGAATATTAGCCCAAATTATTCTAAGTCCCAAAATGTGAGTTTTGCCTAATTAACTAGTCCAATTTCAAAGTAATCATCAAAATAATTTAGACATCTAGTGAGGCTGATTTTGATTTTATAAAAACTAGATTTTAATGTGCACGTGCTCGAAGTGACGGTTCGTTAAAACGAATGTTCATTTTAAAATGGTGAAGCCCAACATTAAGCAAATTCTAATTACTCCCAGCAGTTCACAGATTTCAATAATCAACTTCACGGATTTTTAATAATTAAAATGCTATGTGAAAAGACATGACTTTCGTACAGATTACTATTTAACATGTCTAGAATGAATATAAAAATTATTAAGCTTTTATAAGATGTCTAAAGGCAGATTCAAAAATCATTTTTAAAATGCGACACAGAACGGCACCTAATTTTACAGGGTGCATAACTTTTGGAACACTTAACATTTTAACATGAAACCAAAGCCAAAACCTCTATAACATTTAGAAGTAAAACATATTTAAATTTCAGATTATTTGAAGATCATTTAGCAGGCCTAAAACACAAAGGAAAACAGGGGTGCTGTTCTGCAAATTTTACTAAGTAGCTGAGTTTACTAATACCAAAGCGTGTCTTCCCGTATTTTCCATTTATTCCTAGGTTCATGTACAGGGATGAAACTTGTCATAAATAATCAACACAATGTCTATGATTTTTCTATAATTATTAGAATTATTTCTACAAGGGTTATCTATTTTGCCCAAGCATTCAAACATATTCTGCCATAATTTTGCCACACGTAATTGCAGAGGTCATAACTCACAAACCACATAACCGTTTTAAGAAATTCCAAATCCTACATGTTGATAACTCAATTTAATATTATATTATTGAATTTCAGAGCATTATAAGGTCGTTTGAGACCTCTGCCGAACACGAACAGACACAGCAGGGAAGGGTATGATTCCCAGATTTTGCATACTTCTTCCCAACTACTCATGTTCGTTTTTAATCACCCCTTTACACTTATGAACACCAAAATCAGACCCCAACATGCTTCATAAATCATAACACAATCATGGGTATGCATATATCTCATCCTAGATCAATCATCTAAAGGCTTAATCAAGCTCTAGCACTACCAAGCATACACATATATCAATCACAACCATATCTTGGCCAAACTTCAACCAAAAGACTTCAAACTCGAAAAGGGGCTTCTTGATCTTACATGCAATTTCACAAACACCTTAAAGACACTAAATGAAAGCTAGGAAAGGGGTTACTTGAAGAGAAAAATTTCAGATTTTGGCTAGGGTTGAGAATCGCCTCTATAATCCTCGCCTAGCTCGATCCTTTGTATGTTTGAACTCCTCTTCTTGCGTAGATTCCAAATCTTCAAACCCCAATCCGATTCGAGGTAGTGGTCGATTTCAATGTGTCTTGTATGAGAGGGCTTTTGATACCAATAGATAGAGGAAGGTGAGGGGATTCCGAATATGCGATTATTGAAGCTAATCGACCAAGGATGGTGGGGTTTAAGGTGAAGGAATGGTGGCAGCTTGAGTAAGTCTTCAATGGTATTTTTGGTGTGTTGGAGAAGAAAGAGTCGAATGGGAGTGGAAGGGTCGATCGAGTGAGAGAAAGGAATTAGAAAGTAAAAGGGATTTATTGGAATAGAATTTGGTTAGGATATTTTAAATCTAATTATTTTGGTATTTACTAAATTAACCTTAAAATTTTAAACAAGGCTAACTTAAATTATAGGATGGTATTTTCTCCTTTTTCTCTTTGATTACTTACACTTTATTTTAATTGTTTCCTACTTTGGGTTATAAATCCCAATTTAATCAAATCATTCCATTCCAAAATAATCAATTAAATTTATAAACATTCCAAACCATATAAATCAAGATGGCCGAAAATAAATAAATATCGGGGCCAAGAAATTCATTCCGGTATTTCCCATCGGAATTAACTCATCAATGATTGGTTGCAACATCTCCACAATATTTATATATATATATTTCCATAATTCTTCCCAAATAATTAATTTCCCGAAATACAGAATTTGAATCCCAATATACTATTCAATTAACTAAACGATCAGAAATAGTAAGAAGACTATTTAATTCTCTTCTCAATAATTTATTTGTAATCGCATGCGATTTAATTAATAATCGCGAGAGGAATCCTAATGTCTCACTTGAGATAATAGTAATTAATTTAAATAGGATATCTCCTATTGAGATTTGTTCTTGTCAAAAGGGTCGGATTTTCGCGGGCGTTACATGCTTTCTACTCTTAGGGATCAGAAAAACATGTGCGAAAATGAACTAGCCACGTCCCTTTTATAGAACAAGGGAGGTGGTTACAACCCTAGCTACTTTCGGCGGTAGTTCGATATTTGGGGGGAGCCGTTGGTGGTGGCCGTTCGCGCCCTCTTAGGGGAGTTAGTTGGTTGAGGCTCCTCGAGCTCCATAATGGGAGAGCGGCGGCGATTATGCGAGATCTTTGGGGGTGGCTCCGATTTTGTTGGGCGGAGATGGCTTTGGACTGTGATCTCCTAACTTCCTTTCGATGTTAACGCGCCCCTGAGTGTAGAGCCTCCTGCCTGGGTCGTACACGAGGGGAGGATCTTTGCAAGAGATGATGATTTCGAGGTAGGAAATGTTCGTAACTTCGACTTGGTGTTGGAGCTCATATCTCTACCCTCAGGCTTGGTTCGGGTTGCTACCTCTAAGATGTTGGGCTCATTTGGACGTTATATCTTGGGCCGTCCTCATTCTTAATGGGCCTAGACCTGACTTTTCCAACCCAATCATTTTTGGGCCCAACAATAGACCCTTCGGGCTTGGGGTCGAGTGACCTAGAGAGGCCCCGAGGTCGAACAGTTGGGTCGTACCCTTGTTACGTAAGTACCCAGAGCGCGGAAGTTCCGAGCTCCTCGTGAGGAGGCATCGGGAGCCTAGGAGGGGTCCTCGTGAGGTCCCTATCTCCTTTGGAATGTCGGTCACCCAGAGGTGGACCCGACTATCGTAAAGTCCATTTTCGAGAATTTCTACGTGGAAGTGCAAGTAATATCGTGGGATTGCCTTGCGGGCTCGATTTGTGGGTCCGGAACCACGAGTTAGGTGGGGAATATCCCGTAGGACCTCTTGCTTTATGGGAGTCAAGCTCTCATGTATAGCGCTCTGTGCGTTCCCGTGGGGAATCTCTTGCGGGAAGTTTTTTCTTTGTTTTAGATAGATAGTAGGATCCATAGGTCTCTTAGGAAGTGGGGGACCTGATGGATTTTGTGTACTGAAAGCATTTATTATAATGAGTATTCAACGGTTTATTTCTCCTATCTGTCAAACAATCTTACATGTATGTAACAATGGTATCCTCTTGTCTCACCGATAGGGACGATCATACGGCGTGTTGTAGATTGCAGAAGATAGTATGATCACTTGACCTAGTGAGACATAAACCTGATCACATCCGAGACAGCGTATGATGATACGTTTGTCCGGATGGCTGCGACATCGTCAGAATAAGTAGTCTGTCTTGGTTACTTGACATGCTGGTACGCAAGGGTGGCGTATTGATGGACCGCAGTGAGATGTATTCGACTGTCTGACTTCAGCGAATACAAGATCTCGTTATTGATTGAGTCCAAACCCTAACGAAGGTTTAGGGGTTTGCACGGGTTGACTGTTGCTTTGACTTGCCATGGTGGAGAGCGTGAGTAATGTGCTCGTATATCCGCATCTTGGGTAACAGCAGTTCGTGTAGTACCACCTGAGACTGGGTTTAGGTAACCATATCCGAGTAATAGGATGGAGACATTCCCTTAGGAGCTCAATGACATTCATCGTGCCAAAGTCCTACAAGCTGATTAAGTTCAGGCACGAGTGATAAGGATTGAGTGGTACTACTCAGGAATAATAAGATATTAATTAATTGTAGATAGAGCTTGTCAGAAGCTCCGATTAATTAATAAATGTTCGGTAACCTTAAATATGGGGATTCTCAATTAAAGCAACCCATTCTCATAACGTGGTAATAAAGGGGTAGGTCAGTATTAATTTTGTGGTGAAAAAGAATTAATATTAATTAATTAATTGTGTCCTGGGTTGTGGACATGTGAATTAATTAATTTATAGGCCCACTTTATTATTTGCATTAGGTCCCAGGTCTGGCCCAAGTAATATATGCTGAATGGAGCCCAGTAGCCCATTAAGGATAGAACCCTAGGTCTATAAATAGACCCCTCTCTCTCTGAACCCTGGTAACCTTGATCATAATTCAAATCAGTCAAAACCCTAGGGAGAGAGAGAGAGCTGGGCGGCGCACACTGTAGGGGAGAGGAGAAGGAATTTCGACTCTGGCCTACAACTACAGATCTGTGGAATCCTCACCAGTAGCAGATCTGAACAACATTCGAACATAGCCCTGAAGATCTAATCTGGAGAATAGATTTTCTTCTTTTCTCTTCTGTTTAATTAAATCTTGAAGTTAGAATTTGTCTAATTTTTGTTTCCGCATATTTAATTAATATCACGTGGTTGATTCAAGTTTGGAATTCAAATGCGAAAGATAGGTACAAAATCGACAGAGTTCAGGTAAACTCGATAACCTACGAATCGCATTAAATTCATAGGAGCATGCTAGGTTTTTGTGAATTTAGATTATATGCAATATCCATAAATTGATCCGGTTCACATGGGTTTTTGTAATTCGGTTCACTGAAAATCCCTACAGAACCATAAGGGATCCGTATTCTGTTGGATCGCCCGAGGTGGATTCTTGGTTGGATTTTTTGAAATCCGTGCGCTGGAACGATTTGCACAGCCCGCCACGTTGCGGGGGTGTAATCGTAATTTAGCGTAGGTTTAGGGGCAGTTACGTGGGGGGTTTCGGGAGATGAACCGTCACTTGCAAAATGTGTCACATCACTCCCTTCCTCATGATTTGACCGAGCTTTATCTTTCTCTCTTGGACGTTTTTCGCGGCAGTTGCGATACATTTCCTTGCATTTGATTTTCCGATTTAAGGTCAGTGGCTTTCCATCTTTTCCGATCATCTTAAGTTATTCTTTTTTCGTGCGTGCTCTTGTGTTCGTCTTGGTAGTTGGGTTCGGGCATCAATCTGTCTTAGGGTTTCTAGTTTGAGTTTTTCAATGTCTTCAATGTCGGACTCTAAAAATAGGGGTAGTAGTTCTCCGGCCCAGAAGTATGAGTCCTCTTCTGTCCACCCGTCCTCCTCTGAGGAGGTTGGTTCCATGTCCCTAGGTAGGGGTACTCCGAAGGTTGAGCAGGAGATAGTTGCGGGTTCTCCCTCTATGCAGCCGATAGTTGAGGTATCTTCTTCCTCCGGTGGCGAACCACAGGTGCAATCCGCTAGGTCTCGTACCCGGAGGCAAGTGAAGCCGAAGAGGGATCAAGTGAGGGATGCAGTTTCCTCTTTGTATGTGGGTCAAGTGGTGGAAATGCTTGTGGATTCAGCTAGGGTTCCCCCCGGTCACCCGTCCTCCTCTTAAATATGAGAAATGACAGAAATGAGGTCGGCAAATGGAAGAAGAGTGGTTAAAAACCCTAAAAAGTATATTATTTACCTTAAATAAACTTTGTCGGAGCTTCACCGGGAACTCGCCGGAAAAAGGTTGGTAGGAATTTGAGGGAAAAAGAAAGTATTAAATGAAAATAATAGTTTCTATTTATAGAAAGAAAGGGGGTAATTCGGTATTATAGAAAGTCAAAAAGTTAAAGTGATTGTCATTTGCTTATCACATCAGTCACTTTGACATCAACTCACGTCAACTCCACATCTTCTCGCATCATTTTCACAGGAGACCGTGATATTCTCATCAATTCACAAAATTTATTGATCGATATTATCCCGATACAAAAAATTGGGTTGCCAAGTTAATTATTGGTACCGATGAAATTAAATCCATCAATTAATGACTAATTTAATAAAATAAGGATGGTAGGGAATAAATTCCCAAATTAGATTGATCACGAAAACCTCAAATTAAATTTGATAAAAAAATATAAATTCTGAAATTTCGATAAATATATTAGAATTTTACAAGAAGTATTACAAGAATAAAACTAGGAATAACATTGATCTTACCAAATACCTAATAAGATAAACAAACTAGGCACACATAAACTAGTATTCAACAAACAATAGAACCACGCGTCAACAAACACATGAACAACCAAACCTAAAAACTAAAATATTTGTCAAACCCGAAAGCATATTAAGATAGTATGGAACCCAAAATAAATGGAAAGTTTGTTTGAGAAGGAAAGAGTAAACCAGTTTCAACTGTTCGTCAATGCACCATGCTTCATGATTTTCTTTTTCTTCAGCTGGATTCCAAGCTTCTTTATGATCCTCATATTCTGCATTTTAAGCTCCACCACAAATTTCCTCAGAACGTGATTTACAATCAACACCTTCACTTGTTTTCGTTTGAGGTCCAAAATCTTGTCTTGCACTTCTATCAGTATAGGCCCAACAGATGCTCCCGCACATCCTTTAGCTCTTAGCTGGGTTGCTTCATATCTCTTCCTCAAGTTTTGAATATTGAAAAGTCCCTTCTTAGTTATCATTGACTCGTCTTCATGAGGAGGTACCCCAGCTTTGATGTATAGCTCATAAATCAGAGATGGGAAAAAGAGTTGGTTGTGGTGGCAAACTTCTTGTTGCATGATTGCAAGGGTGATGAAAGGTCTAATGTCAATGGGTTCCCCTGTCATGATGACAATAATCATTAGAATCCCATCCTATGAGATTGTGGTGTTGTGGGTTGTAGACTAATTCTTCTTCTTAGGCAATGTAACCACAAATGGGCTTTAGCATTCAAATGCTTCAAAAAAGTTGTTTTGCAGGCTTTATCTTCATAATCACATGCAGCTCTAGGCTGAGTTACGACCCGCAAGGCTTCCTCTAACTGCTCCTCCGTTGGCTCTGTATAGACCATCTAAACTCATCAGGTTGAGGGGGATGAGTCCTATAGATCTCACGAAGCCTTTTCAGGTTCAACTCCACCCTCTTTCCTCTCAATACAATAATCCTTCTTCATCGATTTCACTTTGTTTTCATAGAAATATTTTACCAGAGCAATGATGGGCGCAGGTTGTAGCTTTGCAAAACTTTCCCTCGATGGGATAACAAAAAAATTTGGAAAAGATTTCAAATCTCTAGTCAAAATTTGTCTATTTTCCATGGTTTTTTGTCGCGCCCCGAATCGGGTCCATTCAATCGTCCCACGTGTGAACGATGCACGCTAAGGAATTTGGCATTTTCAAAATAATTTTTAAAATAGTCGAAAAAATTTAAAATTAAAAAGAATTAAAATTCAAAATATTGAATGAAATGTTTCAAACTAGACTTGTCTCGTTGCAGAAATAATTAGATAGATCATCAACAACGCGTGAAATACAATAGAAAAAACTAAGCATACTTAGTATGAATGAAATAACAGGAGTTTAAATACTGACGTTCACAGCGAGTCTTACGTCAAGTATGACTTGGAAACAAGTAATTCATGCATTCAACCAACCACATGGAAAACTATGTATGAATGAGGACCAAATCATAAGTTGAAACGTAATCATGGTGTACGAATGAACAACATCAAAGGATTTTAAATATAGCATGCCATCAGTTGGGTTCAATACAAAAGAAAAAAAAATACAATAGCATATGGTGAAATGTTTAAAAAATATCATCCAAGGTCCACAACTGAACCCCCTTCTCTCTCGTTACCACAACGTCGCTGCCACACCCATCACCTTTCACCAGCACATAAGGGCCTAGTACATGAATGTACCTAGTGGTAAAGCTATCCCGAAAATAAATACATAGCGTATTATTATGGAAAGCATCGTAACACACATGCATAACACCAAGAGCTATAGAGAAAGAAACTTGTGATGCACAAAATAATTTTTCTCACTTGGGAGCTACCACTCATTTATGGCACCAATCATAATCATCATCACCAACAATCATATCTCCAACAATCTCATCATTCACAATAAATTATTCACAATTGGGATAAGATGGGAGTGGTCACACGTCATCCACCCGGCTAGGACCGAATCCATGCTACAAACGGGTATGCTTTTCACGCAACCTTTGAGCTATTGCATTAATTGTATCATATTAACCACAGGGGTGTAGCTATTCCCCAATCCAGTACATCCTCTAACTACAATGGTGGAGCAAGGGAGAGTAAACTCAACCCAAGTCCAAATCACCATTCATAATCACCAACGTCATCAATAACAATTGTCAAGGTGCCAAAAATATTTTTACGATGCTTCATACTTTAAAATCAAAATCATTTATTATTTTATTTGGAGAACATTTTAACAAAACTAAGTTATGTATAAAGTAGTCCCACCTTATTCAATGATATGATCAGCTCAGGTTGTTCCACTAATAGAAGATCGTTTTTCCAAATTAAACCAGCAATACCTAGATACAAAATTTAATTACTAGATGCTGAACTTAATTCACACATCTCATTTAACTCCATTAATCCATTTAGCTGCTTGACTTCTTAAAATTTAATCAATTCCATGTTTCTCTTATCAACCTTCACAGTCACAAAGCCATTTAAATTCACCAAGCTCAAAATTTCTTAATTCAAGTAGGGACATGCTTAGTAAGTACTCTTACCGACTTTAAACATGTCTAAAAATCTTTTTAATCATTTTTCTTCAAAGTTCGAAATAATCCTTAGTTTTCTAACTTTGATAATCTTCTAACATGCCTTTGAGAAAATGCATACTTTTCGAAATAATGGCATTAGAGTTACACAAATTAGATAGACTTGATTTTCCATACACAAAAACAATATTTTTAAACGATTAAGCTCAAATTGATGGTTTGCCAAAATCCATCTTCGTTTAAAATGGTAAGATCAAACTCTTGTTATTATTCCTCTAAAACTCGACACAGTGAACACGACAACAATTTCGAATAATTTTCATGATTTTTCTACCAGTACTACAGGCTTGAAACTTTCATTATAAATACTTCAGGGTGTCTAGTGTTTGACATAAAAGTTAAGAGCTAGATAAAAAGTGTTGAACAAGGTATGACTCAGATTGCCACATAATTTTGTAAAGAGCACTTTCAAACCACGACTTCTATTTAGGTGATTACAAGTCTCATGCCTTCACAACACATCCAAATAAAACATATTCAAAAATTTGTCAATCCAAGTCCATTTAGCATGTCTTCCAAAAAAAACTTTTAAGGCTAAGAGCAAGGGTTTTCCTCATTATGCATATTAATCTCCAACATCACCAAAAACGGGTTTGGCAACACATGATCCATAATATACTACAAGATCAGACCTTATTATATTTTAATATTAGTTCATAATCACATATATGGGCAATCAGACATAATCATAAACAAATGGGCATAGCTTACTCAATTCTCAACCAAATGCATTCAAACTTGAAATACAGTTTCTTCATCTTACATACAACCTCGTAAACATATTAAGGACACTAAAAGGAAGGTAGGAAAGGTGTTACTTGAGGAAAATATTTTCTGATTTGGGTCCTATGCTCAAACTTTAAAAAAAAATGGCTTCATCTTGCTTTGATTCTTGTATATTTGTGTTCTCCTACTTGAGTAGCTTCCATATCTTCAAGAACTAGCTCAATCCTTGATGGTGGTCGATCTTAATACACGTTGGATGATGGGGATTTTACTGATTATTGATAGAGGGAAGTGTGGTTAGCATTTTTATGTAATTAATGAATTATTTGGGTAGAAATAGAGTGTGTTCTCTCAAGAATTTTGGGGTTGCTTCTTTAAGAGCTTCAATGGTTTCCTTTTGCGGGTTATAAGTTGCAGAAAAAGTGAAGAACAAGGAGGTGAAAAGGTGGAGGACAGTGGTGGAGTGTTGTACTGCATAATTTCCAAAGTTTCTAATGATTATGTCTCCCTTCTGTTTAATTACAATTATGTTCTTAGTTAAATTAATTTGGGCCAACTCTTCAGGTATATAATTGCAGCCCTTAAGGCCATGAAGTTACTGAACTAAAAATTGTCTCCAAAGCCCATCACATGTATATTTCTTGTGGACTTGTCCTTTCTTTGATTATTGGAGCTCACTTAGGAATGTATTAAAAATATTAATCATTTGAGCGCACATAGTAAAACAACAATATAAAGATATATCTTGTTTGGACTAAATAAATCCAATGCTCGTGTATATAAAAGGAGCTAGAGCTCGATTATTCTGTCTGGAGTTCGCCTCGGAATTTAACCTCCTTATTAGATTTGAATAATAATAATAATAATAGAAGTAATTTAAAATAATCACTTCAATTCTTCATTTAGTCTTATCCCGATTTAGTTTGTTGTACGCTTCGTAATTTGCTAACTGTTGCGTTTAATTAATTATCACGCCCAGATTTTCGTTTGTATAAAGGTCCAAAATTAATATGAATAATTCATTTTGGTTCATAATTAATTGTCGCAGCACAGTATATATGTTATTGTATCATAGTTCGCGTTGCAAATAGTGAGTAGTCATTTTATTATGCATTTATGAAGAAGAACTAATTTCTTTTTTGTCTTTCTTTTTTGGGTTGTGGTCACTTTCTTTGGTTCTTGAACTTCCTTAGCAGGCTTCTTTCTCGGCCTCCACATTCCCAGTTTCCTCATCGGGGAATATTCCTTATCTTTCTATTTCTATCTCCTCGTTGGCCTTTTCATTCACACCTTGTCCTTGTAATTCTTGATCTACTAGTTCCTCTTGGGCCTCCTTATGTTGTTCTTCCTCCTCAAATTCCCTTGCCTCTGACTTTCCCCCTTCAGCATCTTTTGTTTCTTCTTCTTCATATAACTCTTCTTCATCTTTGAGGTAATGATTCCACCACTTTAGATGAAGTAGAAGTTGTTTTATTTTTCTCTTTGACTACAGAATGTGTTGCTACCTCCACAAGATCCATCAGTAGATGTTTTTTGGGTTTATGAGAAACTTTCTTATTTGAGGAAGATGGCTCAGTGTCTGCAAAATGATTGGATTCTCAGCACTTGTAGTTGGAAAGTTTGCAGCCCCTATGCGCCATCTGAGCTTTAGCAGTCCTACTGGATTTCTTATGGGGACTGAAGACTTCTTTGGCTTCTACTTTATGTTTCTTGAACCTCATTGGAAAAAGGGGAGGAGGAATATATTGGTTATTGGGTATATTGTACCTTTTTATCATATTGTATTTGTATTTATTTTGGTGCATCAAAGCTAGGTGTGCCTAGTCTCTAGCAGCTCAGCAATATGTTGAAATTGTAAAAGTTCTGTATAGGATACTTTTGGTTGAGTTGTAATAGAGTTAGGAATTGTTTGCTACCAAATTGCTGAAGGAGCTAGCAAAGCGCTCGAAGATTGTTAAAGAGCTAACAGAGCTATGAAGTCTTGAAAGGCTAGCAAGTATTGAGAAATACTTAAGGATTGCTGAGGACACTCAACAAATATCAAGATTGCTAGAAGAGTATAGCAGACATGTATAGCAGACTCTGAAGTTCAATGTGCTAGATCTCAGCAAGGTTGCTGAGACCTCAGCAAACGCTAGCGGACTCAGCAGAGTGTTCCGACATCAATATTCTAAGAGTCTAGCAAACATCGACAGCTGACCAATCAAATCAAAAGTCGATCAATCTCATAAATTTAATGAATCTCCTGGATTTGAAGGCTGACATATCAAAATTCAGAAGGACTTCTAGTTTACTTGGAGATCCGTTATGACAAGGTCGGCGTGCCAGAAAAAGAACGAACAAACGAGTGAGAGGAGACTTGAAGCATCTCTGCGCAATTCGGAAAAAAGGAATGAAGAAGATTGGCGGTTTAACAATCTGTATCTAACGGACAAAAGATTCAAAGGTTTCAATCTTTGTCAATAAATAGAAGAGGAGTTGCATAAAATAAAGAGTGACATTCGTACGTAAAGATCAAGCATAAACTCTGCGCACTGAAATTTCGAGGCTTTGAAAAAGCTACCCGTGTTCAACTTACTAGAAAGAACTTATCAGTCAACTTAGTTCGGTAAGGTTGATTATTACGGGCACTAGCCGCAAGAGGGATAAGTTCAAGGAGGAACTATAAAACTTCTAAGTCCGGCAAGGAGGCTGCGAGGTGCGTCCTCACTCCAAGGATTGTCGAGAAGATTGATATCAGAAGAGCTGCTTGAAGGTGCGTTGTGGCCAGACGGAGATGCTGCCTAAAGAGAGAGATCAAGTTCAACTCTTTGTATCAAATCTTATTGAATTCCAGTCAATAGACTGAAGAGTGGACGTAGGACATTTTTCTGAACCACTATAAACCTTGTGCTCTCTTTGTTCTTACCGTTTTATTGCTTATTTCTGAATTGAAACTCAACACCTCAAGTGTTGGAGTATAAACTGTAATTGTATAAAGAACTACTCGAGCTTAAAACATATTTTTCTAAGTCCTTGCTGAGTTAGAACCTCAGCAAGATAATTGCAAGGACCCTTAAAATTTTTGTAGCATTACAATTACTCTGACCAGGGACCAATATTGGTTTTCCTCGTAGCCAAACTTCATTCACTCTTAAGAGCTACTACCACATTTACTTCCACAGGTTTCTCTATCAACTCCTGCATTAATACTCCAACATTACTCGAACTTGATGGTTGAGTTATTTCTTTCTCTATTAATCCTTATCATGGTTGTTTTCATAAGCTAAAAAGTGTGGGTCCCTGATCAGAGTATAAATAATTGTGCAGCGGAAGTTTTATTAACAGTATGCACTAAAAACTGGGGGGTTAGTTTCCTAGTTTAGGATTTATAAAAACTGTGTTAGCCGAGAGGTTTACTTGGTCAGTTTACAGATATACACTTCAACACTTCAGTGAAGTGTTGAAGGTTTCAAAACTTAGTTGAAAACTGTATAATGAGAAAAGTAATGAAAACTGTAAATGAGACAGGATATTGTAGTGGTTCGGATCCTTAAGTCCTACGTCCACTCTTCAGAAATTAATCCGGTAATTCACTAAGAATTGAAGTATACACTCCTCACGATCTATAGCCAATTACCACAAAAACCACTCGCTCAGGTAGATGATCTTCACTCTTTCAGTTCCTCGAAGCCAGGTAACACCTCGAAGTCTTCTCGGAACTGGCAGTCATCGGAAACGGATTGAGGACAAACCTCCATTCTCCTTCTCCAGTGGATGGATGGTTGAGTTCTTCCCAGAACACTCGAAAGTTGGCGATAGCCTGTAAGAACCTATTCCTCGATATAGAACTAGACTGCTATGTTCTAACTTGAAAAGTAAGAACACCAATAAGAAAGACTAAGTCGAATAGACTTAATCCTTGTGTACTCAAGGTCACACGGTGAATCAGAAATGATTCGGTAAGCAAGATAGCCTCGTGTTCACAGATTGACACATGGAGTTAATGTTGTTTGCTTGAGAACTTTTAAAGCAATGAGCTTTAAATCCAGCAGAGTAAGGGCGCTTTTAATGTAAGTTCGTGATTCATAAAGTATCTCTTCGGTCTTCTCGGTATTTATAGTTGGATCTCTGAAAGTAGTCGGTAGAGACAATTTGAATATTGTCCAATCAATGGCCATTCTTTTCTGTTAGCGCAGACCTGCTCCTCTTCCTTTTCTGAACACTGTCATGCTTTTGCAGAGACAGTTTTGTCTTGTTGTGTCAGACTTGAACAACGTTGTACTGCAGTCATAACTTGTATCTTTGTTCCTTATCATTGAGTCTTCAATGCTCTTTATGACTGCTCGGCTCCTCGCTTTTCACATGTTTCTTTTGGAGTGAAACTGTGCTGGTCCGAAACTATGAGCGCCTCTAGATAGTTTCTCTATAAAAACTGTGTCCACAATTTTCATTACTATTGCTTCCTTGACAGTTTAAACTGTCTGCAAAGTTTTCTCGGCCCCTTGCTTCTAAAATTGTCTTCACAGTTTTCTTCGCATATTGCTTCTTGAACTGTCTTCACAGTTTTCTTTGATCCTTCTGTTCGGACAGTTCCATCCTCAAAAACTGTTCCACAGTTTTTGGTGGTTTGCCTCTCCCAAACTATTACAACTCGATTATCTTATACAAGGATTACATGAAGTAATAACTCTAAGGACTAAACCTTGGTATACAGTTTTGACACATCAAAACATCAAATTAAAGGTGGGATTTCTACATCAACACCTAACAATTTCCCCCTTTTGATGTTGTTAAAACTATATCATCTAAGTCGAAATGAGGATGCAGTTGCTCTGAGTAAGAAATTTTAACACTACTCAGAACTGTGCTTCCTCTAAACTCGACCTACTCTAATTGATCTTCCCCCTGAATCGGAGAAGTATTACTCGATTAATATAAATCAAATTAGAGCGAGAAGCAATGTGCTGATCACACTGGAAAATGTTAGGCCAGCTAAATAAAGAGTATCTAAGGTAAGAGACAATGAGAAGTTGTCTTCAAACTGGCAGTTTTTAACCTTTCATTATATGTGTGATCATTTCAAGTACATGAAAAGCGGAAAACTGCAACAAAAGATACCAAAATAAATACAGTGCACCATTACTCCTTGGATTTGTCTTTATCCTTCGATTTTTCTGGAGTGGAGGAGGATGAAGATCTAGTTTGCTTGGTCAGGCTCTTGGCCATTTCCATCATTAATCTCATTTGTTCTTCCCTGGCCTCTTTCATTATCTGCATCTGCATCAACATTTGCTCATCCCTCATCTCTTCCCATTTTTTGAAAATATCAATAAGAGTGGCCATGGATGTCTGGACCTGTTGGCTCACTGCTTGGTTGATTGCCTCTTGTACAACATCGGTCAGGGTCAAGGCGGGAACTCCAACTGAGATTGATTGGGAGACAGGGTTTCTTCGTGCAGAACAATAGACTGTTTAGTGATAGGAACAACTGTCCTAGTGTCTCCTTCTTCTTGAGCAGTTTCCATCTCTAATTGATGAGCAGTTTCGGCTGCTTCTTCCTCCTCTCTTTTTCTTTGTTCAGCGGCAGCCTCGGCCTCTAGCCTTGCGCTTTCTGCCTTGCCTTTTCTGCTACTGCTGCAACTTTGGCCTCCTTGATAAGTTCATTATTTTACTCACTTATCTATAGTATTTCATACTATTTTATGTATTTTTCTTGAGTTTATATATATATTTTATGCATGAGTCTATTATATGTGGTGTTACGCTTGTCATGGTGCATTTATGCACATTTTAGGCTTAAATTCACAGGAAAACCGTTCTAAAAGCAGTGATGTGCAAACGTATCAGTGAAGAGTTCTTCCACACAAGGAATTCGGGCTGTTGTTTCATGATAACGGATAGAGCTTCGAGTTAGCTTTCCAACGCAACTAGAATCAGGTCAATCGGAGTTTGGGAGTGAAAGATATGGCCAAAATTGTGAGACCGCGCAAACAGGTCAACGCAAGAACACGCGCATCGATCGACGGAGATCCACGTCGATCGAAGTGCAGGAAAATATGGCAAAATTTGATTAAATTTGAATCAAATTGGATTTCCAGCCCTAGACTTGATAGGATACACATCCTCACCTATTAATAGTCCTTATTTTCGAGTTTTATTCAGCCCTAATCATACTTTACATCTTGGAAGCATTCAACATCCTTTATTTTCCAACACGAACCTTTATTTTCTTGTAAGTTATTTTTATGAACTTTAATAATATGTTTTGTTTTGGTTTTCTATCTGCGATGAGTGGCTAAAAACCCTAGCGGGTTCTAGGGCAACGAATATCAATCAATTGCATATTTAATTGATTAACATTGAATTGCTCGATTTTGAATTCTCGTTTGAATTATTAGGATTTAGAATTAATAAGATCAAGAGATAAAATTGATTCTAGGTTTATAGTTGTTAATTGAAAGAATGAAAAGAGAAAATTAATACCAGGAAAAGGAATTTGAATATAATTAACAATCTGTCCTAGGGGCTGATAGTAACTGTAGTGTTAATTAGAGGAATTATAAAAAGGTGATTAGTACTGTGTTATTGAGGCTGACAAAGCACATACATTCACATGCTAGTAATCTAGGTTATATTTGTCTAATCTAGAAGCTATAGTATATTATGATTTCCCACCAATGCAAGTTAATTGATTGATATGTATTTTGATTGATAGTTCGCCCTAGAGTCTGTGTCCCTTTAATTTGATTTTCCAAACCATTTAGTTTTCCACATTGTTATATTTACTTTTCAAAACAAAACCCTGATTTCTGATTGACTCAAACAATAGATTCTAGGATCATGGCTAGTACATGAAATAATTTCGTTACACAATTCCTCTGGGTTCGACAACCTTAGGGTACTCTTATAAATTTATTTGCCACTGTTCAGCAATTTATCTATAGATTTTACAGTGATCAAATTGGTGCCGTTGCTGAGGAATTGTTAGATATTATTTTGTTATTATTTTATTCTAGGATTAATTGGATTGAGTTTGTATTTTTAATTTTGTGTGCGTGTGTGTGCATTTTTGTCTCGACTTTGATCGACGCTTGCCCGCATCAATCAATGTCAAGAAGTTACGTGCGTCGATTGACACTCACCCGTGTCGGTCGATGCCGAGCTGCTTTTTTTCTGTTTTCTCTTTAGGGTGGTGCATAAACACAAGGTCTCAAGAGAAGCCGCTTGAAGCTTTCAACCCTGAGATAGGAACCTCTTGCCGGAAGAAAAATCAAGGGGAAAAGATGGATGCACTGGAAGATCGAAACCCACAGGAGGTTGATCCGGATATACAGTTTATAGCGGGGATGCTCTGGAGCTGATTCAAGAAGTTCATACGATGAGGGATGCAGTTCGACAGATGAGAGAAGAAAGGGATGTTGAAAGAGAAGCCGCACTGAAAAGGAAGGAGGAGCAAGAAAGAGAAAAACTATGCTTGGAAGACTCGGATGACAAAGATCTGAATGCAATGGGGAGAAGGTACAAGCCGCAGCTCGACAATGAGGGATTCAATATTGGCATCAACACCAATAATTTTGAACTCAAAACTGGGCTGATTCAGATGGTTCAGCATAACCAATTTGGAGGCAGAGCCACAGAGGACCGATACACGCATTTGAGGATATTTGTGGAGGTCTGCGACACCATCAAGCAAAATAATGTCGGACAGGATGCGATCAGACTAAGGTTGTTCCCATTTTCACTGAGGGATCAAGCCCGAGCTTGGCTTACAAGATTAGACTGCAGCAAGATCCGGACATGGGAGGAACTGCGAGCTGAGTTCCTCTCTAATTTCTTCCCACCCTCTGTCATCATTCAGAAGAAGATGGACATTCTACAATTCCATCAGAAGGTGGATGAGTCTCTATTTGAAGCACGGAGCAGGTTCAATGAACTGCTCAGGAGCTGCCCCAACCATGGAGTCGATATTGAAGAACAGGCTCATATTTTCTACCAGGGCATGACTAAAAGGAATCAAGAGTCCGTGGACAACGCAACTGGAGGATCCATCATGAGCAAGTCTCTGGAGAAAGCACTGAAGCTTTTCAAGAAAATGGTGCTGCACAATCAAAAATGGGCGAACCCGAGAAGACCTCTGATCAAAGTTGTGGAGAAAATAGAGGCTGAAGATTCCCTCAAAACTGAAGTGGAGAAGCTTAGAGAGGATCTGGATAAGTTGTTTGCAGGGGTTTCCACTGTTGCGGTGGCACAAGTGCAACCCGAAGCCCCTGCGGAGGTGAGCTACATGAATAGAGGGGGATACCCTTACCAGCACCAGTAAAGGAGTGGGGGATATCAATATCCGCCGAGAAACCACCACAGTTTCTCCTACTCCCATCCTGAAGTAGCCGAGCTACCACCACCGGGGTTTGAAGTTCAACATGGAGAAGTGGTGGAGAAAAAGAAAGACAACCTAGATGAGGTCTTAGCCAAATACATCAAGGCCTCTGACCACTGGGTTGGAAAACTAGAGCAAGAGGTAGTCGGACTGCATACTAAGGTGGATTGAAAGGGAACACACCTACAGATAGTCGAGATGCAGGTCAGCCAAATTGCCAGCACTATAAGAACCCAACACAAGCAAGGGCAGCTTTCGAGCACGACTGAAGTGAACCCAAGGGGTCAAACGAATTGCAAAGCTGTAACTTTGAGGTCCGGGACGAGCTACAAAGGTCCCGAGATGGTTCGGGATGAGTCTAAAGCAGAAGAGGCGCAAAATTGCACCACTGGAGTCTCAACATCGATCGATGCATGTCCTACGTCAATCAAAGTCGAGAAGAATGGAGAAGAATTGAGTGAAGATGAAGGCTCGATTTCGATCGATGCAGCTGGCATTGATCGAGGTATGCAAAAATCGACATCGATTGACACGACCATGCATCGGTCAAAGTCGAGGCCCATCCCGAGCAAAAAGTTGGCGAGTTTTGAAGATCCCACCCCTCCTATACCATTTCCTCAAAGGTTTGCAAAGCAAAATGAGGACTCCAAGTTCTCCAGATTTGTGGAGAACTTAAGGAAGGTCAGCATAAATATCCCGCTGATCGAAGCGCTGAAAGAAATCCCGAGATATATGAAGTACCTTGGGAAACTGATGAGTGGAAAGAAGCAGTTTGTGGAGAACGAGATAGTGAAGATCCACGAGCAGTGCAGCATGCTACTGCAAAAGCAGGTGCCCATCAAGAGAAGCAATCCTGGATGCTTCTCTATACCGGTAGAGATTGGGGGATGCACATTCCAGCAAGTATTGTGTGATACTGGGGCTAGTATCAACCTGATGTCGTACTCCATATACAAGTGTCTCAATATCGGGGAGATGAGGCCCACGACTATCACTCTGCAGATGGCAGACCGATCTTTGTCCCGCCCGAAAGGTATCCTAGAGGATGTGCTCATTCGTGTGGGCCATCTCATTTTCCTTGCAGATTTTGTGGTGCACAACATGAAGGAGGATGAGAACATGCCCATGATCTTGGGGCATGAATTTCTCGATACTAGCATTGTGCTCATTGACTGCCGAGGCGGCGAGATCACACTCCGGGCCAACAATGAGAAGATCACCTTTGTGATCGACAAAAGCAAGAGAAAGGTGGAGTGCAACCGGATCACCACCATTGAAGAAGAAGATGAGTCCGAGGAAGATGAAACCGCTGTTATAGAGTGGAAGCGCGGGAACGAGAGGGTGAAATTATCAACTAAGCCTCCTCAATCTCTGCTCACCACCATCATCAAAGATTGGAAGGTGTACATGGTGGACGCCAAAGATCGGACAGTCTGGACCCGACCTCCCTGGTTTTGATCCGAGGTATCGTCGAGCTACGACGTTGAACAAAGCATTTGTTGGGAGGTAACCCAACCTTTTCAATAGTTTTCCTTTTTAATTTTCGTTTTTCATTTTATTTTATTTTGTTTCAAATTTTGTCTACACTAGCTTTGTTTTGCAGCATAAAAAAATAGAAAAAGCGAGGATTGCTCGACTTCGATCAACGCAGCCTTGCGTCGATCGAAGTCGAGACCGGCAACATGTTATACTTCGACCCGTTGAAGGAGTTGACAAGAAGGCTTCCTGATGTCGTGTAAAAACAACACTAGTCAAGTTAAATTTTATCAATCCAAGGTTCTTTTCAACTTCGCCCTATAGAATAATCTTTACTCGTATGGAATTTTATAGTTAGGAAAAACTTAAGTCGTTGAGTTTTTTAATTAGCTAGGCAAAATCATAACTAGGCTAAACATAAATGATGTAAAACATGATAGCAAACATATTGAATAGAAACTGTTAAATCAATCAATCAAAGCTTTCCAAACTAAGTAGACAAAGTAGCAAGTTCAATCAAATGAGATAAGAGTGAGTGTTGTGTGAAAATCCAATGTGTTCAATTTAGATCAAATTGTGATGTAAACTCAATTTAATTCCTATGAGATTGAGAAATCCACTCTAAGGTAGCTAACACCTTGTCACGGCGATTTAACCGTAGATGATCCTAGAAATCTCAAACACTCACGTTATCGATTTCTAGTCCACTCCTTGTAGAACGTAGATTATTGCCCTATGACCAATTTTCACACATGGATTGGATTTAGAATCATATGAATTCACACTATTCGTGATGATTCCACCCGCGTGTTGGCTGAAGTGTTCACGTCAAAAACCACCTACGTTGGCTATTACCTACACCTAGGTGATTGGGGATAAGATCTAGTGTGATTCAAACTCTCACAGGAAGGTAAACATTCAACATTCAATCTCAATTTCACACATTATCAATCCAAAGAACACTCACAAGGAATTAGTTCTCCCTACCTTTCACTTTATTCACTACAAGATAAAATGAAAGACAATCCATTACAAATGTGAAAGGTGAAATGAATTCTTCCTCAATTGTTGCCCTTGCACTTGATCTACCCTTGATCCTCTCTAATCTTCACCAATTTGTTGTAGATCTTGCTCTTCATCCACTTTGATTTGGAAGGAATGAGGATGGAAGATGGAATTTGGGAGAATTTTTAAGTTGATCTAATGAAATTTTGGCAAAAGTTTCCTAAAAACTCGAAATTCCCCCTTTTATAGGCGAGCAAACAGAGCCTTGGATCGCCCAGGCCAAGATGGGATCGCCCGGGATAGCTTGAAAACCGAAAAACCAAAACTGCCAGGGATCTTGCTCCGGCTCGGCCGAGCCAGATTTGGCTCGGCTGAGCGAGCCCTTTGAACCATAACCTTGGTCGAGCATGGCAGTGCTTGGTTGGGCCTGCTCTCTGTCCGACATGGCTCGGTCGAGCCGAGCCGAGCCAGCTCTCTAAAATCCGCCCTGCTCCTCTTCTCTGCTTCACTCGGTCGATCCTGCTTCCCTTTGACTCTCGGCTTGGAATCCTCCAAAACTATGCCGAAAATGTTATTTTATGCTCAAAACCTAACCTACATCATCCGAAACACACAAAACACGAATACCCAAAAAAGTGAAGACAAAAACATATGATAAGGGTGTAAAATGGCAACAAACATGCACGCTCACACATCCAAATATAGGTCATTTTACGCATATATCATAATCCCCCAAATTTGAACCTTTGATTGTCCTCAAACAAAACAGAGTAAAGCCATTAATCTACCTCAAGAAATACCTCATAGCTCATCAAGATAATCTTAGCATGTTCAAGTAAAACGAGATTATCACCTAATTTTGTGACAAAGTTAATGCTAAGGACATGAACCACTCATCAAATTGGTATACAAGAAAAGAAAGCACTCCCTCACGTGTATAGGGACAATGAGATTCACTCAATCACAATACATCGAGCTTGATTTACATAAGCTTGCATCCATTCTCACCACTATAATACAATGAGTTAGTTTCTAGAATAAAAAAGGTCTTTTCGAGGGTTGTAACGTGGCTAACTAATAGGTGGGTGGTTTTGGGCCAAAGTGACTAAACTTCTCAATTTCCCAAAACCCCCAAACTTGTTCTCTTCGAACCACTTCAAACCCGAGGCTTATTCATTTCTCAACACTTTCTTTTTTTTTCTTTTTTTTCATCTCTTTTCTTTTTTCTTGTTTTTTTTCCTAGCACCATCATTCACTCATTTCATTGGTGCCTCTCTTTCTTTTCAATCACTCGCACCAAAATTTTTTGTTGGTGCCTCATTCTCTATGATTCAAACCAATCCTTTATTTCATGTCTTTCATGCCTCAACATTTTCAATATCACAAATCCTATCAATTCCCAACCCAACTCTCGTCACCGTATTCACCCTCATACACTCTTTTTCCCCCTAATCTTGATCCTAATCATATCAAAGAATATTTACCAATAAAGCTCAATCACGGGGGTCAAAGATACGAAAGGCAAATTAATGATAACAACCACCTTATACTCCCGGTGTGAAAGGTAGGACTAAGAATCAATGGCCTAATATCATTTTCTAGTCACACACTCATGTCAATAGATAGAGAAAGGATGCAAGTTCTAGATTTCGTACTCTCAATCTTGCCTCTCACTAACGACAAAGATATGACAATATCAAAGCTCAAAACTCATGACTTTTTTAAAAGTCCAATGCATTAACTAAACACAAACCTCGACAATTCAAAAGTTAAACTTAAAACATGCTTCGAAGACTAGATTCCGCCCTATCATTGGTTGAGGTAAACATGAAACTTCACTAAGTATATCATGATTAAATCTCAAGCATCGTTTGGGTTCATCACACACACACAAGCACACAACTGCCTAAAAACAATCTACATGCAATGAAACAATTGGCAAGAGAAACGATAGAATGCGTTACCCATCGGTAGCCATGATCGAACCGCTTCTTCAATGCCTTATTTGTACCTAATCAATATCAACACAAACACCACCAAACAATTGAGCATAAAACAAACCAATAAAGCTCTCATTTCCACCAAACTTTCCACAAACCAACAATCAACAAAAATAAGACAATATCCTCTAGCTCCACCATACAAACCAAACCAATAATCCATAACCACAAACCATGCAAAATAGGAAGTATAAAATCATGCTAGCTCACTAATAATTCCATCCAATCATCAAATTCAACCATTAAAATCAAACATCCAAATTCCAAATCCAAATATCCAAAATATATCCAATCAATCATTATACAACCCAATTAAAGATAGAAATCATTCAAACAACAACTAAACTAATAAGCAAGGTAAACTAAGATAAACAGATCGAGGAAGAGAATGAACCAAGGCACCGACTACTGGCACTTCCCCCCAAACTTAGTCAAGTGTGACTAAGTTTGTCAAAAGGTAGGCGGTGCATCATCACTCCTCTCGATCCTACTGTAGGCGGGCTCGGCGAGACTAGTTTGGTATGGGAACTCGGCGCTGAAGCTCAAGGACATCCCCCTGAACTACATCCACTATCTGGTCGAGGCTATCAAATCGAGCAGCAATGGAGGCCTGATCAACAATATAACCCCTTGGAAAGCATAAAAGTCACCATGGAGAGCAGTCATCCTCACATCAAGACCCTGCAAAGATAAAGACAAGGAATCCACAGTGTTAGTAGTCCTCTGCAGCATGGAAAACATCTGCTGCTGCCAATCCTCCACCGGGGTTTGCTGGGGCTGCGGGGGTGCACGGGTGCTCGGGCCAACTCCCTGAAGTTCAGCCAACTGCTCCTCTAGTAGATGCCGGAGGATAGTAAAGTACCCATTGGAAGACAACACACCAACCACATCCTTGTGGCCTTCCGTATCCAACAACTAATTGGACCTATCCTCCGAATCCGACACTGTGGTCCAATCCTCACGGGGCATCTTTAAAGAAAATTTCCCAAACTTATAATATATATAACCACGTTGCCCTGGAACCAAAAACCTTCCTACCAATAGAGAATTAGTATCCAAATACACAGCAGGAGCTGACGCACCCGACAACGACACACCCAAATGCTCAAAGATGAGAGTAATCATCCCAGCACTAAAAGAAGGGATTCAAATATTAGCTACCCAACTCCAACCATCCATCAACATTTCCCCCAGAGAAAACTTAATCCCATTCATCATTGCATACATCATATACAACTCCGGTGTAATCACGTTGCTTGACTCATACCGACTACACACTGAGACCCCTACAAATTTTTGTATATAATGAATAACAGGATTCCGAATGGAAATAGCTCTACAAGACTTGATATTAAAACTCCTACCAATTTGAATTCCAGTAATTTCCTCCCAAAAATCCCCCATGCTTACATTCTCATGCAAAAATACCGAATCAACATCACAACCATAAATCTCATCAACATTAGACCTTTGAAAGAAATGTTCTTTACCTCTAATCTTGAATTTCATGGATAGAACTCCCTTGCAAACTCCATGTAACCCGGCCAATCTGCCGTGAGCAACTTCTTCCAACCAATGCATTCGAGGAGACTCCACACATCATCCTTCAACTTCAACGCCTTCAACATCTCCCGACACAAGTATTTCGCCCCCACCACTTGTCGTTCCGCCAAACTTTTGTATCTAGCGAACTCCTCATCGTCGAAACCCTTCGGGCGACTAATAGAAGAAGATGAAGCTCCACGTGCACATTTGCTAGCCATATATGAAATTAGGATGTGAAATTCACACAAATCAGGGCAACAATATGTTAGAAAATTTGGGAAGTGAAAGCTCGACCACAATGAAGATGGGGCGAAATGGGCAAGGAAAACCCTTAAAATCACGCGCAGCTCGACCAAGCAGAGGATGGCTCGACCGAGCGATGCCTCTATCCGAGCCAAAGCAGGGCCACGGTCAGGCTCGACCAAGCTACACGCTGCTCGACCAAGCAGCACCCTGAACCGCCAAGTTTTGAAATTCCGTTATGTTTCCTAAGCTCGGGTGATCCGTATTGCTCCCGGACGAGATTTCACTCTATTTGCTGCACTTTTCCTGCACCATTCCGGGCTCTTTGCCTCCCCACTTCTCCGATCTTTCATCACACAACAATGTAAGTCCGTAGAACAACCAACAATAAAAAATCCTTTAACACAAACAACCAAAACATCAAACTCACAAAATCAAATAACCAACATTTATTCAAAAACATGAAAATAACTGAAATGAAAAATCATTGGGTTGCCTCCCAACAAGCGCTTTTTTTTAATGTCGATTGCTTGACGACCTTACCTCAATTTTCAATCATGGTCAAAAGGTGCGGAACCCGAACTCATACCTTGTTCATTGGGCACATGCTCCTCTGGAAAGAACAATTTCCTCCTAGCACTACCAGGTGGATCACAATCAACTTGAGCTTTCTTCATCCTCCCTTGGTCATGCTAAAAATTGTCCCCCAGATCATCATTCTCTTCATTTTCTTCACCCACAAGGTTCAATCCCGGATCAACCACATCCTTTAATCTCTTCTTCTTACCAACTTTCTCAGCCTCAAACTCATTCAAGCTTCTCGAAGGTAGAGAAAAGACAACCTCCTTCCCACAACATCTAAATGTAAGCTCACCATGTTTCATGTCGAAAAGGGCATCGACCGTGTGCAAAAATGGCCATCCAAAGATCAATTGTATGCCACCTTTATTCCTCATATCAACCACAAGGAAATCCCCTGGAAATGTAAATGTCATAATCTCCACATGCACATCCTCCACTATCCCACGTGGACAAAATAGAGCATGATTCGCCATTTGTAAGACTTGGCTCGTGGGCTTATGATCTCCGACATCCAATTCCTTGTATAAGTCCCATGACATTACATTCACGCAAGCTCTGGAGTCACACAAAGCCTTTTCAATGCTTACATCTCCAACTTTACAACCAATTACAAATCCCACCGGATCTTCCTTCTTGCTAGCAATTCTCTTCTCTTCTTGTTCATTTCTTCCCAAGTCAAATGGTTCACCATCCAAAACTATTTCAACTCCGACGAGCTCATCTAACAATGGCACACGTTTAATATCTTCCGGTAATGACATCTCTATATCTCCTTTCTTCACATAATCAAAGAAGTGAACATCTTTAGTTTGATCCTCTTGCTTTTCTTCCACTCGCTCTTCTTTGACCACCTTCATTTCTTCATTCACCATACTCATTTCTCCTTCCAACTGTAGGGATTTATCGTGAACCGAATCACAAAATCAAATGAACCGGACTGATTTATGGTTATTGTTCACAATACCAATTCACAAAAAAAACTAGCATGCTCCTAAAAATTTAATTCGTGGATAAGAATAATTACCGTTATTCCGTAGAGTCTGATCTGATCTTTTGCGTTTGAATATCCAACTTTAATTCAACCACGCGATTCGATTAAATCTGCAAAAACATAAATTAGTAATCTAATTTCTAGATTTAATCGAAAATAAAGGAAAAAGAAGAAGAAAGAATTTTGTTCTCCAGATCAAATCTTCAGGGCTATATCCCAATCCTGTTCAAATATGCTACTGGTGAGGATTCCACAGATCTGTAGTTGTACAAGGCCAGAACCGAAATTCTCCTCCCTCTGCACTCAAAGCCATTGCCCCTCTCTCTCTTCCTCTAGGGTGTCACTGATTTGAATTGTGTTCAAGGTGGTTAGGGTTTGTGAGAGAGAGATGTATATTTATAACCTAGGGTTTTAACCCTAATGGGCTGTTGGGCTCAATTCAACATATTTAATTGGGCCAGTCCTGGGACCTAATGCAAATAATAAAGTGGGCCTATAAATTAATTAATTCCCATGTCCACAACCCAGGACACAGTTAATTAATTAATATTAATTCTTTTTCACCACAGAATTAATACTGAACTACCCCTTTATTACCACGTTATGAGAACGGGCTGCATTAATTGAGAATCTCCATATTTAAGTTTACCGGACTTTCATTAATTAATCGGAGCTTCTGACAAGCTCTATCTACAATTAATTAATATCTTATTATTCCTGAGTAGTACCACTCAAGCCTTATCACTCGTGCCTGAACTTAATCAGCCTGCAGGACTTTGGCACGATGAATGTCATTGAGCTCCTCAGGGAATGTCCCTATCCTATTACTCGGATATGGTTACCTAAACTCAGTCTCAGGCAGTACTATATGAATTGCTGTTACCCGAGATGCGGATATACGAGCACGTTACTTAGGCTCTTCACCATGGCAAGTCAAAGCAACAGTCAATCCGTGCAAACCCCTGAACCTTCGTTAGGGTTTGAACTCAATCAATAACTAGATATTTTATTCGCTAATGTCAGACAGTCGAATACATCTCACTGCGGACCATCAATATGCCACCCTTACGTACCAGGATGTCATGTAACCAAGACAGACTACTTATTCCAACAATGCCGCAGCCATCCAGATAGACGTATCCTCATACGCTGTCTCGGCTGTAATCAGGTTTGTGTCTCACTAGGTCAAGTGATCATACTGTCTTCCGCGATCTACTACACGCTGTATGATCGTCCCTATCGGTGAGATAAGAGGATACCATTGTTACATACATGAAAAATTGTTTAACATATAGGAGAAATAAACCGTTGTATACTCATTGTAATAAATGCTTTCTGTATACAGAACCCATCAATCTTCCACTTATACTCAAAGCATAACTAAGCTATTACAGAGTATACAATGCATCTATCTAGCCTGCTATCTCATTAACCACTGTCAGTGGTCGGCATCCACCTCAGACCCAGTTCACAAATATGTCTTACGTAAACTCTCTGCTCCAAGCTCTTTGTAAAAGGATCAGCAAAGTTGTCCTTAGTGTCAATCTTCTTGATCAGCACATCGCCCCTCGATACGATTTCTTGTATGATATGATACTTTCTCTTTATGTGTTTGCTTGCCCTATGAGACCACGGTTCCTTTGAGTTCGCCACTGCACTAGAGTTATCACAATAAATTGTGATGCTACTCGGTGGAGGCGGCGACATATTCCACCTCCATGGTGGAGTCAGCAATGCATTTCTTCTTTGAGCTCCTCCAAGATACAACTCCACCTCCCAAGGTAAACACATATCCTGAGGTCAATTTCTTCTCATCCTGGTCCCCTTAGAAATCCGAGTCTGTATAACCCACAGGGCACAAATCCTCACTTTGATAAACTAGGCAGTAATTCCTAGTTCTTTTCAAATACTTGAGGATGTGCTTTACCGCAGTCCAATGCGCCTATCCAGGGTTAGACTGATATCTTGATACCATGCTAACGGCATAACAGATATCTAGCCTAATACACAGCATCGCATACATGAGGCTACCCACCGCTGAAGCGTATGGTACAAGACTTATCTCATCTTTCTCCCGCTGTGTCTCAGGACACTGCCCACTAGAAAGACGAACGCCATGTCTGAAAGATAGCAAGCCTTTCTTGGCAAGTTGCATGCTGAACCGGGCTATCACAGTATCCACATAGGATGCCTGGGATAAGCTCAACATCCTTCTCTTACGATCTCGTAAGACCTTAATCCCAAGGATGTAGCCAGCTTCTCCCAAATCCTTCATTTGGAACTGTTCGGATAACCAACCCTTGATTTCCGACATCACTCCCTCGTTGTTTCCAAATAGGAGTATGTCATCAACGTATAGTGCAAGGAAAACCACGCTCCCACTGACACAAAGTCAGTAAACACAACTTTTGTTTTCCAATTGTGCAAATCCATAGGATTTAATCACATCATTGAAATGTAAGTTCCATGACCTCGAAGTTTGCTTAAGACCGTAAAAAGACTTCTTAAGCTTCCAGACAAAATATTCTTCGCCTTTGCACACGTAGCCCTCAGGTTGCTGCATATAGATGTCCCAACCTTCTTCAAGGTAATCGTTTAGAAAAGCGATTTTGACATCCATCTGCCAAATCTATGGCAAGGAGTATCCGGATGGATTTGAGCATGGCTACAGGTGAAAAGGTTTTGTCATAGTCAATGCCCACTTTCTGACGATAACCCTTTGCCACCAGCCTGGCCTTAAAAGTCATGATTTCTCCATCCGCCCCTTTCTTTCTCTTGTATACCCATTTGCATCCTATGGCCCTAAAGCCATCCGGCAAATCAATTTTCTGGTATACATCCATAGCAGTAATGGATTCAATTTCAGAATCCATGGCGACACGCCATTTATCATCATCCTTGTCTTGCACTGCCTCTTCGTAAGTCAGTGGGTCAGAGTCTTCATGTCCGTCTTTCGGGCTCAAGTCCGAAGACTCACCCACGAACATGTACCTTTTTGGCTAGAAAATAACTCTCCCATTACGAAGAGGCATCGGTGCCGTGTCAGTAGTAGGTGCAGTAACTTGTGGTTCTGCAACTTGCACTGAAGAACATGTCTGTGGTACTGAACCTCTCACAGGTGCACCCACGTCTACACATTCCCCTTCCCTTGGAATAACATTCTCGTTTTCAATTTCTTGAAGAACGATATCACTCATTGACTTGTGATTACTCACATACTCATCCTCCAAGAATCTAGCATTGGTGCCTACAACGACTCTCTCACACTCAGGACAGTAAAAGTAGCCACCTTTTGTTTGCATGGGATACCCTATAAACAACATTACATTTGACCTGCTTTCTAACTTATCAGGTTCCTTCGACAATACGTGTGCCGGACAGCCCCATACTTTAAACTTGCACAAACTCGGTTTGCGACCAAGGAAGAGCTCAGAAGGCGTCTTAGGAACTGATTTAGAAGGCACCACATTTAACACGTAAGTTGTTGTTTCCAATGCGTAGCCCCAAAACAAAATTGGTAAGTTTGTATAACTCATCATTGATCTTACCATCTCTAGAAGAGTCCTATTTTTTCTTTCAGCTACACCATTTTGCTGGGGAGTACCCGGTGCAGTCCACTGGGATGTAATCTCATTTCTGACAAATACTGCAGGAACTCGTTACCGAGGTATTCGCCACCGCGGTCAGATCGCAGCGACTTGATAGTTTTCCCGACCTTCTTTTCTACCTCAGCCTTGAACTCTTTAAATATCTCAAAGCATTCAGACTTGTAGCGAAGCAGGTAAACGTATCCATACCTTGAGTAATCGTCAATGAAAAGGACGAAGTACTCGTACCCTCCACGAGCTTGCGTGGACATCGGTCCACATAAGTCAGAATGGATCAATTCCAACACTTCCTCTGCTCGAGACTGACTAGCCTTGAAAGGCCTAGTTGACATCTTGCCATCGATGCAGGATTCACAGACTTGATAAGGTACAGCCCGGACTAAGTCCAATGTACCGTCATCTGCAAGTCTTTGAATCCGCTTCAAGCTGATGTGACCCAGTATCAAGTTCCAGAGATTTGTAAGATCCTCATCAGAAGAAGTAAATTTTCTCTTTCTAGGATTATCAATTACGGATGAATTACATGCAATACTTAAGGACATATTTGATCGAAGTAACATAGAGATTGTAAAACAACATCCCATAATGGATAACATTGTTATTACCAATGATAAAATAATAAAGAACAAATATCCATAAAAGTTGATAAAATTTGTCCTGCTGATAAACCACGGCCTACAAATAAACTCTCAAATGTGGTGCTGAACCTCTCACAGGTGCACCCACATTCACACGTTCCCCTTCCCTAAGAATTGCATTCTCGTTTTCAATTTCTTGAAGAACGATATCACTCCTTGACCTATGATTACTCACATACTCGTCCTCCAAGAATCTACCGTTGGAGCTAACAACGACTCTTTGACTCTCAGGACAGTAAAACTAACCACCTTTCGTTTGCCTAGGATACTCTATGAACAACATTACTTTTGACCTGCTTTCTAACTTATCAGGTTCCTTCGACAGTATGTGTGCCGGATAGCCCCATACTCTAAACTTGCACAAACTAGGTTTGCGACCAAGGAAGAGCTCAAAAGGCGTCTTAGGAATTGATTTAGAAGGCACCACATTTAACACGTAAGCTGTTGTTTCCAATACGTAGCCCCAAAATAAAATTGGTAAGTTTGCATAACTCATCATTGATTTTACCATCTGTAGAAGAGTCCTATTTCTTCTTTCAGCTACACCGTTTTTCTGGGGAGTACCCGGTGCCGTCCACTGGGATGTAATCCCGTTTTCTGACAAATACTGCAGGAATTCGTTACCGAGGTATTCGCCACCGTGGTCAGATTGCAGCGACTTGATAGTTTTCCCGACCTTCTTTTCTACCTCAGCCTTGAACTCTTTGAATTTCTCAAAGCATTCAGACTTGTAGCAAAGCAGGTAAACTTATCCCTACCTTGAGTAATCATCAATGAAAGTGATGAAGTACTCGTACCCTCCACGAGCCTGCGTGGACATCGGTCCACATAAGTCAGAATGGATCAATTCCAACACTTCCTCTGCTCGAGACTGACTAGCCTTGAAAGGCCTAGTTGACATCTTGCTCTCGATGCAGGATTCGCAGACTTGATAAGGTACAGCCCGGACTAAGTCCATTGCACCGTTATCTGCAAGTCGCTGAATCCGCTTCAAGTTGATGTGGCCCAGTCTCAAGTGCCAGAGATATGTAAGATCCTCATTAGAAGCAGTAAGTTTTCTCTTTCTAGGATTATCAATTACGGATGAATTACATGCAATTATTGCGGAAGACTTATGATTACAGTTAATAACATAGAGAGAATTATTCAGCATCCCACGACAGATAACACCGTTATTACCAATGAGAAACACTACTATAAAAAAATAACTGAATATCCATCAACATACAGTTTGGAGACTGAAATAAGGTTCCGCCGAATATCCGGCACATATAAAACATCTTTCAAAGTTAAAACAGAATCATCAAGTACAAGGTGAAATCTCCAATGACAGCCGCACTCACTTGTGCTGCGTTCCCCATCGAGATGGTAACCTCGTCATTCTTCAACACCCTCCTCGGTGTGAACCCCTGCAAAATGTAACAAACATGATCAGTAGCTCTAGTATCTACTACCCATGAATGAATAGAAACCAATGCTAAACATGTTTTTGTTACAAATGCAAATGATGTACCTTGTCCATTGCATCCGCATGCGTTCTTAATTGAAGTGACACCAACCCTCTTCATCTCATTTGACCTCCTCTCACGTGTTCTGCGATCAATCATATTCTTGCACACAGTATGAACCACATCTTTCAATGTGCTAAAGATGTGCTCAAGATCTGTTAACTCAGAATCCCATGAAGGTACGAAAGACTGTCCTACTAAAAGATCAGTAAGCAACTCTTTGAAAGAGTACTCACTTCTCTTAGCTACATCCTTCTTGAAGTCATAGAATGAAAGTGGTAAAGAGTTCAGGATTATATCGATCTTAGCCTGACACTGATACATCCACCTCTATGTGTGAACTGATTCATGGTGTTATCCATCATCATCACATACAATGTCACCGAACTACCATCAACCATTCTCTTACAGACAAGGTCTTTCACGAGATCACAACTGATAGTTCTCTACTTCGCCATACGTGGCCACTAAGTCCATTTAGATCGTAACAGAGCTACAATAGCCCATGTACTTGAGCTTCAGTTCTCTAGACAGGTTATCCGAGATTAACTTGTAAGTAAAATCTTCAGATGCTACTCATCTGTCATAGAACTCCTTCTCAGTCTAGAGACTTTATGGTAACGTGGGGCAAGTGGCATCATAGAAGGAACAAACATGTGTTGTTTAGTCAGAAGGATATACTCAATGCAGTATCTCCACTCAGGAATGTTCAGATCAGTTAAAGGATTGAGAGCAAGAATATGATCAACATTAGACATAGACATATCTGAAACAATAAAAAACTTAAATAAGAACATACATGTAGAACTTCGAAAACAAATGCATTGAAAACCTTTTCATAAATCAAATACATATGTTTTCCAATAATTGCCCAAGAGTTCCCACCGCAAGCTACACTCGTAGATGTTTACGATGTCACCATCAACCAGAACTGCGGGTTTTAAGCCCCAATTCTTTAATTTCACTACCATGTCAGGAACCTTTCGACACTAGAAATTAATAATTAGTGAAAACCTTAGACCAAGCCATCTCTCAAGAACAGGGATGCAATTTTTGCATTATATTCTAAGATGCTTCTGAACGATTAACAACAAATTTAACTCTGGCCAAAAGTGACAGTTTAGCATGGCACGTAACCATACCGCACAACCCTTAAAGCTTTTGTTATCTATAATTTAAATCAATCCTAGAATACTTATAAAAGAGATCTACGCAAGCTACACTCGTAGACGTTTACGTGAAACCCTCCCACTATTCACATGATTTAAATTGTTTGTCTAGAAATCCCAACAACTGTACCCATGCACCTCCAAGAACTAGCAAGCTACACTCGTAGACATTTAATAGAGCGAGAGATACACTTACAGCCAAGGACTGCTTTGTGGAGGTTTATTGATTTTAATTAAAAAATCTGCTTAGTATTTTTGTTTTAAAAAGGTTTCTTATATGCGCACATATAATTTCTTTGTCATTATATTTTCCAAATTTCTGCATGTAATTAAACAAGCCCAAAAATTCCCAAAATATAATCCAACAAGAAATTAATCACATAAACATGCTTGGAAAACAGTAAATAATAAAAGCAGTAAATCATGATTTTCCTATTATCTACACATGTTTAATTGCGCACATAATAAATCACATAGCATACGAGGATAATTAAGGCAAACAAAAATTCCTCATGGCACCACAAAATAGGAAAATAAAATCCTATCTATTACAATTTGAATGTTGAATTAATTTGGATAAATCCAAATCTTTTCAAATCTTTCAGGGCCTCCAAATCTTCATCCACCAAATCTTTTGGGATTTAGGGTTTTGTGATTTGATGATTGGTCACAAACCCTAATGCAAACCTAGCGTTTACACAGGATTGCACCAGCCACCAAAACACGAACCACCGCGACGGGATAGCAGCAGCCGCTGCAGACGACCACAACCACCGCCTGCTGCCCGTGACGCGCACCACTACGCGCTGTCGTCCCCACCGCCACGGCCCGTTGCCGCCGTGCACTTGTGGCCGCACGCGCGCGGCCTTGTCCCGCCTACGTCCACCGCCCTCCGTCGGCTCCGTCTTCGTTCTTCTTCCCGACTCGTCCAAATTATAGATTTGAAAAAAAAAATTACAGAAACTAACCTATTACAATTTTCTATCAAATCTAATCTAATCACGGATTTTCTCGTGATTTTACAAAACAGATTCAACCCTACACGGATAAACACCGCGGGCTGAATCAAACGGGTTGCCACGAGGAACAAAAACCATCCACGATAGAAATAAAATTCATACATGCATAAATGAATTTATTATGAACAAAAGAGCCATAAATGACAACCTGGCTCTGATACCAATTGTAGGGATTTATCGTGAACCGAATCACAAAATCCAAATGAACCGGATCGATTTATGGTTATTATTCACAATACCAATTCACAAAAAAACTAGCATGCTCCTATGAATTTAATTCGTGTATAAGAATAATTACTGTTATTCTGTAGATTCTGATCCGATCTTTTGCGTTTGAATATCCAACTTTAATTCAACCACGCGATTCGATTAAATCTGCGGAAACAAAAATTAGTAATCTAATTTCTAGATTTAATCAAAAATAAAGGAAAAAGAAGAAGAAAGAATTATGTTCTCAAGATCAGATCTTAAGGGCTGTATCCTAATGCTGTTGAGATCTGCTACTGGTGAGGATTCCACAGATCTGTAGTTGTGCAATGCTGATAAGCTCATATTTATACTCACTAATCTATATTTTTCTCCCTTGTTTAAAGTGTTTTATATTATTTTTTTACTTATTATTGTGCATGAGTCTACTTTAGAAGGTGTTATGCCTTTGATGGGTGATTTTTGCAGGTTTTAGGCCGAATTCATTGGAAACCTGTACCGAAAAGCAGATGATGTTCAAAGGAACAGTCACAAATTCTTCCACACGTGGAATCCAAGCTAATGGATCATAGAAATAGAAATATCTTTGAATTAGCTTTCGAACGCAACTGGAATCGGATCAATCGGAGTTCAGGAGCAAAAGTTATGGCCATAACCGTGAGACTGCGCAGAAGGTGATCGACTCGTGCATTCCTGTCGATCGACAGGATTTCTTTCGATCGAGACAGAGGACCAAAGTGCATAAACGACACAAATTCAGCCCAGATTTCAACACAAAAGGTTGTGTCGATCGACATGATTTCCATCGATCGACACAGAGGCCCGAAAAGGCTGTTTTGGCCTGTTTTGGCAGTTTTTGGCTATTTTTACCCAATATTCAAATTAGGTCTTTTCCTCCCTCTATAAATAAGAACTCTTAGGCAAGAAAATTAGACGGGTTTCATCTAGCTTTTTGTGCATTATTACACTTAGAATAATTGAGCTTTGGAGTTTTTAAAGACATTCAAGGTTCCTCTTTGTTTGTAAGTCAATTAATTTAATATTTTCTTTTATTCTAGTCATGATTTGTGGCTAGAACCCTAAACTAGTTCTAAGGTTATGATTTCTTTTCTGATGCATGTTTAATTGATATCAACTCTGAAAGCATGGTTTAATTCTTTGTACTTAATTTAATAATCTAGATTAAAAGAAGGACGGAGAGGTGAATTGGGATCTAGGTTTATAGTTAATAGTTGATGGATCGAGAGATGAAAATTATTGATAGGAAGAGAGAATTAATTGTGTTTGTTTTCTGTCTCAAAAAGAAGAAACCTACATAGGAATAATTAGATAATTATGAGATTGATTAATTTGGTGTTCTTGAGACCGAGAGGAGATAGCCACTAATTAATAATCTAGGATTTAATTTCCTGACCAAGGAATTTAATCCACAAAAATCTATGTTTTCCCCATTGCTGAGTTGATTGATAAATGCATGTTGATGATTAGACAATCTGCCCTAGGATCTGTGCTTCTCTTTATCGTTTTCAAAACTCTTTACTTTCTTGCAATTGTTATTTTTAAATTCACAAACTAAAAAGCTCTTCTAAAAATTGGTTCACTCAAAAAAAGAATTGATAAATTGTGTCTAGTACATCAGATGACTTCGCTGCACTATCCCTGTAGGTTCAACTAGCCTTCGGGTTATTATAAATTTATTTGTTGTTGTATTTTTACAGCGTTATCAAAGGCCAAAACCAAAATTCTCCTCCCTCTGCATTCAAAGTCATCGCCCCTCTCTCTCTCTGCCTCTAGGGTTTCACTGATTTGAATTGTGTTCAAGGTGGCTATGGTTTCTGAGAGAGAGATGTCTATTTATAGATCTAGAGTTTTAACCCTAATGGGTTGTTGGGCTCAATTCAGCATATTTAATTGGGTCAGTCCTTGGATCTATTGCAAATAATAAAGTGGGCCTATAAATTAATTAATTCCCATGTCCACAACCTAGGACACAATTAATTAATTAATATTAATTCTTTTTCACGACAAAATTAATACTGACCTACCCCTTTATTACCACGTTATGAGAACGGGCTACATTAATAGAGAATCCCCATATTTAAGGTTACCGGACATTCATTAATTAATCGGAGCTTCTGACAAGCTCTATCTACAATTAATTAATATCTTATTATTCCGGAGTAGTACCACTCAATCCTTATCACTCGTTCCCTAACTTAATCAGCCTGCAAGACTTTGGCACGATGAATATCATTGAGCTCCTTAGGGAATGTCCCCATCCTATTACTTGGATATGGTTACCTAAACCCGGTCTCAGGAAGTACTACACGAACTGCTGTTACCCAATATGCGGATATACAAGCACGTTACTTAGGCTCTCCACCCAGGCAAGTCAAAGCAGCAGTCAATCCGTGCAAACCCCTAAACCTTCGTTAGGGTTTGGACTCAATCAAGAACAAGATCTTGTATTCGCTGATGTCAGACAATCAAATGCATCTCACTGCGGTCCATCAATATGCCACCCTTGCGTACCACTATGTCAAGTAACCAAGACAGACTACTTATTCCGACAATGTCGTAGCCATTCGGACAGACGTATTTTCATACGTTGTCTCGGCTGTGATCAGGTTTATGTCTCACTAGGTCAAGTGATCATACTGTCTTCCGCGATCTACTACACGCCGTATGATCGTCCCTATCGGTGAGACAAGAGGATACCATTGTTACATACATGTAAGATTGTTTGACAGATAGGAGAAATAAACCGTTGTATACTCATTGTAATAAATGCTTTCTGTATACAAAACCTATCACCAACTCCACTCTTTCAATCTTGGGAGTCATCACCTTCAACCTCTCATCCAATCTACTCTCACCATCAACCATATTGCAACCTTTCTTTTGTATGAATTTGGTATCGCATGGAAATTTCCCAGCTTGATGTTTGCCACTTAGTTGTTTGGCTATTGAAGAAATTTGCAACTAGATCTCGGCAAACATCCTGTCGTACTTCTCAAAATGTTTATCAATTTCCTCACTCGGATTTCTCCTCATCTCTTGATTGACATATCTATTACTTCCCCCAACATAACCTCCTTGGCTACTACTCCCCCCTTCTTCCAATTGCATCGGAGGATTAAGAGCGTTATTGGGATTTGCATAAGAGAAGTTGGGGTGAAACCGGTTGGAGGGATGGTAGTACATATTTCCTGGTGGATTGAATTGAGGTCGATTGTTGTACCCCATTCGTTGATTGACAAAATTCACATTTTCCTGGTAAGCCTCCTCATGCTTAACCACCATCATATCCTCCCTTCTACCCCCCGAAGTAGATAATGCATCATCAAGCTTTCTTTGCATGGCAGCAATTTGTTCTTTAAAATCCTCACTTTCCTTGACATCATTCACCAACTTCACCGATCTATAATCTTTTCGTTCCTTTGGCCATTGGAAGCTATTTTCTGCCATCTTTTCTATGGTTCTCCACGCTTCTTCTTCCTCTTGGTCGAGGAAAGCACCTCCCGACGAGGCATCCATCATCACCTTAGCATCATAATTTAATCCCCCATAAAATTGGCAAATTTTCTGACTTCGGGAAAGACCATGCATAGGACATTTCCTAAGAAGCTCACGAAATCGATCCCATGCTTCATAAAGTGGCTCGTCATATCGTTGCTCAAAGGATGTTATGTCGGCTCGCCTCTTCAATGTTAAGCTAGGCAGAAAGAACTTGAACAAAAATTTCTCTCGGAGTTTATCCCATGTAGCAATTTTCGACTTATCCAACCCCTCAAACCAATTCCTAGCTCCATCGTGTAGGGAAAATGAAAACAGCCGCAACCTTATTTGATCTTGGGGAACTTGATTAATTTTTATCATGTCCGTGATCTCCAAGAACCTTGATATGTGGATGTTTGGATCCTCCGTAGCTTGCCCCCCGAATTGGTTATTTTGGATCACTGCACCAGTTGCGGTTTGATCTCAAACTGGGTTAGATTAACTCCCAACCAGAATCCTTCGGTTGTTTTTTCCCCCCGTGGCCTAAACAGATTTGGAGTGGTCTTTGTGGTCCATTTCTCTCATTCACCATTGCTTTCACAAGTTCAAGTTGCCTCTCAAATTCCTCAATTCAAACCGTATCCTCACCACAGTTGTCCATTTCAAACTCAAATTCAATGTTATCTCTCCTTTGTCGGAATTTCCTCTCTTCAAGCTCACGAGCTTTGGATCTAGTTATCATATACCACCTACAAAACTTCACAAAAACAATTACAATACCAACATAAATTCACAAACAATGTAAGAACAAATATTACACAAGAAATAAAATTCAAACAAACAAATGATCAAACACGTAACATACAATATCCATACTTTCAACAATATCTATAGACCTACTAAAAAGAATTCCCCAACAATGGCGCCAAAAACTTGATGTCATGCAAAAACAACACTAGTCAAGTTAAATTTTATCAATCCAAGGTTCTTTTCAACTTCGCCCTATAGAATACTCTTTACTCGAATGGAATTTTATAGTTAGGCAAAACATAAGTCGTTGAGTTTTTCTATTAGCTAGGCAAAATCATAACTAGGCTAAACATAAATGAAGTAAAACATGATAGCAATCATATTGAATAGAAACTGTTAAATCAATCAATCAAAGCTTTCCAAACTAGGTAGACTAACTAGCAAGTTCAACCAAATGAGATAAGAGTGAGTGTTGTGTGAATATCCAATGTGTTCAGTTTAGATCAAATTGTGATGTAAACTCAATTTAATTCCTATGAGATTGAGAAATCCACTCTAAGGTAGCTAACCCCTTTTCACGGCGAGTTAACCGTAGATGATCCTAGTAATCTCAAACAGTCACGTTATCGATTTCTAGTACAATCCTTCTTGAGCGTAGATTATTATCCTTTGACCTATTTCCGCACATGGATTAGATTTAGAATCATATGAATTCACACTATTCGCAACGATTCCACCCGCGTGTTGGCTGAAGTGTTCACGTCAAAAACCACCTACGTTGGCTATTACCTACACCTAGGTGATTGGGGATAAGATCTAGTGTGATTCAAACTCTCATAGGAAGGTAAACATTCAACATTCAATCTCAATTTCACACATTATCAATCCAAACAACACTCACAAGGAATTTAGTTCTCCATACCTTTCAATTTGTTCAATACAACATAAAATGAAAGAAAATCCATTACAAATGTGAAAGGTGGAATGAACTCGTCTCCAATTGTTGCCCTTGCACTTGATCTACCCTTGATCCTCTATAATCTTCACCAATTTGTAGTATATCTTGCTCTTGATCCACTTTGATTTGGATGGAATGAGGGTGTAAGATGGAATTTGGGAGAATTTTAAATTGATCTAATGAAATTTTGGCAAAATTTTTCTAAAAACTCGAAATTCCCCCTTTTATAGACGAGCAAACAGAGCCTCGGACCGCCCGGGCCAAGATTGGATTGCCCAGGATAGCTTAAAAACCAAAAAACCACCAATGATCCCGCTCCAGCTCGGTCGAGCCAGATTTGACTCGACCGAGCGAGCCCTCTGAACCACGAGCTCGGTCGAGCAAGGCAGTGCTCGGTCGAGCCTGCTCTTTGTCTGACATGGCTCGGTCGAGCCAGGCTCGGCTCGACCGAGCCTGCTCTCTGAAATCCAGCCTGCTCCTCTTCTCTGCTCCACTCGGTCGATCCTGCTTCCCTTTAACTCTCGGCTCTGGTGATTTTCCTCTAAAACTAAGCCGAAAATGTTGTTTTATGCTTAAAACCTAACATACATCATCCAAAACACACAAAACACGAAAACACAACAAAAAGAAGACAAAAACATATGATATGGGAGTAAAATGACCACAAACATGCACGCTCACACATCAAAATATTGGTCATTTTACGCACATATCACTTCTGTCGACCGAAGTGACCCTGTTTCGGTCAACACGAAGTGCCAGCCACCCAAAATTCACGCTGCGCGAGTTCCAAAGCCTCCGGGGATAAAAAGTTGATGTCTGAGATTAACTACCAGGTATTATTCCTCCCCTTTGTCTGATTCTCAAACTTTCTCCCACTCTTGAGTTGGAAATAAGTTTGGGGGGTTGTGGACAAAAGTAGGAATATTTTATCTTTTTTATTTGCTTTCAGTGTTTCAATTTTTGCATGCATAAATTTTAATTTTTTATTCTATTTTGTGGGGATTTTTTTTAGCTTTGACATAACCTTAATAAGGTTGTGAGATTACAATTGATTGAGGGCTGAGTTTGAATTGATAAAGATTGTGATTAGATGCCTATGAATGTAAATACATCATAATAGGGTTAATTTGAAACTTATACTTGCATGCTGATTGAGTTGGATCGAAGTTAACTGTGGAAGAAAATTTGATAACCCTTGTGTGAGACTTGAGCCTAATTTAGATTGATGTGAGATTCTCATGTGTGTTTTAATTTCTCTAGAACTTGCTTATCTTCTTTGTTGAGACTGCATTAGTGTGCACAAGTTTAGGAAATGATCTTAAGCCATCTTTGATAGCCCAATTCCCTAAACACCGTCCCTTCACATAAAATTTTCCCTAGTTAGCCACTTTTGAGCCTTTACAATGTTGTTTCCTTGTCTATGAGAATAACAAAGTATTGTCTCGCTCGTGTCTTGAGTTGTGGTATATGGGGTGAATTGGAAGTGATTTGAGATAAGAAATATCAAAATTACTGGTGGAAAAGATGTGTGAAAACAAAATAGTTAGAAGTCTCATAAGCTCTCTAGAAAAGAAAAGGATCTCGGTAAAAAGAGCATAAGAGATTCATATGAGCTAGAAAAAAAGGTTGTGTATTCGTTGATATATTTGAGGAGAAGGGTAAATGAAGTTAGATGGTGGTTTGGATTGGTTGAGGAAGTACAACTCAATTGATTTTAGTCATTTAGCCAAATTTTCCTACCCTTCACAAAAGCCTACATTACAACTCTTAAGAAAGTCCTTTTTTTTAATTCTAGACTTGTGTGCACATTCTAGCAGTGGAGATAGAAGAAAATTTGCAAGCCTATAGTATAAATTCATTCATACATGTGTTGAGTGCTTTCATCTTTATCCTATACACTTGTGAGTTGAGCGAAACACTTCCCGTGAGTTCTTCCACTATTAATGGATTTTCTGTCTCTTTCAAACTGCTTGTAGATAGTGGATTTTTAACCCTTGACTGTGATGAATCTTGTGAGGCATTGCACTCTAATTACATGATCTTTTAATTTTTTTTCTTGCCTATTGATTGAGGACAATCAAACGTTCAAGTTTGGGGGGTTTGATAAGTTCATTATTTTACTCACTTATCTATAGTATTTCATACTATTTTATGTATTTTTCTTGTGTTTATATATATATTTCATGCATGAGTGTTTTATATGTGGTGTTCCGCTTGTCATGGTGCATTTATGCAGGTTTTAGGCTTAAATTCCCCGGAAAACCGTTCCAAAAGCAGTGATGTGCAAAAGTAGCAGTGAAGTGTTCTTCCACAAAAGGAATTCGGGCTATTTGCGCAAGGTATAGGATAGAGCTTCGAGTTATCTTTCCAACGCAACTGGAATCGGGCCAATCAGAGTTTGGGAGTGAAAGTTATGGCCAAAATCGTGAGACCGCGCAGACGGGTTGATGCAAGAACACGCGCGTCGATCGACGGAGATCCACGTCGATCGAAGTGCGGGAAAATCTGGCGAAATTTGATAAAATTCGAATCAAATCAGATTTCCAGCCCTAGACTTGATAGGATACACATCCACACCTATAAATAGTCCTTATTTTCAAGTTTTATTCAGCCCTAATCGTACTTTACATCTGGGAAGCATTTGATGCAGTATTTTTTTTCAAGTAAAAATTATCGAACACGAAGACTCAACTCGCTTGTTGTTTTGAGTAAAAGGGATTGATTTATAAACTTTAATATCTAGACGCGATAAAATGACTTTGAATGATCAATTATAAACTACCTAAAATTCTAAGATTGATGTAAGTAAATAAATTAAAGACCAAATGACTATGTAAGATTACCAAAGAGAGAATAGTTGAGGAACATAGGATGGATTGGTGTAGATTAGGAATACGTTTGGACTTGTCAACTCGACGAAACAATTTCCATTAAATAATCTGGGTCAATTCACTGACTCTAGTTATTACCCTTAGTACCAGTACAACAACTGTAGATTAATCTCAATCTCAACCTAAGTCTAAGTTTATTGATTTCGATTAACTCCCAATAGCGCAAGAATTAATGACCTAGATATCGATTCACCTATCTTCTAAGTGAAACAACACCCAATTATTATTGCAATCCCCTCTAATTAACAAACCTATTAAGTTAGTTCATTAAGGCATAATTTCCAACACATGTTGATCAAACATGAAAGGATGCAAATTCAAACCACAATAATAAACAAACTATTGGAAATTCAATTACTCAAATCCAAACAATATTCCAAATCATTCCCAATCACATCTAAATCCTCAACAATGAGTTTAGCCACTCACGAATATAATGAAAAACATCAATATCACAAAATGAAACATAGAAGAGAAGGGGAAACAAGAAGTCTTAGGCTTTAAGGATGAATCCTCAATTCTAGCTTCGATTCCTTCCTTCAACCTTCAATTCCCAGCCTTGAGATCGTGAGTTTCGCTTCTCCTTCGTGCCTTTTTCTCTCTAGGGTTTCTAAGTGTCGAACCCTTATTTTGTGACCTCCCTTGGCCTTTTATAGTTGAAAAATCCGCAGCCTCAGTACTTTGGTCCCGAGCGGAATCTCCTTTGAAAACTTTCATCCCGAGCGGGATTGGAATTATCTTGTTGCGAAAAAAAACCCTAAACCCTAAGGTCTAGAGCGGGACGGGCCTCGGCAATTACCAATTCTCCCCTCAAATTCACGCCAAATTTCCGAGTTCCGAGCGAAATGGAGCGGTCCCGAACGTGGGTCTGAATTTTTGCCCTTTTTCTCCCTTTCTAGTCCCGAACGGGATTGGCTTCGCTCCAATGCCAAATTTTGCTCCAAAACTTGAATTTCTTGCTCATTTTATGCCCTGCACACTCAAAACACCTCTCAAACACCAAGTGAAGGTAAATCAACAAAAAGAAGAGATATGTGTGTGATTTGTGCACCTAATCCACATCAAATCATTCAACTAAATACCCTAAGAATATCACAAATTACACACATATCAAACCCCCCAAACTTAAGCCTTTGATCGTCCTCAATCAAAAACAAAAACTAGATTTTCATTCACTTGGTGCAATGCTTCACGGCTCACCACTATCTATCAATGCATATTTTGATTTCACAAATTTGTCATTATTCATCATGTTTGTATTAATGCAAAGAACTCAACCTTACCGGCATGTGATCATATAAGGGTGTAACACTCACACTCAGCTGTATAGGGTTAATTTCTTTTCTCTCAAGCACAAGTACACAAGTTTATTCATATTTTTCATCTCTACCACATTCGTTCACATTGAGACATCGTTCTAGAATTAAATAGGACTTTCATCGGGTTGTAACGTGGCTTACTAATAGGTAGGGTATTTTAGGCTAAAGTGACTCATTCATGCCCGACCCTCTTCTCAACATTCTACCACTTAACCTTTCAACATAGAAGTAACAACTCTTGTTCCACAATCTGACAATTTCTCACTTTTCATCGCTCGATATGCAAACAAACCTCTTTTTATTCTATTTTTTTCTTTCTTCTTCTTTTTCTATGCTCTTTCTCTTTTCTTTTTTTTTTCTTATATCAATCCAAAGCAATTCATTTCTTCTTCTCTTAAACCTTATCCAAACCCCTCAAACTTGTTCCTAAGCATATATGAAAGAATTAAAGGCTCAATTTGGCTCCAAAATAATGGTTAGGGTACTTATGTTTCCACCTTATTTCTCCAACAGTATCGAAGGTAGGTACTAAGAAGGAATGGCATAAGATCATTTCCTAGTTCAATGTAACATGTTAAACAAAATGGTATTGACAGACTCTACTCATTCCACTTGTGCCTCGCCTCTCACAACCAATCAATAATGAGGTAAAAAGGACTCATTAGGCTCAAAACTCACAAGTTCATAGGTGTTGAGTTCTAAGTATTAATATAACATGACGTCAAGTGCAAAATTTGTTCAACCAAGGCATGCATCAACTTCTAGTTATTCCGCCCTATCATATGCTCAAATGAAATCAAATCATGTTCGTGCCTCATCACGAATTCAATCTTAAGCCAAAGTTATCACAATCAAGCCCACCTCACTTATAAACACTTAACTCAAAATAAATCATACAATTCATGCTTAGTGTGAGAATTAAGTGTTAGAGTTTGTGTACCCTACTTCCATCAGTTTTACAAGGTGGAATTAAAGAAAATCCGGCATGGTTCCGACTGTTTAAGCTCTATCCACATGCTCCAAATCACCACAGAAAAATAGCAAAACCACAATTCTCAAAATACCAATTACTAAAACAAGATTAAGATCATATCATTATACAACCCTATCGAATGACTCAAAGAAACTAAATAAGACTAAACACTGAAAAAGACTAAATAAAAGTAAACAAGGGTAAAGAAAAGATAAAGCAGTCTAAAATAACAAGTAGGGAAGAGAGAAAACCGACGTCCGTCCTACCCCCCAAACTTAGTCCAGACACGACTAAGTTTGAAAAGATGGAAAGGCGGTTATCACTGCTGGTTCGGGCCTGGAGCGTCCTCATTCAGCTGGCGCCGCCAATAGTAGGCTGGAAGCTGATTGTACACATCATGCAACTCGGTCTCGACGCTGGTCAGTCTATCATTAACCTGATCAAATATGTGGTCAAACCACTCTCTCTGGCTAACCATATCAGCCCGCAATGCCGTCACCTCTGTCCCTAAGCCAGCCATCCTCATGTCTAATCCTGCCATGGACGCGGTCATGCCCCTCATAAAGCCTAGCATCTCTATCTGCCAAGAGCTATGGGCGCCAGTTGCCGATGTCCCGACACCCTCATCGTCCTGCGGTACCTCGTCATCCATTGACTCCGGATCATGGTCCTTCGGCACAGGAATAGAATGCTCATAATTGGCGTAAGTTCCATCTCGCCCTTTTCTGTACCATAAAGCTTTGTGAGCTGGCGAGTCCAACAACCAATTTGCTTTAACACCCGGAGCAATAATAGTCGTGGAAGCAGTATTCAGAAGCATCATCCAAGCATCGCCAACTACCTTGTACAAGTAACTATTCTCACGGGGAATGGAGATGTATTTTGCCAAAGTGAGTACTGGAAGATCCACCACAGACGGTGGAACCTCCGTGCCTACCCTAGGAATCTCGAAATGGTCGAGGATGGGTGTAATCATTCCGCCACAATAAATGTTGGGCCGTGTGGGGGCTCGGCTCCAGTTATCCATAGTCACAGCAGCCATGGAAAAGGGAACTCCGGCAAGCATAGAATGGAGCAGGTAGATCTCAGAGATAGTCACATTGTTGCTCTCGTGGCGCCCAGAGACCGAGTTCGCAACAGTCTTGTGAATGTATCTCAAAACCGGGTTCCTAATGAGAGAACCCTTTACCAGTTTCATCCTCAAGGTACCCAAGACGGTCTCTCCAGAAATCTGCTGCCAGAAGTCCTTGGCATTAATATCAACGGGTACATAACCCGACCTCTCTGCACATCCATAAATGGCATCGAGCTCCACACGCTCCAAAGTATATCTCTTGCCCCCCATCTTGAATGTCAGGTGGCTAGGCCAATTTTCGGGGCTCCTGCGCACCGTAGCCGACGCCAAGAATTCTCGTGTTTGCTCTTCATATGCCGGCCACCTTTCCTCGAGCATCTTGTCCCAGCCAATGTTTTTGAACAGTGTTTCCAAATCCTCTTTAATGCCCAATGCGGTGAGAGTGGCTAGGCACGGGTATTTCGTTCCATGAACCACGCACTTGATAAGGGCCCGTAGTGCCTTGTACTCATCATCTGTCAAATTGGAAGGGCATGCCACACGTGATTTGGGTACCATATTCTCTGTTGTTGGTCGAAAAATTGAAAGAAATGCAAGAAATCGAGAAGGGGTACCGTTCGGTAGAAAAAGAGGCAAGCGAATGAGTTCATCCCACGCGGCCTCATTTTATACTTGCGATGGGTCCCGAGCGGTACTGCCCTATCCCGCTCGGGACGGCTCGACCGGCCTGGTTTGCAGCTCTCTAAAAATCGGTCCTGAATGAGACACATTGATCCCGTTCGGGATCAACCTCGGCATTTCAGCAAAATTGATTCTTTTCCAATCCCGAGCGGTATGTGATGGTCCTGCTCGGGATACGTTATTTTTCTCTAGATGTTACGCGTCCCGAATAGGATGCATTTGTTCCGCTCGAGACCGTCCTCGGCCCTGCAGCAAAATTCCCTTTTTCTCTATCCCGAGCGGGATTTGATGCTTCTGCTCGGGATTTTTCACGACCATTCACGTCTTTCAACCATTTTCCCCCAAAGTGAAGTATGTTCTTCCTTACATCACTCCAATCAACTCCCAACACACATTAGTAACAATTAGTTCCCCCCAAACTCGACATAATGCAAAACAATTTCGTAAACACATGCATTCTAAACTAATAATGAAAACAAGACAAGTAAATTAAACTTGGGTTGCCTCCCAAGAAGCGCTTCATTTATCGTTGGGAGCTCGACGAACTCACCTACTTACCATTATGCGAGGGAGATTTCATTCACAGTTCGAGGTTGCTCAGAAGAGTGAAATCGCTTAACCTGGTGCCCATTTACCTTGAAGTAGTGTCCATCTTCGGTCTCCAGTTCCAATGTACCATTTTCGAACACTTCATGCACCTTGTACGGCCCTATCCAACGAGAACGGAATTTACCCGGAAACAATTTTAAACAAGAATTAAAAACAAGAACCATATCACCTTTGTAAAACTTCTTCACTCGAATATGTCGGTCGTTAAACCGTTTAGCTCTCTCCTTGCACAACTTCGTGCTCTCATAGGCCTCGTGTCGCCACTCATCAAGCTCATTCAACTTCTGCACCCGATCCCCCTGAGCTTTCAGGAAATCCAGGTTCAATGTTTTGATGGCCCAAAATGCCTTGTGCTCAACTTCAACCGGAAGATGGCAGGATTTGCCATAAACCAACTGGTACGGGGACATGCCAATTGGTGTCTTGAAGGCTGTCCGGTAGGCCCACAAAGCCTCATCAAGTCTCTTGCTCTAGTCCTTCCGATTCAACACCGTCTTCTCAAGCACCTGCTTGATCTCTCGATTGGCCAGTTCGGCCTGCCCATTAGCTTGCGAGTGATAAGCTATTGTTACTCTTTGTCGCACCCCATACCTCGCCAGAAGTTTATCCATAAGTTTGTTGCAGAAGTGACTGCCTCCATCACTCACCAAAGCCCTGGGAATGCCAAATCGAGCAACTAACGCCTGCAAAAACTTCAGCACCACTTGAGAATCATTAGTAACAGTGGATATGGCCTTCACCCATCGAGACACATAATCCACGGCAAGAAGAATATACTTAAAACCGAAAGATGGTGGAAAAGGGCCCATAAAGTTAATGCCCCAAACATCAAATATATCCACTTCAATAAAGATCTTTTGGGGCATCTCATCCCTTCGGGTTATATTCCCCATCCTCTGGCATCTATCACAAGTTCTAACCATAGCAATACAATCTTTAAAAATAGAAGGCCAATAAAATCCACAATCTAATACCTTCAATGCGGTGCGGTTTGCACCAAAGTGACACCCACTTACCGATTGATGACATTATTCGATAATTTTTCTCCATTCGCTCTGATGAACACATCTGCGAATAATACCGTCAGCACACCTGCGGAATAGATACGGTTCTTCCCAGTAGTAGAACTTGGCCTCCTTTAGAGATTTCTTCCGCTGATAGGGCTCCAAATCCAGAGGTAAGACACCTGCAACCAAAAAATTACAAAAATTCGCATACAAAGGAACACTAGCAACTGCCACAGTCATAATCCTCTCATCAGGAAAATCCTCTTTAATTAAGCCATCCTGATTGTCCCCCTCAACCGGATTCTCTAACCTAGATAGATGATCTGCAATTACATTCTCACAACCTTTCTTATCTCTAATTTCCATGTCAAACTCTTGCAAAAGCAAAATCCATCTGAGCAACCTAGGCTTTGAATCAGTTTTAGTGAACAAGTATTTAATGGCTGCATGATCAGTGTAAACCACAGACTTTGCTCCTACTAAATAAGCACGAAACTTATCATAGGCATAAACAACAACAAGTAATTCTTTCTCAGTCAAGTGTAATTCACTTGAGCAGGATTCAACATTTTGCTAGCATAAGCAATAACTCTAAAGATTTTATCCCTAATCTGTCCAAGAGCTACCCCCACAGCAGAGTCACTAGCATCACACATTAACACAAAGTCCTCCTCCCAATCCGGAGTCACTAACACTGGAGCTGTCACTAATGCTTTCTTCAACCTCTCAAAATCCTTCACACAATCCTCACTAAAATCAAAAGGGACATCCTTCTCTAGCAAGCTACACAAAGGTTTGGTTATCTTGGAAAAATCCTGAATAAATCTCCTATAAAACCCAGCGTGTCCCAAGAAACTCCTAACCCCTTTAACTGTCTTAGGCAATGGAAGTTGTTCAATTGCTAACACTTTAGCCTTGTCAACCTCTATCCCCCTACTAGAGACCTTATGACCCAACACAATTCCCTCTCTAACCATGAAGTGACATTTTTCCCAATTTAATACCAAGTTAGTCTCCTTACACCATTGCAACACAGTTTTTAAATTTTCCAAATAATCATCAAATGACAAGCCAAAAACAGAGAAATCGTCCATAAAGACTTCCATAATATTTTCAATAAGACCATGAAAAGTGGACATCATACACCTTTGAAATATTGCCGGTGCATTGCACAACCCAAAGGGCATCCTCCGATAGGCAAAAATCCCGTAGGGACAAGTGAAAGTTGTCTTGTGCTGGTCTTCAGGTGCCACCACAATCTGATTGTATCCGGAGTATCCATCCAAGAAGCAATAATGAGACTTTCCTGCAAGACGGTCAAGCATTTGATCAATAAAGGGTAAAGGAAAATGATCTTTAAGAGTTGCATTAGTTAAAGCCCTGTAATCAATGCAAAAACGCCATCCGGTAGTCGGTCTGTCGATCACTTCTTCTCCTCCTGGCTTGATAACCTTCACGAATCCCCCTTTCTTCGGAACCATGTGAGTCGGACTCACCCATTCACTATCACTAGGAGCATAGATAATATTATTATCCAACAGCTTCATCACTTCCTTTTTCACCACCTCTTGCATCTTCGGATTCAGTCTCCTTTGAGGTTATCTCTTCGGCTTGCTCCCTTCTTCCAGAATGATTTTATGCATCACAATAGACGGGCTTATCCCCCTTATGTCGGAAATATGCCACCCTATAGCTGATCTATGCATCCTCAGGACCCTCTTAAGCTTTTCAATCTCCACGGAAGACAATGCCGAGTTAACAATGACTGGATAAGTGTCATTCTCCCCAAGGAAGACATATCGGAGGCTATCTGGCAATTTCTTCAACTCCACCACTGGGGCTTCGTTTTTGCTCTTCTCCTTCTGGAATTTAGCTTCCAGCTCTTCCTCCTTAGTCCTCAACTCCAGAAACTTGGCATCCTGCTTTGGTCTGACCTCTGGTGTATCTTCCAATGCATTCACCATTTCTAGCAACTCATCACAAGCCTCATAAAGCTCATCAAACTCAAAGTTAGAGTGCAAAGAATCATGAATAACCTCTCCAGAGCATCTTTCTTCTCATGACCAAATGACAAGGGAAAAGATAATACCTCGATGTTGTTGCACTCATCATATCTGTCCTCATGTTTCTTCATCGCATCTGAGATGGAGAATGTAATTTTTTGGTCATTGAAACGGAGAGTCAGCTCTCCTTCCCTCACATCAATCAATGCTCCTCCAGTACGCAAGAACGGTCTCCCAAGAATCAACGGCACAATCTTATCTTCCTCCATATCGAGAACCACAAAATCCGCAGGGAATATAAAATCCTTAACTCGGACCAAAATATCTTCTACAATTCCCCGGCAACAACGCCAAAACTTGATGCAGTATTTTTTATCAAGTAAAAATTATCGAACACGAAGACTCAACTCGCCCGTTGTTTTGAGTAAAAGGGATTGATTTATAAACTTTAATATTTAGACGCGATAAAATGACTTTGAATGATCAGTTATAAACTACCTAAAATTCTAAGATTAATGTAAGTAAATAAATTAAAGACCAAATGACTATGTAAGATTACCAAAGAGAGAATAGTTGAGGAACATAGGATGGATTGGGGTAGATTAAGAATACGTTTGGACTTGTCAACTCGACGAAACAATTTCCATTAAATAATCTGGGTCAATTATTACCCTTAGTACCGGTACAACAACTGTAGATTAATCTCAATCTCAACCTAAGTCTAAGTTTATTGATTTCGATTAACTCCCAATAGCACAAGAATTAATGACCTAGATATCGATTCACCTATCTTCTAAGTGAAACAACACCCAATTATTATTGCAATCCCCTCTAATTAACAAACCTATTAAGTTAGTTCATTGAGGCATAATTTCCAACACATGGTGATCAAACATGAAAGGAATGCAAATTCAAACGACAATAATAAACAAACTATTGGAAATTCTATTACTCAAATCCAAACAGTATTCCAAATCATTCCCAATCACATCCAAATCCTCAACAATGAGTTTAGCCACTCATGAATATAATGAAAAACATCAATATCACAAAATGAAACATAGAAGAGAAGGGGAAACAAGAAGTCTTAGGCTTTAAGGATGAATCCTCAATTCTAGCTTCAATTCCTTCCTTCAACCTTCAATTCCCAGCCTTTAGATCGTGAGTTTTGCTTCTCCTTCGTGCCTTTTTCTCTCTAGGGTTTCTACGTGTCGAACCCTTATTTTGTGACCTCCCTTAGCCTTTTATAGTTGAAAAATCCGCAGCCTCAGTACTTTGGTCCCGAGCGAAATCCCCTTTGAAATTTTCATCCCAAGCGGGATTGGAATTATCTTGTTGCGAAAAAAAAACCCGACAGATCCCGAACGGGATAGAGAGGTCCTGAGCGGGATGGGCCTCGGCAATTACCAATTCTCCCCTCAAATTTATGCCAAATTTCGAGTTCCGAGCAAAATGGAGCGGTCCTGAACTTGGGTCCTGAATGGAACCAGCCTGTCCCGAGCAGGATAGGCCTCAAATTTTTGCCCTTTTTCTCCCTTTCCAGTCCCGAGCGGGACATGTTTGTCCCAAACGGGATTGGCTTCGCTCCAATGCCAAATTTTGCTCCAAAACTCGAATTTCTTGCTCGTTTTATGCCCTGCACACTCAAAACACCTCTCGAACACCTAGCGAAGGTAAATCAACAAAAAGAAGAGATATGTGTGCGATTTGTGCACCTAATCCACATTAAATCATTCAACTAAATACCCTAAGAATATCACAAATTACACACATATCAACATTCAACATCCTTTATTTTTCATCACGAACCTTTTTTTTCTTGTAAGTTATTTTTTTGCACTTTAATAATATGTTTTGTTTTAGTTTTCTATCTACGATGAGTGGCTAGAAACCCTAGCGGGTTCTAGGTCAACGAATATCAATCAATTGTATATTTAATTAATTAACATTGAATTGCTTGGTTTTGAATTCCTGTTTGAATTATTAGGATTTAGAATTAATAAGATCGAGAGATAAAATTGATTCTAGGTTTATAGTTGTTAATTGAAGGACTGAAAAGAGAAAATTAATAACATGAAAAGGAATTCGAATACAATTAACAATATGTCCGAGGGGAAAATAGTAATTGTAGGTTTAATCTGAGGAATTATTAAAGGTTGATTAATACTGTGTTATTGAGGCCGACAAAGCATATACATTCACATGCTAGTAATCTAGGCTATATTTGTCTGATCAAAGAAGCTATAGTATATTATGATTTCCCACCAATGCAACTTAATTGATTGATATGTATTTTGATTGAAAGTTCGCCCTAGAGTCTGTGTCCCTTTAATTTGATTTTCCAAACCCTTTAATTTTCTGCATTGTTATCTTTACTTTTAAAAACAAAACCCTGATTTCTGATTGACTCAAACAATAGATTCTAGGATCATGGCTAGTACATGAAAAAATTTCGTTACACAATTCCTCTGGGTTCGACAACCTTAGGGTACTCTTATAAATTTATTTGCCACTTTTCTGCAATTTATCTGTAGATTTTACAATGATCATTCCTACCATTCATTTTCTGTTGCTGCTGCCTCTTCCTCACGAGCTTTCTAAGCCTTCTTAGCAAAATATTCCTCAGCAGATTTGTATCGATGTAAGATTTGAAGTTGTTTCAAGAGTAGAATTTTCAGCAGGTGCTCACGAACAAAATCAAGGGCTCGTTCAGTAGTGGCTTGAATGGTCAGCATGTTAGAGAGTAGAATAGCCTGTGCCAGAGCGGCTTCTTCTTCTTTCCTCTGCCTCTCTTTTTCTTCCTTCCTCAACCTCTCAATCTCCCTTTCTTTCTCTTCCTCCAGCTGACAAAGATTCCTTCTGAACATTTGAGCTTGGGCGATTAATTTTCGTTGAAGAACATGCAGTCTCTCCAGGCCAGCATTATAATCATCTATCTTACTTTGGATGCACTCTAGAGTAGACTCTTCTCTGTCTGTAGCAGTTTCTTCTGGGATGTCATCCTGACCAGTTCCCCCTGTTTCCATGAATGGAATGTCACCTTGCTATGTTGCCTGAGTGGATGCCTCTTGCTCATTGGAGTCATCTGATGCAGTTAGGCTATCCTTGGGGTGTTCATGCATCTAAGATGTGGTTTTCTGAGAATCTGTTGAGCTGCATATCATTTCAACAAAATCTACCGGCTCATCTATTGGAGAAATCCAAGAGCCTCAAAATGTAGGCGATTGAACGCTTCAGCAGATAGGATATCAGTAAACTCATGGGGAATTGAGGATTGACCAGCTCCTTCAACTGGATCTTCGAATTGCAGTCTCTTGACCACTGTCATCATTGAGACCTCAAAGTCATCTCCTTTCCTCTTCTTTGGTTGTGGTTCTTCAACAATCGCCTGTTTGCCTTTCACTGCCTATTGTAATCCTTCTTCTAGAATAGCTTCCATCTGCTTTCTAATTTTCTTCTTCTTTTCATGTTCTTCTCGGGTGCTAAACTGAATAGTTTTCTTTTTGACTGGAAATGAGGTGCGGGTTCTTTTAGACTTTTTGGCACTCTTGGCAGTTTAAACTGGTGGAACCACCTTGTAATCAAAATTGTCCTGCCCATCATCATCCCCAATGTCTCCATCGTCGCCATCATTTCTGTGGATTGATCGATACACAGGATTCCTCGGGGGAATAAAATCAGATGGTAGAAGACCTAGTAGCTGCTCTATAAGATAACTGACCTTCAGTCTAAACTGACACTGGATGAAAACTTGTTGTCTTTTTTTATGCCTTTGTTCTTCTTGGCATTCTCCAACAATCATCCATAGATGTATTCAGCCCAGTTGCATCTTGGGCCATCATTAAGTGCCATCATAATCGCATACTTTGGTTGGCTTAATTATGAGAAGGATCCGACGCCACAGTATAGCATTATCGGGGCAATTTCACTGAGAGTCTTGTTAAATGGCTTCAGTCCAGATACCTTTGTGGCAGGTTTGAATCATTCCTTATGATCAGACTTCTTCCATTTGTCCCAATGATTTTTCATGGAGTCCTGGTCTTGAGCCGGATAACTGGCGATATTGATCCCTGTGTTTTATAGATGAAGACATTGCGCAATAAGATCAGGATCAACTCAGATCTCCTTCTTTGCAACTTTAATTTTTAATGATCGTTGATAGTCGGGTATTATCGCGTGCTTGTAGAAATCTGCAATGCGGTAGGGTTTGAACCTTCGAGGAAAATCTACCAAAAACTACGTCAATTTCTCAGTTGTGAGCTTTTTGGTATGTTCATCATCTGTTGTGATAGCAGCGATATCTCTCCAATTCAAGATGTTCTCCTTCACAACCTGTGCCGCCCTAATTTGTTTGTTTGTGAGTCCATAAGAAAAAACATCATCTCTCACAATTAGGATCAACTCTGCGTGGGAAGTTTTCTCTGTGACTGTGAATCTCTCGAGGTAGTCTGAGGTGCTTGGACCCTCAGATTGTTGTGTTTTCCTCTTCGACATGTTTATCAGATGTAATGTGGGTTGAGATTTAATGTTTTGAAGGCTTGGAATTTCTGTGAAATTTGCAGAGAGTAGGGAGTCAACAGTAGAAGTGTAGTCTATGATGAAGAAGAAGGGTTTAAAAGGGTTTTAGGATCGATTGATCATTAGGATCCACAGCTGAGATTGAAACCCCTTTCTGCGATTGACGACTGAGATTGAGGTTGTCGTATGTGACTGTTCACCTCTCGCGCGCCATTTAGGAGCGTGTGGGATGGACGATGTGTCTTTGCAAAATATGCCGTTATGTTGCCCCGCATTTAATGCGACGTGCAACTAACGACTTCTACCAAATTTAAACTTTGCGCCCTTGACCAACCACAGTTTTCCCTTTTCATGTACTTCATTAAACTGTGTGGGACAGTTCACAACTGTCTTGAAAAGAAAAAAATTGAGCAACTGTATTATCGTTAGTTGCTAGTTGGAAACTGTCCTCTATCCTAATAATTAAAAATTGTGACCCTTCGCAGTTTCTACACGCACTTTCCATAAGGCTTAGTTTCGGAACACCATCCTTAGACTTTAATCAAAAATCTGATAAACCGTACTTCACAGTTTGACCATTCACTGACTCTACACCCTTTAGCCTTCTGACCTCTTGGCCACATGTCCATTCAGGGATGGCTCGATGCATTTGTCAAGCATTCATTGTTGACCTACCAGATTCTAAATCTGAACCATGAAGAGTCATGTCCTGCATTTAAGTATCTTGACATCCTCTCGATCGTGGCACGCGATCGTCTATGAATACTCATTCGACGAACAATGGCTATCATATAACCCTTTTGTTTCTTCGACTCAACTATCATATAAAAAAATATCTTCTCCCTCCGATATAGCAAGGATCTTAATCCAACAAAATAAGATTTTGGATCGGGGTGGGCTCTATCGACAATACTGGCAAACTTCGACCGTCTATGAGGAAGTGATGGAAAACCTGCGGGTGAATAGGCTTGAGCGCTTTGTGACCATAGAGCCCCACACCTTTCACACGGATTTATTGAAGGTGATTGCTTACAATTCCACTGTCACTAAGGACGAGATCTACTGTAATAGTAATGGGGAGGAGTTCTTTTGGTCTACTAACTCTCTTTCTGCCGAATTCGGGCTTAGTCGCAGTGGGATGCCGGCAATGGACTATCTCAAGGAGGAGATGATGCCTGAATGGTCGGCTTGGCAGCGATGGAGAGCAGCTAACACCGGCTTCCATCCAACTGTGACTTGCGGGTTCCTCATGCCGCGCTATTAAGTGTTCTTTGACATCATGAACCAGATGGTGGTTTGTAACTCCCTTCTGGATACTGACTTTTCTCTGCCTGTCAGGAAGGTGATGATGGCATTTGAGATCCAGGCTGAGGTGGACTGGGTAGCTTTCATCTTCAACCGCTTAAAGATGGCGTTCCAAAACCTGCCGAAAGTCACCATCTCATACGACATGCAGTTGAACTGGCTCATAGAGCAGCGGATCCCCTTCTACACGGAGGGCCAGTCGAACCTGGTTGGATCTGACTACTACCCCTCAAGATGGATGACCACCCGATGATTATCTTTCAACATCTTTTCTAATTTTTCTGTAATTTTTTTGTTTGTATGTGAATGATGTACTCCCCTCTTTATCATGAATGCAATTGTTTCCTTTTTAAAAGTTGATCAAACTGTTCAATAATTTTCATAACTGATTTAACTATTCAACTCATCAGTTTTTACAGCTCAGTTTTCATCTCTATCCCTCGAGACTTCATCAAACTCTAGAAGACCTAGTTTGATGCATAACTCTTTAAAACGAGCCTCTAGTAGCAGTTTGGTGAATATATCCGCTAGCTGGTCCTCCGTCCTTATCTATTCAACCGATATGTCTTGTTTCTCAATGTGATCTTGCATGAAATGATGATGAATGTTGATGTGCTTCGTCCTAGAATGGAGAACTGGATTCCTTGAAATGGAGACTGCACTGTTATTGTCGAAGTATATAGGCACACATCCAGTTTCTATCCCATAATCCTCGAGCTATTGCTTTATCCAAAGCACCTGAGCACAGCAGCTGGCGGCTGCAACATATTTGGCTTCAGTGGTTGAAGTAGCCACTGAATGCTGCTTTTTGCTGAACCAACTGATCAGTTTATGCCCTTGGAACTGACATGTTCCACTTGTGCTCTTTCGATCGATTCTGCAACCTCCAAGATCTAAATCTGAAAATCCATTTAGCATGATTCCATCATTTTTGGGATACCATATGCCCAAAGACTCAATCTTCTTGTGATATCTGACAGTCCTCTTAGCTGCTTCCATGTGTGACTTCTTAGGGTTGGCCTGGAACCTTGCGCATACTCCCACAACATATGAAATATCAGGTCTGCTGGCAGTTAGATAAAGCAAAGACCAATGATCCCTCGATAGGCAATTGGATTGATTGGTTCTCATTCTTCATCGAGAGTTATCTGAGAACTGGTGCTCATTGGAATTCTCCAAGACTTCGTCTTTTTAGGACAAAATTTATTGATGAAATATAGAGTGTATTTCTTCTGGCTAATGAAAATTCCTTCATCCGACTAATCCACTTGCAATCCAAGAAAATATGTTATTTTGTCCATCACACTCATTTGGAATTTGTTTTGCATCAACTGGGCAAACTTCTCACAGAGATTTGTGTTCTTGCTGCCGAAGATGATGTCATCTACAAGATTTGGACAAGGAAGATGTCTTCTCCATATCTTATCTTGAACATGATTCAATCTATTGTCCCCTTTTCGAATCCATTCTTGAGTAGAAACTGAGATAATGTTTCATACCATTCTCTAGGAGCCTATTTCAAACCATACAAAGCTTTTCTTAGTTTATAGACTTGGTTTCCTTGCTCGAAACCTGGGGGCTGTTCGACATAGACCTCTTCATTCAATTCACCATTAATGAAGGCACTCTTCACAACCATTTGTAGGATTGTGAAGTTGTAATAGGTTGCATATGCCAAGAATAGACGAATGGCTTCCAGTCTGGCAACTGGACCAAATGTTTCGTCGAAGTCGATCCCTTTGCACTGTGCATATCCTTCGGCTACCAATCGCGCCTTATTTCTTATGATGGTTCTAGTCTCAACTCTTTTGTTTTTGAAGATTCATTTGGTGCCAATCACGGATTGATGTGTTGGTCTATCCACCAGATACCACACATTGTTGCGAGTGAACTCTCCTAGCTCCTCTTGCATCGCGTCGATCCAAGCCGTTGATTAAAGAGCTTCACCGATCTTCACAGGTTCAATATGGGATATGAAGCATGACATCAATGCACTTCCTTGCCTTGTTCGAAATGGATTTCCAATATCATCTAGAACAGCTTATATAGGATGATCTCTTAGCCAACTAGGCTTCTTCATAACTTTGGCCTCAATGAGAGCAACTGTGAGCTCAGTTTGAACTGCTGGGGGGTCTTGGTGAGGTGCTCCATCTCCATGCTTTGGAACTGGATCCTGCACAGCAACTACATTGTCAGCTGGAGCTGCTTCCTCAACTGCTTCAGGGTTGACCTCCTTGGCTTTAGGTTGTTCTACTTCCAAGGCTACTGCATTGGCTTCAGGGGGATTTTCTTCATGTTGATCATCTATATTCATGAGTTTTAAGGCCTCAGCAATGACATTAGCATCATTGGTCCTCTCGCTTGTTTGGAGTCCAGCCAAGGCAACTGAAATCTCAGGAACATCATTCATAGATCTAGTCAGAGGAATTGATCGATTATGATCATGATCAATTTTAGATTCCTCATTGACATCCTTGATCTCATGATTTTCCAAACTCAGTTCTTGAAGTGTCCTGCGCACTAAAGTAGCTTCATCAAAAACAACATGACATGTTAACACCAGAAGTTTGGTTGTCTTATTGAATATCTTATATCCCTTATATGAAGGATGTCCATAGCCAAGGAACACACCTTCATCAACCTTAGGACTAAAGGTATGCAATTTGGACTTCCCGTTGTTGTGAATATAACATGGAGAACCGAATGCACGAAGATGAGCTATAGAAGGCTTACGACCATTGTATATCTCGTAGGGAGTCTTGAGCAGCCGCTTGTTGAATGCACTTTGATTTTACGTGTAGCAGGCTATCATCAAGGCTTCTCCCCAAAACCTCTTTCCAAGGTTGGTCTCGGCCAACATGGTCCTCACTGCTTCCTTGCGAGATATATTCCTTCGCACAGCAAGGCCATTTTTTTGCGGTGTTCTTGGTGTGGACTTCTCGTGTCCAATTCCAATCTCTGCGCAAAAATCCATGAGAGGTCCATTGCAGAATTTTGTTCCATTATCGAACCTTATCCTCTTGACTGCCACCCCTTTGTCATTTTGAAGGGAGGGTTATCAATTCTGGCAGTTGAATATTTACTTCATCCTTAGATTTGAGCAGCACCACCCAAATATATCTTGAGTAGTCATCATCAACTACTAATGTATACTTCTTTCCTCCAATCGTGGGTGGAGTGACTGGACCAAATAGATCCATGTGGAGCAGTTCCAATATCTGGTCCGTGCTTGCTGCAATTAGCCTGTTCTTGAACGAGGCTCTTGTCTGTTTCCCGAGCTGGCAAGCTTTACAAACACCTTTTTTCTGGAACTTCTTCTGTGGCAGTCCTTCAACTAGGTTATGCTTCGCCAGATGTCAGTTAGAGTTGAAGTTCAGGTGCCTCAATCTTTTATGCCACATCCAGTTTACACCATCTGAGGAAATGTGTGCCATGAAGCATATTCCTTCTTCTCCACTAGACCAATCCACAACGTAGAGACCTCCCTTCCTGATGCCTCTGATCTTGGTCTCGTCGGTCGTCTTGTCTATGATGTGGCAGTCTAATTCTTTAAAACTGACTCTGTATCTACTTTCGCTCAACTGACTTATGCTTAGAAGATTGTGCTTCAAGTTGGTGACTAAGGACACATTTTTTATGATTATGCCATTGTGTTCCACGCATCCTCTTCCAACTACTCGACCTTTTGACTTGTTGCCAAAAGTGACAGATGGTCCTCTGTACATCACAAGGTTCTTGAGCGATCCTTCTCCTATCATATGTGTCGAGCTCCCGCTATCCAGTATCCATGATCTTGCTTTCTTTTGGGAATTCTGTACCTGCAAGACATAAAATTTTTATTCAGATCCCCGCATCCTTTTGGGTCCTGCAAAGTCAGTTTCCTCGATCCATTCTTTTGGTATCTAGATTTGTTTCACTTTTACAGTTCGTGAAACTGAATCACTCTTTAGTGTTTGGTTAACATTTCTCCTAAAATATTGTATGATGTTTGGATGCATGTTAGGGAAGGTTGTGGTGTGTGAACTCTTTCTGAAACTGTTGTTCTTGAAAGAGTCTTGAGAAACAGTTCTCGGGTGTTTAGCCATCATAGTCTTAAGAAGGTAAAATTATCCTGACTCAGGCCTCGAATAGGTGTTCCTCCTATTCGGATACTTGTTATAATGAAACTGAGTTCTATTATAAACTCTCGAATTACTATCTAGTTGTCGAACTGACTTCCTTGCAACATTTACATGTTGCTTAGTCGTTCTTGTTGGTGAAACTGGGTTACTTGCATATTGAACATTACGCTTATCCAGTTTCAAAGAAAAGTCAGGCCTTCTCTTGACAGTTTGTTTATACAGTTTACGAACTGTGTGGACTCCCTATCGAGGTACCAGTTTGGAGTCAGTTCTAAACCAATATTTGGCCTTTTCGTTTTGTCAGACTAACTCTTTGGATTTGACTTTTCCTTTTTCATACACATTGCCTGAACTGAGTTTGGCTTTGACAAAGCCTAAAAATGTTTTCTCAGTTCCTGAAGTAGATGCATGTTCGCTCAAAACTTCTTCATTTTGGTGCTCCATGAATCCAATTCCGTATTTATCAGATGGTTATTTTTTAGATTTCAAAATTTCTTTTAATTTTCTTGACCTCTTTTTAAAAGTACATTTACATTTAATAGGCTTAAGCTTCTTCAAGGAGTCACATTCCTTTGAAACATTTTAAAAAATTTTAAGGAGTTTGGAATGTTCTTCCTTGAGTTTTTCTAATTCCTCACTGATTGACCTCGTCTTTGTGACTTCATCGGTCAAAATTGAAATTTCTAATTTCAGTGAGGTATTTTCACTGGCTAAAGCATCTTTAATCTTTAATTATAAAGCATCTTTATAATTATGTCAAGAGAGATGTCTTCTGAATTTGAGCGACAAAATTCAGAGCTCTCTTCAATGCATGTAGATGCTAGAGATAGGGGTAAAGGAGTTGTTACCACTATTTCGAGGTTTGAAGCATCGTCTTCTTCATTAGTAACATCTCCATTGATAGCTGTCATGAAGGCCAGGAGTGCTTCCTCATCATTTTCATCCTCAAACATGTAGTAGCCGTCATCATGGTCTGAGATGTCTGGCACTTCAGTTCTTAAGAGCATTGCTTTGGCCACAGCTTTAGATGCTCTCCTCTCAAATACCTTCCTCAATCTGTCTCTCTCCTCTTGAGAAACTTGAGGGCATTCGTACTTTAAGTGATATGGAGAGTTGCATTCATAGCACGTGCATGGCTCTATCTCTGTGAATCTTTGCTCACTAGTCTAACCTTCCTTTCCTTTAGCTTTGGCCTTTTCGAGGAGTATGGCCAAGTTCCTCATTTTTTCCTCCAGTTTGGCAACTGACAGGTCAGTTTCCTTCTTCTGGTTTGAGGTGGAGGTATTGATAAGCTCGTTTTTCTACTCTCTTATCGCATTGTTTTTCCTTTCTTTTATGAATTTTAGTATATTTTCTTGAATAAACTGAGCATGAGTGTATATTAGAGGGTATTATGCTTGTCATGGTGAGATTTCGCAGGTTTTAGGCCAAATCCAATGGAGAACCCGTACCGAAGGCAGCAGATGTTCAAAGGAACAGTCACTACTTCTTCCACCGATG
>JAPKLW010000998.1:134524-173258 GCA_026898455.1 Plectranthus barbatus | reverse complement strand
TCAAAAACTATATTCAGTATATGATTCCCTTCATTGCACTATCCCTGTGGGTTCGACAACCTTAGGGTTTTACAAATTTATTTGCTACTGTTTCTACAGTTATCAGGTATCCTTCACTGGAGAAGATTGATAGGCAGTTTTATCGAACTGCGTTGGTTTCTTTTGTCATCTCTGGAAGTCTCTCTTTACAAAGAATGCAGTGTCATCGTTTGCTACTGAATTCGGGGCTCTAACAGCTTCATTTTTGTTCACCATTTGAATATTGTTGGTCCTTATTTATCAGAGTCCTCGTTCTTAAACAAGAACATGAAATGTAGCGGAATGATTTAACGTTACTTACACTTATGTTTTCCTTTGAAGATTATTTAAACTCAGGAATCGATTAAGGTTTCTTCACAGTTATACACTAGCAATATGATTGCTAGGTTTAAAGTCTCGTGCGAAATACAATAGTAAATGAACACGATGTTTATAGTGGTCGATCCAAATAGATCTACGTCCACTCCTTAGCCGAAACGCTAAGAATTCACTAAGTAAGTATACAGAGTACATGGATTTGCTTTTGACCTTAAGTAGGCAGTGAGCTTTCAACCTGGCTACTTGACAGCTATCCTCCGATATTCTGAACTTCTCAGGTGTAGGTCTGGCAGAGTCAAGGGCACACCTTCCTAAAACTTGCCTTTACTACTTTGGAAGTTTTATAGTTACTTCCTAACTTTTCTTCAGATGCGGCTAAACGTCCGTCTTAGTCTAGACCTTTTCAGGTGTTCGACTGTTGGATTCTTCCAGTAAGGAAGGTATCCCAATGTTTGAAGAATCTTGAATAAAATCAAGGATCTCTTCAATGGAGTGTCAGTGATTCAATGGGGACACTCTGATAGTTGAAGGCTTTGAATATGTTTCGAATATTTGCTTTGCAACTGACTGCTCTTGTGCTTTTCGCTTTTGTCTTAGGAATCTCTTGAAAGTATGTTAGAGTATTGAATGAGCAGCTCTTCTCACTCTTCTGGACTTGTCTTTTTGTACTTGAAGATTCAAACTTTGAATCTTTATATCTGTTAGACACAACGGCCTCTTTGTCCGAGAGTGGTTCGTTTTTTAACTTGCTTTCTGGCTTCGTACAGTGCTTTTTGACCTGCTTCTGGAATGTCCTGTCCTTGCATGTACGGTTGTTAGAACGTTGGTATAGCAATCGGTGTTGTCTGTCTTGCTCTGCTAAGCTCTTCTAACACGATCTGCTAGATGAGAATCTTTAGCGATTTGCTGGATGTTAGCAAATGCTAAGTCTTTATCATTCTGCTAGTCACGTATCTGACTGCTGAAGCCTCAGCAAAGTTAAGCCTTTTTTTCCTTAGGTTTCTAATTGCTATCTTTAGCAATCTGCTAGGTGTTGGCAAATGCTAAATCCTTAGCATTCTGCTATCACACCTCTTCTAGTATATAGTCTTCGGTGTCTGTAGGGAGAGTTCCTAGCAAACTAGTCTATTACAACTCAATGCTTGACCTATACAGGACATTACAAGATATGCTAGACTATACTAGAATTCAACACTTGATCGACCAATCTAGTAAGGTTTGATCCAACAAAACCTTTTACAATGTGATCATAAGGGAGATTCAGGAACAATTTCCCAACAATTTCCCCCTTTTTGGTGCGATCAGAGCTTACTATCATGTTGCTGAATCTAAGAGGAAGAATGTCTGTGTTTACACGAACTTCTCTAAGTACAGAACTATGCTAATTTAGCAATCTAACACAGAGTTTATCCATCTTAGTTCGAGCAGAATTGGTTGTAATGTAATTCCCCCTCAATAAATGCTGGGAAATTTTTCTCGTTCAATCATATGAGTAAATGCTGCAAAGGTAATATGCTGGAAATTCTAGCACTCAAATAAATTCGCAAGCATTTTACTTTACCAATTTTAAAATGATTGTCATGAAGATGTAGATGTGCTGAGTACCCTGATAGTGTAACTCAACCAGGACACGCTGTAAAAGTCAGATATTGACAACGAGAGATTGTCTAAGTCTGATCAACTTTCATTCATGTGTTTTGTTCATTACAAGTACAATGAAAATGATAGACTAAGGAGAAATAGAGATGAGAAGAAATAGAATACCAGAGAGACATCATCAAGAGTCTGGAGCAGGCTTCTTTAGCTTGTCAAATTTGTCGAATTTGTTTGATGCTAGCTGCACGAATTTATCCAAAAATTCTTTGCTTGCTATGCGTTCAGCGGCCTCCATCTCAAGTTCCTTAGCAATTCTCTCATTTTCTTCTTTAAGCATCTTGATTTTCAGCTCCATTTCTCTCTGTCTTAGCTCTTCCAAAGCTTTTCTCTTTTCTTTTTTAGCTGCAGCGTGAGCTTCTTCTGCTTTCTTCCTCTCAGCAGCCTCAGCAATCCTCCTTGTTTCCCCCTCTTTGATTGCATCCAAAAAGGTGGAGGAGAAGGCATTAAACTTGTGATCGACGTGCTGCTTGTGTTCTGCTACATCTTCCTTTACTTATTTTACATCGGTCTTCAAAGAAGTAATATCGGTCTTGAATAAAGTGACATCATTCTTGACCTCGGCAATTTCTCTCCTTATGTCCGTTGCTTCCATCACCATTCTCTCAGACATGGTCGCCACAACATTTTGGACAACCATTTGAACTACTGAATTTAGATATGATGGGAAGTTGTGAGAGCTAACCGGAGTTGGAAAGAAAGATGAAGTAGTAGGAATAATTATTGCTTGACTCCTAGCAGTGAAAGTGGAGATTTCTTCCATTGCTACTTCTGTGCTTACTTGATCAGCAGTATCAACTCTATCGGTAGTAGCTAGCAAATATACTGCTTCCTCGATTTCTTTCAGATACTCTGCTTCAACAGCTGCAATTTTAGCTTCCTCTAGCTTCCATGCATCTGCTAGTGATTGGGCCAACATATAGGCCCGCAACTCCTCCTCTCTGTTCCGATACGTGACCATCTCAAGCCTTTGAGCGTTGCGCTCTTCTTCCTCACCAATAGTAGCTAACCGAGCCTGTAATCTTTCTTCTTTGATTCTTGCATATTCGTCTTGACACCTCTTTTATTCAGCAGATGCTCTGGCTTGACGCTTTGATAATTGAATGTGGGCATCAGATAGGCCATCCGGAGCGAATGTTGACTTTGGCAAGGAATGAGGAGAGGATGTTCTTCGGTGAGCCTTGATGATCTGAAGTCTCCCAATGACAACCTTATCATGATATTTCTTGGCACAAGGGGATTGATCCATCCATTCGTTTGCCCATTGCTCCTCACGCCGCCAGAAGTTCAGACCCTTCCATGCCATCATTATCTCTCTTTCCTCTACGCAGAGTTCTCGTGAAATATAGTCATATTTCTTCCATCGCCTTAACTCGCGTCCCATTCTCTCTCCATCTTCAGTTCCTTCCTCCAGTTCTCCAGCAAAAACTTCTTTTATATCCTTCTCAATCATCATATTCATGAATTCTTCAATTTCTTGTCCAAAGAATTCAAAATCCGAGTTTACCTATTCCTCATGTGAGATCTCAACGCACCACTGGGAGAATCTTCTCAAAGTAAATCTGGGACCGGGAAGTCCATTGAATGGCAATCGAAGTTGATCACTGCATTCTGTGGAGATCTTCCTCAATGTTTTTGCGTCATATACATCTTTGGATTCTCCGTCGGAATCAGATTCAGAGAAGCATGTGGGGAGGGAGCATTCATCTTCTTCGAAAGGATTGCTAGTGACAGGGTCTTCCTCAGGATTTGCTTCCTCTATCCCAGCAGATGATCTTTCCTCAGCAGTCTTCGGAGAGCTAATTACTTGCTCAGCGTTTAAGGGCCCATCCATGTGAGCGATTTGCTCAGGATGTGAATCCTCAGTACTTCCTGTCTTATCATCGACTTGCTTCTTTGCTTCAGAAGGACCGGCTTCCAAGTTTCCCAGTAGCCTTCTGGGTGGTCTTCTAAGTGGGATCTCCTCATCTGAGCTACAGTATAGCTCGAAAATAGGGTCACGGATTTGAGCATTTTTGCTTGTGAGCGGAGGAGGCTCACTGAATCCGCCAGCCTGAAGTACTTCCTCGAACTCCTTATCTGACATGGCCTCTTGTTCTGGTATGGTTGCTCCTTCAGCATCAACTGGGGAAATGGAAATGGTCATCCGTCCATCCTTTATGCCTTTCCCTTTCTTTGTGGCATTTTCTTCTGTAAATGCCTCTGCTAGCATCTGAGCATCCTTCTTTGGGGCCGCACGTTCCTCAGCAGCTTGTTTTGACTTGTTCAAATCTTCGATCTCTTGCTTCGAATGTCAACTCATTTACAAACTTTTTGTATTTTCTTATTTCGATCTCTTTTTTCTTAGCATCACGCTTTCTCTTGGTTTTCCTTACGCCTTTTAGACGCTCATCCAGACATCTGGAGGACAGAGGGGTGTTGTCCAGATTCTCTTCAGTAGTGACAGCAGTCTTCTTCTCTGCTACGGTTTTAGCAGTCTTCTCCTCTACTGTGGCTTTTTCTGATTCCTCTCCCTCTGAAAGTAGGACTAGCTTTCTTATTGTTCGCTTTCGTGCTTTCTTTTCTGGGGAGGTGATGTCAGACCACTTTTTCATCGGAGATTCAAGTGCCAAGGCACCTAGGACAAGAGAAGGTTGTTGTGCTTCTTTTGTGGCCATGATCTCGTTGATCTGATCCACTGGTAGATCCCCCAATTTGACAATCTTCTCCTTGAGATTTCGAAAGCAATGCTCTGTCTCGGCATTCTTCTTCAGTAAAGCAACTTCTTCAACAGACATAGGGATGGCAGGTTGCAGCACTTGACATCCCAGACTTCTTTCATCTGATTCCTCAGGAGATGTAGGTTTATCCTTATCCACGTTTGATTTTCCAGTCAGTTTACGAGGCCTTTTGAGACTTAAATGTTTGGCCTCCTTCCTTGTCACTGGAATGTAATCCGTGGGTAAAAGATTCACACCTCGATCAACTCCTTTGTGTGTAAGCAGCATCTAAAGGTATTTGCTGATCTTTAGGCCAAAGTTAACATTAGATGAAAACGTCCCATCTATGGCCATATGATCATTCTTCCGAGCATGTTCAGCCCATCGCTCGAAGAAGAATTGAGCCCAATTGCCTTTGATGTTTTCGTTCAACGCCATCATAACAACATGCTTCTTAGCAGATAGTTCTGAGTAAGATCCAGCATCACACTGGTGCATCTTAATCACTATCTCTGCAAGGATCTTGTAATCATCCGTCAGTGTGTTAATAGGGGTAGCAACCTTGAATGTGATAATATGCCCCTTTTTGTCCTTTAACTCTCCAGGTTTTTTCCATAGATTCCAGCGCCTTTCCATCTCAGCAATATCATTCACCTTATACTAAGAGATTCTTTCACCATAATTCCTAAGCCCAAAGGTCCTCGAAAGGAGTTCGGCACTTACTTCTATAATGTTTCCATAAACAGAAGTTTTAAATGACCTCTCCTAATCATTCATCACTGCCCTTGCATAAAATTCAGAAACCATATGGGGATGGAAGTGATCAGGTTCAACCAGAAAGGTATTTTACCAGTTATTCAGAGTCAAGGATCTTCATGATCCATTCTGGGATGTGAGTAGCGGCAAGGGGCATATAGAGAATCCTGTCCTTCATGATTTGAGCTAGACGCCGCTGTTCCATTGAATGACCAGACAACTCCTTCTTCCGGGCCATAACTACTAGTTGACCATAAGGGATTGATTCATCAATATCTTTCTTCTTTACTATCCCAGTGAAACCGGGTGAATGTCGCACATGCAATGGTGAACCCGTAATGGGTGGAAATATGAAGGTGGGTGGTTGAAGTAGAGATATAGAACTGCTGGGTTCTGGATTTTCGGTGGAAAGAGAGTTAGGATTCGAAGAATTTGTATCCATGTTTGAGAATGGCGGATTTTTGGATGGGAATTTTGAGAGAGATTTGAGAGAGTGTGAGAATTTCAGAGGGCTAGGGATTCGGATTTTCTGTAAAGTGAGGTGAGTCAAATGTTGAAGTATATTTGATTGACCTGTAAGAATCCGATGGTTGGGATCACTTGTTTTCAAAAGTAATCAACGGCTGGATTGTATATAGCACGTCGTATAGATGTACACATTCCACGAACTCGAGTACTGACGACGTGGCGAGTCCTGATTTATCGCCGCCGTCTGCGCGCATTAAATGCTCCTCTCTTGAAATTCAAAAACGTCCCGCGCCTGAGTAGTGGGGGTCAGCAGTCAAGTATTTAGGCTTAATAGCAAGAGGCCCTAGTCTCGAATAATGATTGCGGACTGCTGAGTAATCCCGCACAGTAGATAATTTCACTCTCTTCAAATAAAATATTCGTGACCTCTCGTCTTCTGTTTAAACTTGAGTGATCATGCCTCTGATAAAACATGTACAGTATATGACGATTTCTTTCTGTGAGCGACTGCTCGAATTCCAAGAGGCATGATGATCCTACGTAATCCTCCAAAGGAAGAGACATCCTCCAAAAGAAGATGTCTCTTCCATTAATTAGTGAACATGATTCAAATGTGCTTATAAGTAGCACATATGGAGACCCTCATGGTACACTTACCTGCTTTCCTTAACTTATCTGATTTTTCCTTCTAAAAGTATGGATCTAGCCTCCACGCTCTATGTTCCAAGAAGTCAAACTCTTTGTGAATCTGGCCTTTACTCTGAGTATGAAGCAGATTGTAGAGTGGCTGAGACAGTGATGTCTCTCTTCTTCATCACAACGGTCTTGGAAAGTTTGTGTGTGTTACGCTGCACAGTTTTCAGAGAACCCATTTACGACACTTCCTTCGGTCATGTGATTCAAATGGGGATGCCATCTATGGCATCTTCAGGAATCAACTTGTAAAATGGACACTTGACTCGTTTGCTGCGGACTTCGGCCTTCCACGGGGGCCGTTGTCTTTAATGGATTATCGTGGAAGGAGACTTCTCCAGAATGGGCAGCATGGGATAAGTGGAGAGACTCTCCTCTGTCCGAATTTTCTCCCACTCTTTCAGATTACGGCCTTCAGATCCCATACAGGGTCATTTTCCACATCATCTGCGGCATGATCGTCGGGGAGGATCCTGACGATATGACATTTTTGCGGATGATATGGAAGGCGATGATGGCTTTTGACGATAGGGCGGAGGTAGACTGGGCAGCCTTCGTCTTCCAAGGGGCGCGGCAGTGCGTGCGAAACTTTCCAAATCGACCTCTTCCCTATGGGATGCCTCCGAGTTGGCTCCTTGAGCAGAGGTTCCCAGACCTCACTCTAAGTCCCTCCAATCTCATGGGAAGGGATTTCTATCCCTTTAGGCCTCTGCCTCCTTATTGATTTATTGTAATCCTCCTCTTCAATGTAATTGCTGTTTTTGTATATGTAAATGTGTATATGAAAAGATAAGTATTTTCTCTTCAAATGACTCGTAATCTGATTATGTCATATTCTTTGATCCTTGACAAACCGACACTATTTCATCCATATACTTATGCAAAGTATCGATAATGACTTCGAATAATGTTAAGTTGGAGTGAAATCCTAATTGACTGTTTTGACTTGCTGAGTAGATCTTTGTCGAGGAAAAAAAAACTTAGCAGGGTCTGCATCTCTGCTAGAGTCCTAGCAGCTAGATCATTTTGCATAAACATCAATTCTGCTGAATACGTAGAATAATCCATGTCCCAATCTCTAGCAGAATTTGCTATACTTTGGATATGAGATCCAACGGTTGGGGGTCTTCTGTTAAACGAATAGATCGACAGCTTATGATTAGCATGTCCTTTTGTATATCCTCCCATTCTCCGAGAAGGATTTGAAGGTGTCTGACGTGACACCTTTTCACTCGTCGCAGCCATCTGCGTGCATTAAGTGCACCTTATCGGGTCTTGCCAATCTTGAATTGAGTCTTCCCGCTTTGAGCTTTGATATAGCAGATATTCGTCAGCAAATGACCATCAAGCATCATGGTTGAACCGATTGGACTATCCAAGCAGATATGACGAGCCCTCTACTTGCGTCGCTTCAAATTTCGAGAGATGAATCATCATGACCTTTCAGACGATTTTCAACTGATCATAATTTCTAAGTAATGATTCTTCTCCTATAAATATTCTCTTTGATGAGCCTCAATATCTCAAGCTATCTGATTTGTAACCCCTTCATACCTTTCTTCCCAGATTCTTACCAAAAGAAATGGATTCTCCAGGATAGACTCTAGAGGTGCGCCGCAACCAAATCCTTCATGAGTCTGTTCTTTACTCTTATTATAATGAAGACTACGTTGTGGCTGAAAAGGTCATGGTGAAGATAAATAGATGCAGGTTGATGAAATTTGTCACCGCCATCCCACGGCATTATCATGGAGATCTTCTGCGAGATTTCATCAAGGATTGTGTCATTGAGGAAGGTGTCATTTACGGATCCTTCCGCGGCAAACTTGTTTGTTGGTCGCCTGACTTCTTCGCTCGTCGTTTCAGCCTTCCCAGGGGTCCAATCTCGGTGTTGGATTACCGAATATCAGAAGCAGCCCCAGAGTGGACGTCGTGGTAGAAGTGGCGACGCTCTTCCTGGTTCGAATTTTCTCCTTCTGCTCCAGCTTCTAGTTTGCAAGCTCCATACCGGGTGATGTTCCGCATCGCCCACACCATGCTGTTGGGAGAAAGTCTGGATAACCTCTACTTCTCAAGGGAGGTATGGAAAACCATGATGGCCATGGATGACGAGGTTGAGATTGATTGGGCGGGCTTCATCTTCGATGGCGTTCGAGACTGTGTTCATTTTTATCCTTCTGTGCCTCTGCTAAATGGGATGCCGCTCAGCTGGCTGCTGGAGCAGAGCTTTCCTGGGATAGCAGAAGGTCGATCCAACCTTCTGGGAGCTGACTTCTATCCGTTCAAGCCTCGTTCCCCCTAAAAAGAAGATCAAGCTATTGTTGTTTTTGCCATTCCCCATCCTTTTTGTAAATGAATCTTCAAGTAATGAAATGAACTTTCTCTTCTCAATAGTCGAGCATCTGAACTTTATTCCATATTTATGTCCATCTTTAAATTCTTATTTACAACTTGACATTTGCTGTAAAATCAACAGTTGTCTGCTTAGCAGCCTCTTCACTAGCAATTCTTATTATAGCAAACTTTTCTTAGCAGACGAATTCAGCACTCAAGAAATCCAATAAATTCAAAAAGAATGAAAGTAGCATTTTATTCATCCATAGCATTATCTAACTCCATGAGACCCAATTTTATGCAAAGCTCTTTGAATCTGCTCTCCGCTAGAGGCTTTGTGAAGATATCAGCAATTTGATCTTCAGTGCATATGTAACAAACGTCAATGTCCTTCTTCTCTTGATGATCTCTTATGAAGTGGTGACGAATGTCAATGTGCTTAGTCCTTGAATGATGGACTGGGTTCTTCATGATGCAAATTGCACTGTTGTTGTCACAATAGATTGGCACACATTCTGGAGATATCCCATAGTCCTGCAATTGTTGCCTTATCCATAGGATTTGCGAGCAACAACTAACAGTAGCAACATACTCTGCTTCGGTGTTTGACGTTGCTACCGAATGTTGCTTTTTGCTGAACCAGCTAATCAGCTTGTGTCCAAGAAATTGACATGTGGCACTAGTGCTCTTTCTATCGATCTTGCATCCTCCAAAGTCTGAATCCGAATATCCACTAAGTGCTAGACCATCGGATCTTGGATACCAAATTCCTAATCCTTCTGTGCAATTGAAGTACCTCACAATCCTCTTCGCAGTATCAAGATGAGTCTTGTTGGGATTGGCTTGATATCTCGCACATAATCCAACGGCATATGATATATCTGGTCTGCTTGCCATGAGGTATAGTAACGAACCAATTATACCCCTGTAGAGAGTGGGATTCACCTGGTCTCCTTCCTTCTCAAGAGCGGCAATGCATGTGGTGCTGATTGGAATTCTTAAGCTCTTAGTCTTCTCTGGACAATACTTCGCAATCAAGTCGCGAGTATACTTCTTTTGATGAATAAAGATTCATTCGCTGGACTGCTGGACTTGCAATCCAAGAAAGTATGACATCTTTCCCATCATACTCATTTGAAAATTGCTGGTCATGAGCTTGGAGAATTTATCATATAACTCTTGGTTTTTCAATCCGAAAATAATATCATCAACATATATTTGCACTAGCAGAATACTTGCTCCGTCTTCGATGCGAAAGAGAGTCTGACCAATCCTCCCTTTCTTAAATCCATTGGCTAGTAAGAACTTGGATAGAGTCCCACACCATGCTCTCGGTGCTTGCTTCAAACCGTACAGAGCTTTCCTGAGCCTATAGACCTGGTTTCCTTGCTTGAAGCCTGGTGATTGTTCAACATAGACTTCCTCCTTGAGCTCATCATTTAAGAAGGCACTTTTTACATCCATTTGCATCACATCGAATTCATGATATGCAGCATACGCCAGAAATAGTCTGATTGCCTCAAGCCTTGCTACTGGAGCAAAAGTCTCATCATAATATATGCCTTCACATTGTCTATATCCTTTGGCCACAAGTCGTGCCTTGTTCCTGACTACTAGGCCTGTCTCATACTTTTTATTTTTGAACACCCATTTTGTGCCTTTAACACTTTGATGTTCTGGCCTATCCACTAGCTCCCACACATTGTTTTGTGTGAATTCGGCAAGGAGCCTATAGACTTGGTTTCCTTGCTCGAAGCCTGGTGGTTGTTCAACATAGACTTCCTCCTTGAGCTCACCATTTAAGAAGGCAATTTTACCATCCATTTGCATCACATCAAATTCATGATATGTAGCATACGCCAGATATAGTCTGATTGCCTCAAGCCTTGCTACTGGAGCAAAAGTCTCATCATAATCTATGCCTTCACATTGTCTATATCCTTTGGCCACAAGTCGTTCCTTTTTCCTGACTACTAGGCCTATCCCGTTCTTTTTGTTTTTGAACACCCATTCCGTGCCTATAACACTTTGATGTTCTGGCCTGTCCACTAGCTCCCACACATTGTTTTGTGTGAATTCAGCAAGCTCCTCTTGCATAGCATTCACCCAATCTGGATCTAGTAAGGCTTCTTCAACTTTCTTGGGCTCTTCATGAGAAATGTAGCATGCTAGCATAGCATTCCCTTGTCTCGTCAAAATAGGATCATTGACATTTCCTAGAACATATTCAAGAGGATGAGCGCGCAACCATGTTGGTCTGACTGGTCTGTCAGCATTTCCTTCCCCTGCGCGATCACCGTCCGGTACAATGTTCTCCGCAGCACCCTCCTGGTGCTCAGCATCTGGATTGTTAGCAACGCATTCGTCAGCAACTGGAATTTCTGCTATTGGATTTTCAGGAACGGGAGCTTCCTCAGCACATCTTTCAGCAGTTAGAATCTCAGCAGCACCTCTGCCAAGACCTTCATTCGCAGCTATGCCTTCCCCATTTGGAGTTGACTTTGATGTCTCCTCCTCTTCGTCATCAAGCATTTCCAAGATATCTGGTTCATCATTTAGATGAATAGGTGTGGCCTCAGCATGATCATTAGCATCACAGGTCTGGTCAGCAGTCTGATCTCTTGCTGAGTGCGTCTGGTTTGGATTGCAGTCATTCATAGACTTAGTCGGATCAATACGCATATTTTCGAAAGAATTTAAGAATGTTTGATCATTGACATCATCAGTCTCATAATTGCTTTCTCCTTTTCTTTAATAGCTCTACGCACTAAAGTAAACTCATCAAAAATAACATTGCATGTTATTTCCACAATACCGTTAGTCTTATTTAATACTCGATAACCTTTGTGAGTGGGGTGACCATATCCAAGAAGTACACCCTCATCTGACTTAGGTGAGAAAGTATTAAGTTTTGACTTTCTGGTATTATGAATATAACATGTAGAACTGAATGCACGAAGATGAGTTATAGAAGGCTTACGACCGTTGTACACTTCATAGGGAGTCTTGTTAAATCTACTAGTGACAACACTCCTATTCTGTGTATAGAAAGCCGTCATCACTGCTTCACCCCAGTACTTAGCAGATAGCTTGGAGTCTGCTAGCATTGAGCGAACGGCCTCATTCAACGTCTGATTCCTTCTTTCAGCTAGCCCATTCTGCTGAGGAGTCCTAGCAGTAGATTTCTCATGTACAATACCAGCTTCAGCACAGAAATCCATAAGTACTCCATTACAGAACTCTGTTCCATTATCGGAACGAATCCTCTTCATAGTAACTTACTTCCTGTTTTGTTCCTTGAGGATTAACTCCGGTAGAATGAGCTTAACCTCATCTTTGGTCTTCAGTAGGCGTACCCACGTGTACCTGGAAAAGTCATCGACTACCACAAGAGTATACAATCGTTTACTTACAGTCGGTGGGTTGACAGGACCGAAAAGATTCATATGTAATAGTTCTAAGATCCTTTGTGACGTGCCCTTCTCAGGATTGGTCTTGAATGAAGATCTGGTCTGCTTTCCTTGTTGACAAGCTTTGCCTACCAGTGGGCAGACCTACAACAAGCTTATTCTAGGCAAGGTAATTAATGGTTTTAAAGTTTAAGTGATTAAACCTCTTATGCCACAACAATGTTGTTGACCACTCTGCCAATCAACAATATATAGGCCACCCTTGCGGATGCCTCTGAGCTTCACTTCACCTGTAATGGCGTCAGCAATAGAGCAACCAGTATTGACAAAGGATACAGTGTACCCCTTCTCGCATAGTTGACTTATGCTGAGTAAATTGTGTTTCAGGTTGGAGATAAGTGCTACATTGATGATTCTCAATCCATTGCATTCAATGCACGCTCTCCCAACAACTTCCCCTTCGCTGTTATCTCCGAACTTGACTTTGGGACCATTGTATAGTCTCGTATATCTGAGAATAAGTCTTTGTTCCCCGTCATGTGTGCGGAGCAACCGCTATCTAGGACCCACTCGTTTGATATGCTCATTGTCGTAGCCCTTGGATCCTGTCCCTACAAGTCAATCGAGTTGATTTATGTACCCGTTTAGCGTCGTGTCCTGCAGGATTAGCATGGATCAAAGTTCCTTTCGGAACCCACATCTTAGTGATCTTCAAGCCTTTCTTCTTGATTTCACTTTCTACCACTTTCTCGACTTTTGGTTTAACATGTTTAACATTTTTATATCTAGGTGTAGTGGTGTGCTTAGCCTTCCTTTCCCTTTGGTATATGAATGAATTGGGCTCAGGCCTTACATAGATATTCCTCCTATGTAACGTGTTCTGCTGATATATAGGCATTACATAATTGTAATGAACTTGCTTTCTTTGATGTAAGGTAGGGTTTGTTGTCCTTGCGTTGGAAACAAAACGCTCAGCATTTCTTGGTCTTGCTAAATATGGTTTAGCATATGCTCTAGGATTTCTTTGCTGAGGACCAGCAGATACATACTTAATATTCGTCCTATTGTTCCTCTGCTGAGGCTTAGTAGATTCATGCACAACATTCATCTTTAGGTTCCTCTGCTGAGGTCCAGTAGATGTATGCTTAGCAGACTCTGACTTATGCCTCTGCTGAGATCTAGCTGACAAATACTTAGCAGTCTCTGCAGAAGACCTCTGTTGAGATCCAATAGCTGCATTCTGCGGATGTCCATTCTTCTGCTTAGCAATTGGCTTAGCAGTTGAAGTTTCAGCAATAACGATTCCTTTTCCCTTTTCAGCAGTGTTAGATCCAGCAGATAGAAACAAGATTGAATTCTGCTTAGAGGGACTAGCATAAGATTTTGGAATCCTTTTCAAGGATTCACATCGAAGCTCAGACTTATCTGTATGATGTCTTTGTCGGCTTACAATGGCATTGAGGGCTGCCTTGTTGGATGCATACATACAAATGCAGTCCTCTCTAGGTGTACTCTTCAAAGCAAGATTTTCTTTTTCTAAATTTTGAAACTTTTCTGAAAGTTGAAAGAAATCTGCTTTCAATTTTAAAAGTTTCTCACTTTCTAACCTTAGTCTTTCGACTTCCTCGGTTAAAGATTGAACATTTCATTGAAGTGAGGCATTTTCACCAATAATAGCATTTTTGATCACATACATCTTAGAGAATTTAATTGACAGCTTTGTCAAGTAATCTTCCACAGAATCTAAAAATGATTCTTCCGATTCATCCATGATTGTAATGCTAGAAGTGTTGGTAATTAGTACCTCTTTTTATTCAGAGGCTAGGGCTGATTCACCACTCTGCTCAGCATCTATATCAGCATCAACAAACTGATCTTCGACAATATTTGCCATTAGTACGAACATAGCTTCCTCGTTATCTTCTTCTTATGAGGAGTAGTAATACTCCTCGTCATTTTCCAGAATGTCAGAAGCCTCTATCTTTGTTAGTAGCGCCCTGGTGACTGCTTTGACAACACGTCTTTCGAACCTTTGCTTCAGACGCTCTCTCTCTTCTCTGCTGAGTTTCGGACATTCATGCTTTAGATGTTCTGGCGAACCACATTCAAAGCACGTTCTAGGCTTTCGCTCTGCTGAGCGGGTAGATGATGATGATTTCTGAGTTTCTTTGGCATCTTTTTCAGCTTTGTCTTCATTCATCATTTTCTGAAGCTTTTTCATCTCCTCCTCCAGCTCACTAATCTTCAGATCAATAGGTTGAGGACCTGCATTGGAAACAGCTTCCTTTGCTGCTGGAGCAGACTTCTCTTGACTATAAAAGGGCTTCTTCATCTTGTACTTGTTGAAGTCCTTCTTGGCGAAGTACGCTAGATCCTCAGAGTTGGCAGCGAGTGTTGATGAAGCCTTTACTACGGCCGCCTCAGATGCAGACATGTTGTTGAGGTCTTTTTTACTCAAGCTTGTCATCTTAACAAACCAATCATCCCTTGGATGTAGTTTAGAGATGATCTTGTTGTTCATCTCCCCGTTCTCATATTGTTTGCCCAGATTGCGAAGCTCTCCTACAATGGTATTGAATCGTTCTTCCATATCCAGTATAGATTCACCTGCAATCATGGAGAAGGATTCATATTTATCAACAGCTACCTGTAACTTGTTACGCTTCATCTGGTCTATTTCTTGGGATGATTCGCAGACATAGTCCCACATCTGTTTGGCAGTATCAAAGTCAAGCACTTTATCAGCCATCAACTTTGGTAGAGAGTCATAGATTAGCTTCTTTGCCACGTGTTCCAGCTGGGCTCTCTTTATGTCCTCTGTTGTATATTCTTCATTAGTCTTTGGAATCATTTGAGGTCTTGGTTCTTCTCCTTCAGCAACAGGTCCAAAGAAAACGTTAGCTTTCATAATTTTAATTGGACCTCTTTCAAGTACATCTGCCATTTCAGGATGTATGCTTTGAAGCTGTATAAGAGCAAGCTTCTTCCATGACTTGAAGTTCTCCTTTGAGTACTTCCCAAGTGAATGGTTCAATCCACGCTTTAAGTAATTTCCTGAGCTAGACTAAAAAGACACAGAAAAACAGGTGATAGTGCAAGGAAAAGATAGATCTGGTCTTTAGCGACTCAGAAGCAGTCGGTTTTTCAACCTCCTGCTCTGATACCACTTGTTGGTCCTTATTTATCAGAGTCTTCGTGCTTAAACGAGAATAAGAAATACAGCGGAATGATTTAACGTTACTTACACATATGTTTTCCTTTGAAGATTATTTAAACTCAGGAATTGATTAAGGTTTCTTCACAGTTATACACTAGCAATATGATTGCTAGGTTTAGAGTCTCGTGCAAAATACAACAGTAAATGAACACGATGTTTATAGTGGTCGATCCAAATAGATCTACGTCCACTCCTTAGCCGAAACGCTAAGAATTCACTAAGTAAGTATACAGAGTACATGGATTTGCTTTTGACCTTAAGTAGGCAGTGAGCTTTCAACCTGGCTACATGACAGCTATCCTCCGATATTCTGAACTTCTCAGGTGTAGGTCTGGCAGAGTCAAGGGCACACCTTCGTAAAACTTGCCTTTACTACTTTGGAAGTTTTATAGTTACTTCCTAACTTTTCTTCAGATGCGGCTAAACATCCATCTTAGTCTAGACCTTTTCAGGTGTTCGACTGTTGGATTCTTCCAGTAAAGGAAGGTATCCCAATGATTGAAGAATCTTGAATAAAATCAAGGATCTCTTCAATGGAGTGTCAGTGATTCAATGGGGACACTCTGATAGTTGAAGGCTTTGAATATGTTTCGAATATTTGCTTTTCAACTGACTGCTCTTGTGCTTTTCGCTTTTGTCTTAGGAATCTCTTGAAAGTATGTTAGAGTATTGAATGAGCAGCTCTTCTCACTCTTCTGGACTTGTCTTTTTGTACTTGAAGATTCAAACTTTGAATCTTTATATCCGTTAGACACAACGGTCTATTTGTCCGAGAGTGGTTCGTTTTTCAACTTGCTTTCTGGCTTCGTACATTGCTTTTTGACCTGCGTCTGGAAAGTCCTGTCCTTGCATGTACGGTTGTCAGAACGTTGGTATAGCGATCGGTGTTGTCTGTCTTGCTCTGCTAAGCTCTTTTAACACGATCTGCTAGATGAGTATCTTTAGCGATTTGCTGGATGTTAGCAAATGCTAAGTCTTTATCATTCTTCTAGTCACGTATCTGACTGCTGAAGCCTCAGCAACGTTAAACCTTTTATTCCTTAGGTTTCTGATTGCTATCTTTAGCAATCTGCTAGGTGTTGGCAAATGTTAAATCCTTAGCATTCTACTATAACACCTCTTCTAGTATATAGTCTTCGGTGTTTGCATGGAGAGTTCCTAGCAAACTAGTCTATTACAACTCAATGCTTGACCTATACACGACATTACAAGATATGCTAGACTATACTAGAATTCAGCACTTGATCGACCAATCTAGTAAGGTTTGATCCAACAAAACCTTTTACAATGTGATCCTAAGGGAGAATCAGGAACAATTTCCCAACATATATCCCATTCATGGGCTTGAAGTTCACCGAACAGCTCTTTGGTTGTCATCTTTGATAGATCCATGGTTTTCAGACTTGTGGTTTTGACAAACCAATCTTCTTTGGGAATTCTTGAGAGAATTTTTGCATTCATGTTAGCCACACTCTCTTCTCTTCCAGGACTCTTTAGCACACTAACAATGGCATTGAACTTGGCTTTCATTGATTTGATATTTTCACCTCGTAGCATATGAAAGGATTCGTATTTGTCAATGTAGACTTGTTTCTTGTTGCATTTCATTGCTTCGGTTTCTTTTGTGAGCTCATTGATCCAATCCCATATCTCCTTGGCGTTGTTGTTCTCTATGGCTTCGTCCATGAGAGATTCTGGAAGAGATTGCGTGATCAAATCTTGTGCGATAATATCAAGTTGAGCCCATTTCTTGTCTTCCGGTGTCAATTATTCGGGTGGTTTATCTACCATTTGAACACCTTGATCATCTCCTCCTCCGAGCCGGAAACTAATATTATGAATCTTTAGAGGTCCATTCTTCAAGACTTCATCCATCTCTTGATGTTGGCTCCTTAGTTGGTTGAGGCACTTCTTTTTCCATACTGTGAACTTCTCTGGGTTGTACTTGGGAAGACTTGGATAATTCATCATTATCTTTAAATAATATGCTCGCTAAACACACTTAACAAAAAAAATGAGAGTGCAATGAAATATGGATTCAGTCCTAAGAAACCCAAAACTGGACAGTCTGGAAAAGACCAACCTGGCTCTGATACCACTTGTTGGTCCCTGATCAGAGTATAAATAATTGTACAACGGAAGTTTTACTAACTGTTTGCACTCAAAATTGGGGGGTAGTTTCCCAGTTTAGGGTTTATAAAAACTGTGTTAGCCGAGAGTTTTACTTGGTCAGTTTACAAATATACACTTCAACACTTTAGTGAAGTATTGAAGGTTTCAAAACTCAGTTGAAAACTATATAATGAGAAAAGTAATGAAAACTGCAAATGAGACAGGATATTATAGTGGTTCGGATCCTTAAGTCCTATGTCCACTCTTCGGAAATTAATCTGGTAAATCACTAAGAATTGAAGTATATACTCCTCACGATCTATAGCCAATCACCACGAAAACCACTGTTTCAGTAAACTGGATCACTCGCCCAAGTAGATGATCTTCATTCCTTCTTCAGTTCCTCGAAGCTCGGTAACACCTTAAAGTCTTCTCAGAACTGGCAGTCGTCGTAAACAGATTGAATGTTGATTGTTTACTTTCCTTTAAGAGCTTGAATTGCACTAGATCTTAATCCTTACCACCTAGGTGTAGGTAATAGCCAACCTAGGAGGTATTTGATGTGAACACTGCAGCCAACATGCGGGTGAAATCGTTGAGAATAGTGTAGATTCATAAGATTCTAGATCCAATCCCTGTGCGGAGATAGGTCGTAGGGCAATAATCCACGTTCTAAAAGGAGTGGTCTAGGATTCGATAATGTGATTGTTTGAGAGTTCTAGTATCATCAACGGTTAGCTCGCCGTGACAAGGGGTTAACAAATTGAGGGTGGATTGCTCAATCTTCTAGGAATTAAATAGGTTTACAACACGATTCGAACTCAATTGAACACTCTAGACATTCATACAACACTGACACTTCTCTCATTGTTGCACTTGATACTCTATCTACCTAAGTTGAGAGAATTGTTTGATTTGATTATTGGATTTAAGTTTGAACATGATTAGAAATGTGCTTTATTTCATGTATGTTTAGTTTTGCTATGATTTTGCCTAGTTAATTGACAAATCAACGACGAAAGCTTTGCCTAGCTATAAACTTCCTTTCAAGTAAATAGTAGTCTATAGGGCGAATTGGAAGGGCCTAGGATTGAAAATTTAACTTGGTTTGTGTGTTGAATTTACATCGCATCAAGGTGCTACTCAAATCCAAGGACGAAGTCAAAGTTCAGCTACCAAAACTGATCACTCATCTTCAGAATGACAAAGGAGTGATAGTTAAGAGGATAAGGTCTGACAATGGGACATAATTTTGCAATGGACCTCTTATGGACTTCTGCTCTGAAATTGGAATTGGACATGAGAAGTCTGCCCCAAGAACTCCTCAACAAAATGGTCTTGTTGAGCGAAGGAACAGAACACTCAAAGAAGCAGTGAGAACCATTATGGTTGACACCGACCTTGGAAAAAGATTTTGGGGAAAAGCCTTGATGACAACCTGCTACACACAGAATATAAGTGCATTCAACACGCGGCTGCACAAGACTCCCTACGAGATCTACAATGGTCATAAGCCTTCTATAGCTCATTTTCGTGCTTTCGGTTCTCCATGCTATATTCACAATAATGGGAAATTTAAGTTGAATACCTTCAGCCCTAAGGCCGATGAAGGAGTGCTCCTCGGGTATGGACATCCTTCATATAAGGGATATAGGGTATTCAACAAGACAACCCAGCTTGTGGAGATAACATGTCATGTTGTTTTTGATGAAGCTACTCTAGTGCGCAGGACACTTCAAGAACCGGTTCTGGAGAATCATGAGACCAAGGATGTCAATGAGGAACCTAGGAATGTTCTTGATCATAATCAAATAGTTCCTCTTACTAGGTCTATGAATGATATCATGTTAAGAAGGAGGATCTCTCGGTGGAATATATTAGAACTAAAGACCTGTTAGCGGACATCTTTACCAAACCGCTACCTGAGGCTCGAGAGAAGGAGATGAAAATTGATTGTTACAAAACTGTCAAACCGTACATGTTAAAGTCATTGATTAAGTCAGTTACGGTTTGTTAATGATCGAAGGGAAAATAAGAGTTCATTCATTAAGATTGAAATAAGGAGACAAGTCATCCTTACACTCTGTCAACAGCTACAAGGAAACTATTACATTTTCAGAAAAATATGTCTGGAAGCGCATAGTCTGTTGGATAGTAGTTGATGGCAACCAGTTTGGACCCATCTTCAGTAAAGAGGGGGATTTTTTGTTCAATGAGCCAGCCCAGTTGCATGCCATATGGGATGACGACCTTAGGCAGTTTCCTAAAGGCATTCATTAGGCGGTCGAAGATGAAAGCTGTCCAATCTACGTCAGCCTGGTCCTCAAACACCATCATTACCTTCCAGACCAGTGGTGAAAAAATTTTATCCATAAGGGAGTTGCTAACCACTAACTGGTTGATAATGTCAAAACACGTTCTATAGCGTGGGTTGAGGAATTCGCTAGTTACAGTTGGATGGAACTCGACTTTCGCTACCCTCCACTTCTACCACATACACCACTCAGGCGCTATATCACCCTTGAGATAGTCCGTGACTGGGATGCCACCGCGTTTAAGCACGAATTTGACAGCGAAATAGTCAGCAGGTAGAAGGAACTCTTCATCATTAAGATTGAAGTAGATTTAGTTGTCTCTAACAGTGGAATTGTAGGCAAGCACATTCAATAAATCCTTGTGAAAGGAGTGAGGCTTTTTGCTCACAAAGGTCTCAATACCTGTTCACTGCAGTCTTTCCATAGAACCCCCCTAAATCAAGAATTTTATTTCTCTGGATAGTGATCCACTCAAGTTCTCTCACAATGCTAGGTGGAGAATCCATTTCCTCAAGAATAATGCTTTAAGCGAAGAAGTAGATGCTGATACAAGATGGCATACATTGTCTTGTAAAGTAGGTATTTATAAGAGAACTCTGTGTGAGGATCGATGAATCAAATTAATTGCCAACTACTGCATCTCATTACTCCAGAACAGACGTAAAGGGAAAGACTACAGGAAGCTAAAGGTGCAGGCTATGTAATCAATCAATCCATGGACCTACGGCTACGATTTCAAGATTATGAGATTTCAAAAATTTTGAATCATAAACAAGTGTATGAAGTGTACAGTTAAGGAAACTATATTGTCATGTTCTGTATTTCAAGACTGGAAAGTTAAAGCAGTTTCTTTTCATTAACATGAAGTACATTACTGAAGCAAAAAGTCTACAATGTACAAAGGAAATGAATTATCGATTCCAGTCAATGAAAGGGACGAGGTCTTGATAAGTTCGTATTTTCACTAACTTATCAATGAGTTTATTTGGTGTTTTTAGTGTTTTTAGAGTAGTTTATTCACTTTTGCATGCATAATAGGGTTATTTCATATTAGATGTTTGTGATGGTATGTTTTGCAGGTTATTGGGACGAAAAATAACTAAGGAAGAAATGAAGCCCGGAGGAAGGAATCTTGGCTTCGATCAAAGCAGACCCACGTCGATCAAAGTCGAGAGGAGAAGGTAATCGGCGCAAGGTGTTCCACCTCGATCGATGCTGGTGTGTGTCGATCGAAGTCAATAAGAAATGGAAGATCGATGCAAGGGTTGATCCGAACTTCCACGTCGACCAACGGGAGGCCACGTCGGTCGATGCCGACTTCTTTTGGCCGATTTTTCTTGGTTTTTTAGATAGATTTGTATCTTAATCCTAAGCTTAAAAGGATACATCCAAGATATCTATATAAAGCCCTCTCTTGGTCGAAAATTGGTGTGAGATTTGGGATTTCATTAGAGAAGAAGACAATAGCAGCAATTTAGAGTTTTGAGTTTAATTTCACGTTTAGATTACATTGTGGCAACAACTCAGGATTATTCCGGATTCGAGTTTTTCTTTATACAGGACTATTTTAGGTTTTATCTTTTTATGTTAATTGTGATTATGTCTTTGCATAGCTAAATTCTCTGTAGATTCTAGGGTTTCGAATATTATGCCTATATATGATTGAATTGAATTAATTGCCTTTCTGATTCGTGGTTTATGAAAACTAGGACTTGTTATGATCATGATTTACTGGCCATAGATTAGGATTAATTTAGCTGAAATTTAAAGACTCAAAAGGTGATAAATTTCAATGGAACATGGTTTTCATAATACAAACTGATTTTCTTGTCTGAGAAGAGAGAAGCAATTGTAAGAATAAATTTGTATATCTGATTGGAGTTAATTATATTTTCTTGAGACTGAAAAGGTAGAATAAATTAATTAATCAACTTTGTGAATTGTCCTCACCAAAAATTCATAATATCTTTCCGATGTTCCACTACGAAGAAGAACGGGATTATGCAATTAATTGATTCATGATTACATGTATAGCATGATAGATAGAAAACCTTAAGATCTATTTCATTCTGTATTATTGCAGTTTCAGAATTCATAACCAAAAATCTCGTTTTCGACTTTCCTAACCAATTTTTCAAAAATGATCAAATTAGTATTTAGGGTTTATTCATTACTTTACTCCTCTGGGTTCGATAAGTTTATTTGCCGCTATATTATTAGCTTTTCTAAGTCGCTAGTGAAATAATTTTAGCGATCAAATTTTGGCGCTGTTGCCGGGGAGTAGATAGAATTAAGCCTTATTATTAATTTTGTGCTTGGAATTTTGATTTAGGCTGTAAATTTTGCATGTTTCAATCTCTTATTTTTACAATTTTCTATCAACTTCGACTGACGCCCCTCAGAGTCGATTGAAGTCGACGTAATTCGGTTAATTTTCATTTGTTTTGAATTTTCATTTTTCTTTTCCAGTTTTATCTCACTACCTCATTTGCTGTTCAGGTAGGTATGAGTACAAGAGCTAATGGAAATGATCTGTTAGATTACGATCCAAAAATTGAAGCTACGTGCCGAAAGAACCAACGGAAGAAGCAGGAACAAGGAAGCTCGAGTAATCAACCAATGGCTGAAATCATACCACCAGTAGATCCACCACCTCCACCAAGACTGACTCAGGAGGAGCAAGTTGTGCTCCTCCAAGAAGTTCAAGCCATGAGGGAAAATCCAACAGCTTAATCTTGAGAGGAACCTCGAGAGGAACAATCAGAATAACCAGGATCTTCGCCAGAACCCATTATTTTAGGATGCTCCTGATGATAAGGGGAAGATGATCAGGATCTAGCAGAGGGATCATATGATGATGAGGAAGAAGAAGCAATGCAGAAACGATATAAAACCCTGTTCAATGAGACAGACTTCAGGATTGGCATCAATGCCAATAACTTCGAGCTGAAGACCGGATTGGTCCAGATGGTGCAGCAAAACCAATTCAGCAGGAGAGTAACTGAGGATCCCTATGCACATCTGGATAAGTTTCTTATGCTGTGCAACATTGTCAATATCGGAGGGGTCAACAAGAGTGCCATCCGAATGCATCTGTTCGCGTTCTCTCTGCGGGATAAGGCACAATTTAGGTTTACTGCGCTAGATAAGGGAAGTATCAGTACATGGATAGAGCTTAGGAAAGAATTCCTAGAAAACTTCTTCCCTCCGAACGTCATCAAATAGAGAAGAAAGGAGATCATCCGATTTTCTCAAAGACCTGATGAGAAATTCTATGAGGCGTGGGAGCGTTACAAGGAGCTACTGAGGTCTTGCCCAGGCCATGGTCTACCCATAGGAGAACAGGCAGAGGCATTCTACGGGGGACTCAATGAAAAGACCGTTGAGATAGTGGATACTACACTGGGGGACACCATCATGACAAAAAGCGGAAAGAAGGCCATGGAATTCTTCCAAAAGATGGCTAACAATATGCAACGGTGGTCCTCGGGTCGACATCGACCTGTGAAAGCTATTTAGATAGTAGTGGAGAAAGTTGTTGAAGAACCTAATTTGGCAACTGAGGTGAAGAAGCTGCGGGAAGAATTTGCTACACTAAAACTGGAGCAGATAGCTACTGTGGTGGAGCCGGTGCAAACTCCGCCTGAAGGGGACTGTGCCAAGGTGAATTTCATCCAAAGGGGTGGTTACAAAAATAACTACCGCGGAGGATATCAGCAACACAATCAGCAGCACAACCAACAGCACAATCAGTCCTACAACTACAATCACGCTAGGAACCATCCTGGGTTTTCCTATGCGAACCCTCAAGCTGCGGAGCAACCACCACCTGGATTTGCAGTGCAAGATGGAGCAGTGGTGGAGAAGAAGAAGCCAAATCTCGAGGAGATTTTGGCTAAATTCATGCAGGGATCCACTGATAAAGTGACCAAACTGGAACAAGACATCTCAGACGTGAATACTAAAGTAGATCAAGTGCAGAAGCATATGCAGATTATAGAGACACAGGTCAGTAAGATTGTCGTCACCTTCGGAACTAAGCACAAGCCCGGACATCTTCCAAGCAACACACAAGTCAACCTCAAGAACCAAAATAAAAGGAATCAGGTGAATGCCATCACATTGAGAGGGGGAAAATCTTATGACAGACCGAAACATCCAGATGCAGACCAGCAGGAGACCGACGAAGGCGAAAAAGGAAGAAGAGGACGCCGAAGTGCCCTAGACTTTGATCGACGCTGAGCACATCGATCAAAGTCAAGGCTCGGCCGCAGCAAACAACTAAGGCCCCACGTCGACTGACGTAGGGATGCCTCGGTCGAAGTCGAAGCCTCCACCACCTCTGAAGAAACCACTAATGCCCTACCCTCAATGGTTCCTGAAAACTAAAATGCAAGAACGTTATGCACGCTTCCTTAAGAACATGAAGAAGGTGCACATCAACATCCCTTTGGTTGAAGCACTGCAGGAGATGCCCGGATACATCAAATTTCTGAAAGACATGGTCTCTCAGAAACGACCATTCTTGGAGCACGAAATAGTAAACCTTTTTGAGGAATGCAGCGCGGTACTTCAGAGAAAGATGTCACTAAAGATAGTAGACTTGGATTCCTTCACCATCTCCTGCGTCATCGGAGGAGAGACTTTTGGAAAAGTTCTATGCGACTCGGGAGCATCCATTAACTTGATGCCACTGTCAATATTCAAGAGGCTAGCCATCGGAAGTATTAAGCCAACCACCATATATCACTGCAGATAGCGGATCGTTCTGTCTCCTATCCAAAGGGGATTGTGGAGGATGTACTCGTAAAAGTTAAAGACTTCATTATACCGGCCGACTTTGTGGTCCTAGACATGGAAGAGGACCACAACATCCCTTTGATCTTAGAGAGACCCTTTCTGAAGACTGAGGGAGCTCTGATAGATATCCGAGATGGGAAACTGATGTTTCGCGTCAATGACGAATCTATCACGTTCTCTATCTACAAGTCGATGCAAAAACACAACAATGGGAGCTATGAGGAGGAATGCCACATGATCAACTGCTTTGATCCAATGATCTCCTCTCCCTTCTCTTCTCTTAAACTTAATCAAGACTATTTAGAGAATTCTTTACGGCATTCGTTGTTTTCCTTTTCAGATTTGGATACAGCTGAGGATGACCTTGTTGAAGTCGTCATGGAGTTAGATGTGCGAGAAGAAGTTCTGAAGGCATTGGAGGAAAAAAGGGAGAAGTTACCACCTAAATATCAAAAAATCACCAAGGAAAGTCGGGGGAGAACCTCGACTTCGACCGACGCTTGACTCACGTCGATTGAGAGGCAGAAGACCTCCGCATCGGTCAACTTCAAATGTGCGTCAATCAAAGTTGAAGGGTTGGTCGCACAAAAAGGTGAAGCGAGATGTGGAAAAAGGGGCTCGACAAAAACGTGCACGTCGGTCGACGTCAACTCGGCGTCGGTTGAAGTCGAAGGAAATTCGGCGAGTTCCAACTTTGATCCGCCTATCCTACACCTCAAACCTCTACCCGAACACCTCAGGTACACATATTTGGGTTCTGATAACACTTACCCAGTTATCGTATCTTCTTTTCTGACACAGGTTGAGCTAGAGAAACTATTGAGAGTCCTGAGGAAGTACAAGACCGCGATTGGTTGGACTATTAGAGATATCAAAGGGATTAGCCCTTCACTATGTATGCACAAGATTATACTAGAGGAAGATGCAAACCTAAAGGAACAGGCACAACGAAGACTAAACCCTATTATGCATGAGGCCGTGAAGAAGGAAGTGTTGAAGCTCCGAGACCACAGCATGATCTACCCCATCTCTGACAGCAAATGGGTGAGCCCCACTCAGGTGGTAGCAAAGAAAGGGGGAATGCAAATTGTAAAGGGGGATGATGGAGAAGAGATAACGACACTACCCGTCACATGATGGTAGTTCTGCATTGACTACCGAGTTCTCAACAATGCCACTTGCAAGGACCACTTCCCACTTCCTTTCATCGATCAGATGTTGGACAGGTTATCCGGTTTCCCTTACTATTGTTTTCTTGATGGTTATTCTGGATATAATCAGATTGCAGTAGCACCGGAAGACCAGCACAAGATGGCGTTCACCTACCCCTACGGTGTATTCGCATACCGACGGATGTCGTTTGGGCTTTGTAACACGCCGACGACCTTTCAAACGTGTATGATGGCCATCTTCCACGACTTGATCGAAGACATCATGAAGGTATTCATGGATGACTTTTCAGTATTTGGTAGCTCTTATGATATTTGTTTGTAGAATCTGGCTACTGTATTGGAAAGATGTGATGAGATCAACCTATGTCTCAATTGGGAGAAGTGCCACTTCATGGCACGAGAAGGAATTGTGCTGGGACATAGGATATCCGCTGAGGGATTGGAAGTAGACAAAGCAAAGGTGGCAGCAATTGAAAAGATGCCGCCTCCATCAAATTTCAAGGGAGTCAGAAGTTTTCTTGGGCATGCCGAATTCTACAGGAGGTTCATCAAGGACTTCTCGAAGATTTCCAGGCCACTTTGCAATCTGCTAGAGAAGGAAGTGCCCTTCGTGTTTGATGAAGAAGGCTTTGGTGACTGCACTGGTACTTACATCACCGGACTGGGAAGAGCCATTTATCTTGATGTGCGACGCCAGCGATTTTGCAGTGGGGGCAATCCTGGGATAGCTGAAGGGGAAACTCTTTCATGTCATCCACTACGCCAGCAAAAGTATTAATCTGGCGCAGTGTAACGACACCACCACTAAAAAGGAAATCCTCGCGATAGTCTATGCATTCTACAAGTTTTGGTCCTATCCGATAGGTTTGAAAATAGTCGTCTACACTGACCATGCCGCCTTCAGATATTTGTTCGCAAAGCAGGATGCCAAGCCCCGCCTCATCAGATGGATTCTGCTGCTGCAAGAATTTGATTTGGAAATCAAAGATGGATAGGGAAGCGAGAATGTGATAGCTGATCACTTATCGCAGTTAGAACAGCTAATCGAGGGAGACAATCGATAGGTGCAGATCCTTGAGACCTTTCCTGACGAGCAGATTTATGCCTTGCAGGATCTGCGAAAGACATATGAGTCAAAGACACCATGGTATGCTGATTATGCTAACTACTTGGTAGCTGGCGTTCTTCCACCAGACTCCTCCCCATATGCGAAGAAGAAATTCTTGCATGACGTCAGATTCTACTATTGGGAGGATCCCTATCTATGGCGACGATGCGCTAACGGCATTATTCGGCGATGTGTTCCCCAGTTAGAATGGCGGCAGATCTACGAGGTGCGCCACTCTTCTCCTAGTGGTGGTCGCTAATCAGCCAACCGGACTGCCTTCAAGATTCTAGAAAGCGGGTTCTACTGGCCTTCCATCCACGAGGTCTGTCGTGGATGGATTACGGGCTATGATCATTGCTTGCCGACCGGCAACATCTCGCGGCGGAATGAGATGCCACACACCCCGGTGATAGAAGTTGAAATATTTGACGTTTGGGGGATCGACTTCATGGGACCCTTTCCACCATCCCGTGGTTTCTCTTATATTTTGCTAGAAGTGGACTACGTGTCACGGTGGGTGGAAGCCATCCCGACAACCACGAATTATTCCAAGGTCGTAATCAACTTCCTACAAAAGCTGGTAACAAGATTTGGGACGCCTAGAGCTATTGTAAGTGATGGGGGTCTCACTTCTGCAACAAGTTATTGGCTTCCCTACTCGCAAGATACGGAGTCAAGCACCGAGTCACTACATCGTATCATCCTCAAGGGAATGGTTTGACTGAACTCTCTAATCGAGAGATTAAGCAAATTTTGTAGAAGACGGTGAATCAAAGAAAGGATTGGGCTGTGAAGCTTGATGATGCACTGTGGGCATATCGCACTGCCTACAAGACATCTATTGGGACATCCCCTTATCAGCTGGTGTTTGGGAAGTCCTGTCACCTCCCCGTTAGGATAGAGCATAAGGCATGAGGAGCAATAAAGGAGCTTAACTTGGATTGGAAGTTGGCTGCTGCCGATCGAGTTATGGCGCTGAATGACCTTGAGGATTTTTGGGATGAGGCATATGAGAACAATGTCATCTACAAGAAGCGCGATAAGAGATTTCACGACAAAGGAATCTGCGAGCACGTCTTCAACTCCGATGACAAAGTCCTCCTCTTCAACTCCTGCCTTCGTTTTATGCTTGGGAAGCTGCAATTGAAGTGGATCGGTCCATACAATGTGGTCTGCCAATTTCCAAATGGCGTGGTAAAATTGGCCAGACAAGACGGCATGACTTTCAAAGTCAACATGCAAAGGCTGAAACCGTACTACACGTCGTTTCAAATTGGTGTTGTAGAGGTCTACTACTTGGATCGCCCATGAGTTAAGGGATTGTCGAGCTAATGATGTTAAACCGAGCACTTGTTGGGAGGTAACCCAACAATTTTATTGCTTTCAGTATTTTTCATTACATTTGTTGAGTTTTTGAATTCTAACTTCCAGTTGAACATAGATTCACTGAGTGTTACCTTAAAGTTTTAATTTTCAATTTCGTGCAAGTTTTAGTTCAAAATTGGGGCAAATTCACGTCGACTTCGACCAACGCAGACCCGCATCGATTGAAGTCGATAGCTCAGGAGCGGGTGCAGTTTTTGCTCGAATTTGATTGATGCATACTGATAAAGCTGTAGGAATACAACAGCAAATAAATTTATAATAACCCGATGGCTAGTCGAACCCACAGGGATAGTACAACAAAATCATCTCATGTATTGGCATAGTTTATCTATTCTTTGTTTGAGCAAATCCAATTTTGAACAGGGTTTTTGTTTTCAAAATAGAAAAATAACTTGGTAATAAAATTCAATAATAAAAAGCACAGATTCTAGGGAAATCAACCAATCTAATTTCAACATGCATAAACAATCAATCCAAACCCAAAATAATTATTAAGGTGGGAAATCTGTTAAATTGGAATTAAATCCTTTGTTGGGCAATTAAAACCTAGATTATTAGAAAGTGAATTTTACCTCTCGGTCTCAAGAACACATACTAGTCAATCTCAATAAATCTACAGATTTGAAAACCCTACAACTAATTCTTCCTTTTGAGACAGAAAACAGTTGTATCAAAATTCTATTTTCCTATTATTAATTATCTCCTCTCGGTCTCAAATTAATAACTATAAACCTAATCTAATTTTCATCTCTCGATCCTTCAATTGAAAATAGATTTTAAAATCAAAACCATAGAATTTGAACCAATTAATTAGGGTTTAGATTTAATTGAATTAACACATGCTAAAGAGGATGGAGAAACCCTAGAACCTGTTTAGTGTTCTAGCCACAAATCATGACTAGAATGAAAGAAAACATTAAATTAATTGACTTACAAATAAAAAGGAACCTTGAATGTCTTGTAAAAACTCCAAAGCTCAATTATTATAAGTGTAATAATGCATAAAAAGAAGTCTAATTTTCGTGCAGTTGAGTTCTTATTTATAGAGGGGGAAGAAAGAACTAATTATGGATTGGATTAAAACAGCAAAAACTACCAAAACAGGCCAAAAACAGCCTTTTCGGACCTCCGTGTCGATCGACAGGCAGGTTGTCGATCGACACAACCATCCAGGCTGAATTTTGTGACAATCTGCAATTTTGACCTATGTTTCGATCGACAGAGAGGATTTTGATCGACATGAATGCATCTGTCTGCGCAGTCTCACGGTTTTGGCCATAACTTCCTCTCCCGAACTCTGATTGACCCGATTCATGTTGCGTTGGAAAGCTAATTCAAAGATCTTTCTCTTTCTATGCTCCATCAGCTTGGATTCCACATGTGGAAGAATTCGTGATTGTTCCTTTGAACATCATCTGCTTTCGAGACGGATTTCCAATGAATTTGGCCTAAAACCTGCAAAAATCACCCAACAAAGGCATAACACCCTCCAAAATAGACTAATGCACAGAAATAAGTAAAAACATAACAAAATGTACTTGAAACAATGGAGAAAAATATAGATAAGTGAGTATAAATATGAGCTTATCAAACCCCCCAAACTTGAATATTAGATTGTCCTCAATCGAAGAAAAGAAGAAAGAAATCTCAAACAGTTGAAAGTGCAATGCCTCACAAGATTCATCACAATCAAGGTTCATCAATCCACATCACACAAGCAATTGGAAGAGATAAGATATTCATCAACTTCGGAAGACTCACAGGAAAGTGTATCGCTCAATCAATCAAGTGTTTGGGTTTCAAATGAAAGCACTCACAACATGTATGAAGAAATTTCTACCATAGGCTTGCAAAAGTTCTAAAATCTCCACTGCTCACACAATTCAAGAATCAAAAAGGACTTTGAAAGGGTTGTAATGAAGGCTTTTTGTGACAAGGTAGGGAAATATGGCCAAGTGACTAAAAAGAAAACATTGAATTCGCGACTCTCAACATGTCAGAATCACCATCTATCAACATCTACCCCATCTCCTTAAATATTACAATTCAAACCATAAATAGCTCTTTTTTATTTTCTAGCCCTTTTATGCTCTTAAAATTATGTTTAAACATTTGAGCTTATAAGGACATTTTTCTAGAGCTATCTTTCTTTGCACACCAATTATAAAGTTTTCTTATCCATTTTCAAATATTCCACCCTTATTCTTCCCACAGTCTCATAGACAAGACAAAAACCTCCCTACTATCATAGAAATCTTATAGACAAGACAAAAAAATGAAGGCTCAAAGGGGCTGATTAAGGATAATTTATTATAGGGGACAGTGTTTGTGATAAATTGGCTAACAAAGATGGCCTAAAATCATTTTCTATCATTGTGCACACTATGCAGTCTCAAAATAGAACAAAAGCAAGTTCTAGAGAAACGAAAACATACATACGAATCTCTCATAAACAAATAAAGGCTCAAAAACTCACTTGGGTTCAAAAAATTCTTCCTTAGTCAACTTCAATCCACTCAAACATCATGAAAGTGTAAGTTTCAATTAGACCCTATCATGCGGCATTCTACATTCATTGGCAAATCAACCACAATAGAAATCAACTCAACTAATAAAAGATCGATTCCAAACATTGCATATAATGCTAGAGGGTTCTATTACTTAAAGATTTTCCTCCCATACTATCTATATTTTTTTTTATTGGCAAAAATCAAATAAAGCAAGTAAAAGTAAATAAAACAGGAAAGCGAATAAAGATAAAGGATAAAAGTTCAACTTCTTGTCCACATCCCCCCAAACTTATTTCGAACTCATAGAGTAAGAAAAAGTTTGAAAATCAGACAAGAAGAAGAACGGTACCTGACTGTCGATCTCAGACATCTGCTTTTTATCCACCAGAGGCTGCAAAATGCAAAAGACAGAATTTGGTGGCTGCTAGCACTCTTGGTCGATCGACAGGGGCTCTGTTGATCGAAACAGAGCCTTCTTGTCGACCCAAGGGCTGTCTCGAAGTGCTCTGTCGATTCACCTCTGTGTCAATCGACACCCTGTGTGTCGATCGAAACAGAGCTCCGAAATTTTATTTTTTTTCAAAATAAACAACACACGAAAATTAGAGAAACAACTAAAATAAAACAAGAAATCAATGGGTTACCTCCCATGCAGTGCCTTAGTTATTGTCGTGGCTCGACGATAGGGATCCTTCACCAAGGAGGTCGGGTCCAGACTCGTCGCCCCCTTGCATCGATCATGTAGACCATCCGATGACGAATAACAGTGGTGAGCTCGAAAGAGGATGGTGTAATTTGCAATTTTGCCATCCCATTTTCGTGCTCCCATTTGATCTCGGCGGCTTCTTCATCTTCCTCAGTGGTGGTGGAGATGTTATTGCAATCAGCTTCCTTTTGGCTTTGATCAATCACAAAGGTGATTGTCTCATCGTTTCCTCGAAGTGTAATCTCTCCACCTCGCAAGTCTATCAGTGCACCACTTGTTTTCAGAAACTCTCTTCCAAGGATCATCGACATTCCATGATGTTCCTTCATATCCAAAATAACAAAATCAGCAAGAAAAATTAAATGACCAACACGAATTAAAACATCTTCCACAACTCCCCTTGGTCGAGAAATTGAGCGATCAACCATCTGAAGAGTGATTGAGGTTGGCCTCATCTCGCCTATCTGCAGCTTTTGGAAGACTGAATATGGCATCAAGTTGATACTTGCACCTGTGTCGCAAAGGACATCCCTAAACTCTTTCCCCCCAAACTCGATCGGAATAGATAAGCATCCAGGATTAGACCTCTTGGTTGGAACCTGTTTCTGCAAAAGAAGACTACATTGTTCATTAATTGAAATAATTTGATCTTTGATTACCCGCTTTTTCTCGCTCATCAACTTCCTCAAGAACCTCATGTAGCCGGGAATCTCGCGGAGAGCCTCGATCAAGGGAATGTTGATGTTGACCTTCTTGAGATTCTCCACGAATCGAGCAAACTTGGAGTCTTCCTTCTTCATTGCAAATCTCTGGGGAAAGGACATTGGAGGTGGTCTCGCAGCTTTGGAACTGGAGGAATTGTGTTGATGAGGTGGCTGTGTCGGCTGAGAAGAATTTGTGTCTGCATGTCCTGGATTTCGATCGATAGAGGGTGTGTCGATCGACACACCCGTTGCAGTCATGTCGATCAAGTCTTCGTCCATCTCGATCTCCTCCTCTTGTTCTCTGTTTCAATCGACGGGCAGCTTATCGATCGAAACAGAGGACGGATCTGCAGCCTCCTTCTCCTTCTCTCCCCCAAACTTGCTTTGGGGCATATTCAGACCATTGTAGCTCTTTCCAGACCTCAAGGCAATGGCATTGACCTGTTTGGCCTTCTCAGGATTGACTTCTGTGGTGCTAGGGAGCTGGCATGGCTTGTGTTGATTGCTCATAGCAGTGGAAATCTGACTGAACTGTGCATCGAGCATCTGAAGGTGCTTCGTCATATGCTGCATGTGAGTGGACATGTTCTACACCTCAGTTTCCACCTTGCCAAACCAATTGTCGGAGCCTTTGATGAACTTTTCAAGTGTCTCCTCCAGCACAGCCTTCTTCTTCTCCACAATCTCTCCCCCGATTCCAACACTGAACCCCGATGGAGGATTCTCAGCTGCATAAGGGTTAGAATAAGAAAAACCCGGATGGTTTTTAGCACTGTAAGTGTACCCTTGATTGTTAGCTCGGTAGTTGTTGTTGTTGTAACCTCCATCGGCGTAGTTCACTTCAGCGGTATTGGAGGTGCTCGAACTGCTTCCTTGGTAGATGTAGTCGGCCTCAATGGGAACAATGGCCATGTTGGGATCTGAAATAGCTGCTACCGAAGCACTACCGGCCTCCAACTGTTTGAACTCCTCTCTAAGCTTCTTCACTTCAGCCACCACATCGATTTTGGGAGTAGTGGTCACTGCCTTGACTGCTTTCTGCCTTTCAGTAGGCAATTGATGACTGTTGAGGGTCATGTCTGCAAGAAGTTGCATCCCCTCTTCTCCACTTTTCTTCATGAGAAGTCGTCCAGCTGAAGCATCAACCAACTCTTTTAGATGAGGGGTTAATCCTTCATAAAAATGGCATACCAGCATCTCAAGATCAATCCCATGGCCGGGGCACATCCTCAATAGCTCTTTGTATATCTTCCAAGCTTCATAGAGGGTCTCATCGTACTTCTGGCTGAAGTGAGTGATGTCGGACTTCCTCTTCATGATGACACTGGGCGGGAAGAAGTTGGTGAGGAACTCTGCTCGGAGTTGTGCCCATGTGGCAATTCTGCTCTTTTCCAAACCAGGAAACCAAGATCGGGCCTCATCCCTGAGAGAAAAAAAAAACAAACGCATTCGGATGGTGTCTTGAGGCACTCCGTTCTGCTTGATTGTGTCGCACACCTCGATGAACTGACTGAGGTGGCCGTATGGATCCTCAATGGCCTTCCCTGCATACTGGTTCTGCTGGACCATCTGAATCAGGCCTGTCTTCAGCTCAAAGTTGTTGGCATCAATGCCAACCTGGAATCCCGGCTCCTCTCTCTGTGGCAGGAAGCGCTCAAGAATGGATCTTTGAGGCACCAGAATTCGTCTTTCAGGGTTTCCTTCATTGGCCAGGGCTGCCAGTCTGGCAGCCTGCTCTGCTTGAACTGCTTGTGCTACTTGAAGTTGCTCCCTGAGTTGTCGGACCTCATTCATGAACTGTCTTTGCTCCTCAGGAGTCATGTTTTGGAGTGGTGCTTCTGGTGGTTGCTTCATCTCAGGCTCTCTTCCTTTGCTCTTTCCTTTGCTTTTGTTTCTCCTACAGGTAGCTTTAATTTCTGAATCGAAGGCTTCAGAATTCTTCCCCCGAGCTTTTGTGTTCATGCACCTGAAGAGAAGACAAAAAAAAATTGGGAATCAGTCTCTGTGTTGACCGATAGGGTGGCTGTCGATCGACACGGATGCGGCCTCTGTGTCGATCGACAGAAGCTATGTCGATCGAAACAGAAGCAAAAATCTCACACACACGCATGCGAACAGAAATAAAAAACTCAATCCATAAAATATTAAAACAATCCAATAACAAAATAAAATCTAACTATCCCCGGCAACGGCGCCAATTTGATAAAGCTATAGGAATACAGCAGCAAATAAATTTATAATAACCCGAAGGCTAGTCGAACCCACAGGGATAGTACAACGAAATCATCTCATGTACTGGCATAGTTTATCTATTCTTTGTTTGGGCAAATCCAATTTTGAACAGGGTTTTTGTTTTCAAAATAGAAAAATAACTTGGTAATAAAATTTAATAATAAAAAGTACAGATTCTAGGGAAATCAACCAATCCAATTTCAACATGCATAAACAATCAATCCAAACCCAAAATAATTATTAAGGTGGGAAATCTGTTAATTTGGAATTAATTCCTTTGTTGGGCAATTCAAACCTAGATTACTAGAAAGTGAATTTTTTCCTTTGCAACAGACCCCTCGCTCGGCCGAGCCATCTCGAGCTCGGCCGAGCCGCGCGCAGATTTTAAAGCTCGTTCGAGCAAATGCTCGACCCATTTGCATCCCGGTCAAAATTTTCTTCTCAACAATTTTTTTTCCTGTACTTTAGTCCTTTGAAGTGTTCCTAATTTAACTGTAAAGTGCTGTTATGATTAATCATCCTGGAAGTGGTTTTCCTTTTCCTGCTATTTGTAGGCCTAACGGTTTTGATGATGACGAGTACGCGCGGTTCATTGCACTCTCACAACAGCAAGTAGTGGGAACAACATACATGTGTCCAGTAACTTTGGAGGCATTGGATTTCAAGAAAGTCATTTGGCATGTGCTTCAAGGCATTGGATGGGGAAGTTACTTCATGGAAGATGGTCGGCTTACATGATGCTCACGAAGGAGTTCTTGTCTACGATACGGGTAACATGGGACGCACGAGGTTCACCCGAGATGGTAAATTTCAAACTTTATGGTCAAGACATTTTCATGAGTCGGCAGGCTATTGATATGATTTTTGGGTGTCCGGTAGATGCACAACTTATATTCGAGGAGATGAATCCCCAAGACTTGTGGGAATCTATTTCTGGCATTGCACCATCGGACAATTTTAATATTGCAGATTGTAGGTCACACTGGATTAAGAATCCTATTATTCGTTATTTACATCTTATGATAGAGGGTTGGTATTGAGGATATTATGGTACTGGTTGTGTTGGTTTGGCTGATTTCCAATTTCTGTTTGCATTATTGCATGGGATGCCTTTTTCTATTGGGGGATGGTTGATGGAAAATTGGATCAATACAATTGGTTCTGATAATTCGGTTATTTGTGGTGGTGGATTGCTATTTCCTATCTTTAAGGCATGTGGTGTTGATATGTCGGGAGTATTCGCTCCGGAGGTGAGCCTTAACACAACTACTCTGGTCACAAAAGCTTTTCTGGTTCCGGAGAAATTTGGTGTCTGTTACTTTTACAAGTTTGGAGATTTTGGGATTGAATTGCCTAACCGTGCGTTGACAGAGATTGATGATTTGGGGGATCGGTCAAATTGGTTGATGAGTACTGAAGTTCATCTGGACATGTCGAGACTTGTGATGTCTCGATGTGAGGAGGTGATTCCCATGCCATGCAATCACTGTTGCCGTGATCAACCGCCTCCAGCAGACTAATGGAAGTGCGAGCGCACCGGGTACCTTTTTACAAACATAGTCTCACTTGACTAAGTTTGGGGGGAGTGGTCGGTATCTGGAGCTCTCTTCTGGTTCACTTCTCTTATCTCTATCTTTTATCTTTAGTCTAGTTTAGATTTAGTTGTGGAATTTGAATAACATTGATCTTCGATATGGTTGTAATTCAATTATTATATACTCTTGTGAGGATGGATGTTGATTGATTTGCTTTTATGGAATGTTTTGATGAATCATGGCGAGCTTGCATGTGTTTAATTCTTTCTATTTGGTTTAGGTATGTGGATGTATAATGGTATGGAATGAATGGTTGTGCTAGTGGATTAATGTGTTGATTTTTGTTGAAAGAATGGTTTGTGGTAAGATGGTGGACATGAGAGCTTTATTGGTTTATTATGCTCAAATTGTTTGGTGGTGTTGTATTGTTGTTTAGTAGGTGCAAATAAGGAATGGAGAGCGGTGATCGTGCCTACTGATGGGTAACATTTTCTATCGTTCCTCTTACCATTTAGTTTCAATTGAATTATATTGGCATGTAGAAGGTTAGTTAGGTTGTTGTGTGCTTGTCGTGTGTGCATGAACCCAAATGTGAATTGGAGATTTGAATCATGATCTACTTTGTAAGGCTAGATTTGCTTCGACCAATGATAGGGCATAATCTAGTTGTTAAGGCATGCTCGAATTGAACTTTTGAATTGCCGAGTTTTGTGCGAGGTTAATGTCTAGGACTTGACAAAAGTCGTGAGTATTTGAGCCTTGATATTGTCATATCCTTCTTTTTGATTGTGAGTGGCAAGTTTGAGAGCACAAAATCTAGAACTTGAATATATTCTCTATCTATTGGGCATGAGTTTGGTAACTAAAAAATGATCTTAGGCCATCGATTCCTAGTTCCTCCTTTCACTTTGGAAGTATATGGTTGTTGATATTATAATTTTACCGTTCATACCCTTGTTTCCCGTGATTGTGCTTAAATGGAGAATTTTCTTCGAAAATATTAGGACAAAACTTGGGGGGAATGAGCGTATGAGGGTGAATACAGAGATGAGAGTTGGGATGGGAATCAATTGGTATCTTGAGTTGCGATTGTTGAGGCAATGAAAGTATTGATTGTAGGATTGATATGAATCCTAAAAAAATGGGTACCAACAAAAATTTGGGTACTTTAAAAAAAAAAAAAAAAAAAGAAGAAAAGAGGAAAAGAAAAGAAAAGCACCATGAATGAAAAATGAGGGTGTTAGAAAAGGAAAATGAGAAAAGAAAGAAAAGAAAAAAGAAATGTATGAGAATTGTTTGATGAAAAAGCCTCAAGGTTGGAAGTGGATTGAAGAGAATAAGTTTGGGGGTTTTGGAATTTGGAGGAGTTCGTCACTTTAGCCCAAAACCACCTACCTTTTAGTAAGCGACGTTATAACAAAAAACGAAGACCTTTTTTATTTTAGGAGCCAACTCGTTGTAGTATAGTGGTGAGAATTGTTTCAAGCCTATGGAAATTGTGCTCGATATCTTGTGAATGAGTGAATTCATCAAACCCTAAACACGTAAGGGAGTGTTTTCATTTATTTATCCTATATTGATGAGTGGTTTGAGTTGTTAGCATTAACCGTGTTACAAAGTTAGGTGATAATCTCGTTTGATAAGAGCATGCCAAGATGACTATGATGAGCTATGAGGTTGTTTGATGAGGTTTATTGATTGCTTTACTTTGTTTTGATTGAGGACATTCAAAGGTTCAAGTTTGGGGGATTATGATATGTGTGTAAAATGACCTAATTTTCAATGTGTGAGTGTGCATGTTTGTGGCCATTTTACCCTCATATCATATGCTTTCGTTGTTCTTTTGTCTTTTTATCGTGTTTCCATTTTTGAAATGATGTAGGATACATTTTGAGCATAATATAGTGTATTTTGGAAAGTTCTAGAGGAAAATCGTCCAAGTATGAAGTCCGAGGAGGCTAAGTCCGCCCGAGCATTGCAAAAAGAGGAGTTTCGGGAGCTTGGAAGAGTCGCTCGGCCGAGCAGTGTGCAGGCTCGGTCGAGCTGCCCAACAGAGAGCAGGCTCGGCCGATCAGGGTGCAGGCTCGGCCGAGCCATGGAACAGAGACCTTGCTCGATCGAGCGAGGCAGGCTCGGCCAAGCCAGGTTGGGTTTTCCAATTTCCTCACGTGTTTTCTGGAAGCTCGGGCAAGCCAATTTCAGCTCGGGCAATCCGAGGCTCTGCTTGCTCGTCTATAAAAGGGGGAAAATCAATTAAATGGAGGACTTTTTGCCAAATCTAAAAATAACCGTCACTAACTTCCATCTAGATTCAACTCTACACTTCATTCCCCATTGAATCAAGGAGAACCAAGGAACATTCCATCATCTTGGTGACATTTGAAGAAGGAGATTAGGTGGATTGGATTCAATGAAGGCAATCGTAGAAGATCAATTTTTACCTTGAAGCTTGTAATGTCAATTCTCATCTTTCAACTTGTATTGCTTCTAATTCAAGGTATGAGGAACTAAATTCCTAATTGAGTGTTGTAATATGGATATTGAGATGGATTGAACCTTCTATGCTT
>JAPKLW010000998.1:104104-121790 GCA_026898455.1 Plectranthus barbatus | reverse complement strand
AATGTTCCATCTATCTCCATGTGTGCATTCTTCTTGGCATGCTCTGCCCACCGTTCAAATATGAACTCAGCCCAATTACCCTTAACATTATCGTTTAATGCCATCATCACGGCATACTTCTTAGCAGAGAGCTCCGAGTAAGAACCAGCATCGCACTGGAGCATCTTTATTACTATCTCTGCAAGTAGTTTGTATTCTTCTGTCAATGTGTTGATTGAGGTGTTGACCTTAAATGTACTTGGTTGTCCTTTCTCTCCTGACTTTTTCCAGCGGTTCCACCTCCTTTCCATTTCAACTACATCATTCACCTTATATTGAGAGATTTTGGTTCCAAAATTTCGAAGTCCAAAAATTTGAGAGAGCAATTCAGCATTAACCTCTACAATATTCCCATATACACATGTCCTAAACGACTTCTGATCATCACTCATAACTGCTCTAGCATAGAATTCAGCAACCATATGCGGATGAAATTGATCAGGTTCAGCAGTGAGATACTTTACCAGTAACTCGGAATCAAGGAGATTTAGGATCCACTTGGAAAAGTGTTTGCTGGCGAGAGGCATGTAAAGAATCCTGTCTTTCATGATCTGGGCCACTCGTCTCCGTTCTGCCGAATGAGTGGACAGCTTCTTCTGTCTGGCCATAGTCACTAATGTGCAGTAAGGAATGGACTCATCAATGTCTTCCTTCTTCTCAATCCCAGTGAAACCGGGTGCATGTCGTACATGCAGGGGTGAGCAAGCGGTGGAGGTATAGATAAATGAGGGTTGTTGAAATTGAATAGCTTCGGAGTTTCCAGTTGGTAAAGATTCTGTATTTGTTGAATGGTTTGATTCCTGACTTGAGGAGGTTGGAGAATTTTGGTTTGAAGCCATGGTTGGGTATTTTAGGAAGTTTGTGGAGGTTGGAGAGGGTTTTGCAGGGACGAGAGATGAAGGGTTTTGAAAAATGATAGAGATTTGAAATCTATTTAGTGGGTAGAAGATTTCGGAATACGAGAAGAGATTGACGATGAGGATTGTATGCACTTTAATTTCAATCAACGGTTGGGGTAGAGAGTGAGATCGTGTGAATATGCACGTCTTCAAGAACTTGAGTGCTGGTGACGTGGCAATGCCTTATTTGTTGTCGCCGTTCTGCGTGCATTAAATGCGCCTCATCATGAAAGGTGCTCTTCCGCGCCTGATTTGAAATCTTCAGCAGCCAGAATTAGCAGAGATGATCAGAAACTACCACATATTCCAACGTAGCATCATGGGTCGTATATTCAATTTCTTGCATAGCTTTTCATGTATAATCGAAATTTCTTCCGATTTGACCTTCACATAAAGCGATTACTGTTCTCCTCAATGCAACCGTTCATATTCCGAGATCAGCAGTAATCATAATTATCTCTATAAATATGATGGGTAAACGATTCAATGGTACAATCTCCTTGTGTACACTCTTCTAGCGATCTTTGCAATTCTTCTCATCCTTTCTAAAAGAAATCATTCCTTCAGAAGAAAATGGAATTACCCAGTACACTATTCGTTCCTCAGCACAAGATCCTCTGTGATTCCGGTTTATATGAAGAATATGAAACAGAGTACCATGTGGCGGAGGGGGTTATGTCAAGGCTTCATGCGAGTGGCATGGGCAGATTCGTATCCCTGACTCCTCATACATTCCACAGAGGTCTACTTCAGCAGTTCATCCGATCATGCAGACCCATTGGAGACTCCATTGTTGGTGTCTTCAGGGATCAATTGGAGATGTGGACGGTGGATAATTTTGCTTCAAAATTCGGTCTTCCGAGAGGGCCAATTTTCGTCCAGGACTATCGCAACGATGAAATAGCTCCGGAGTGGTCTTCATGGATGAAATGAAGGCGTTCATCCGAGCTTGAGTTCTCGCCGACTCCATCAGCATATGGACTGCAGACACGATACCAGGTTCTCTTCGAAATAGTCTGTGGTATGGTGGTGGGAGAGAATCCTGAGGACATGATATTCTCTCGTGATGTATGGAAAGCCATGATGGCTATTGACGATAGGGCGAATGTTGACTGGGCTAATTTCATCTATCAGAGAGTGCGGCGAAGTGTTCAGCAGTTCCAGCATCTTCATCTCCCCTACAGAATGCCATTGAGTTGGTTGTTTGAGCAGCGATATCAGGATCTTACTCTAGGTCCCTTGAACCTTCGAGGAGTAGATTTTTATCTATTTGTGCCTTTGTCACCCTTCTGAATTGGTTGTACTCTCTGTTATGTAAATATTTTTGTAGATCTATATAAGATGATGTCTATGTCTCATTTGAAACAATCCCATATATACTTGCTCAATATCAAATATCTGCTTGATAATAACCTTGTGATAAGCAAATCTCATGATGAAATCTGTATTAATTCTGCTGAGTATACTTCTGCTAAGAACCTAGCTGATGGATGTTTGGTAGCAGAGCTACATGTTCTGCTGAAAACGTAGCAGATACCACTTTTGAAAATATGTAGCAGAGATCTCGTTATCTAGCAGAGATATCATTTCTAGCAGAGTACTCAACTTCTAGCAGAGTACTCATTCTCTAACAAAGACTTCATCTCTAGCAGAGTACTCATTCTCTAGCAGAGACTTCATCTCTAGCAAAGTACTCATTTCTAGCAGATGGAACAACGACCTTCAATGCGTGTGTCTCTCCAAGCATCGATTGTTTTCAAGAAACACTTTGACCGATCTGACGTGGCGTCTGTCCATTCGTCGTATAACAGATGAGCATTCATTCTTTTTGACTGAATCGAATCAATTCTCAAGAAAGGAGTTATGATTTTTCTTTTATAAATACCCTTCTTGTGAATAGGTTTATCACCACAAGAACTCTTTTCTGAACTTTTTCCTTATTTGTTCGAAAATCTTCGAGAAAATGGATTCACCAGGTCAATCTCTGGAGTTGCGCCGAAACCAGATTCTTCATGAGTCTGGTCTGTACTCCCTGTATGATAACAATCCTATAGTGGCAGAAACTGTTATGTCGAAGTTGAATCGAAGTGGATTGACCCAATTCGTCACTGCCACTCCAAGATATTTCCAAGGTGATGTTTTTCGAGAATTTATCGCGGACTGTTCTGTGGAGGAAGGAGACATCTATGGTTCCTTCCGCGGCAAGTTAATCTATTGGTCACCAGACGTCTTTTCTCGTCGATTCGGCCTTCCCAGAGGTCCTGGGTCAGTGTTCAACTACCGCATGACGGACATCGCCCCTGAATGGTCAGCGTGGCAGAAGTGGAGACGATCTCCTTCGTCTGAATTTTTCCTTTCTGTTTCAGCATACGATCTGCAGATTCCTTATTGGGTGCTCTTCCGTATTGCTAATAACATGTTGAACGGAGAGGGTCTTGATGATACTTCCTTTGTAAAGGAAACATGGCAGGTCTTGATGGCTATTGATGATGGGGTCGAGGTCGATTGGGCGAAATACATCTTCGACAATGTTCGAGATTGTGTCCAATATCACCCTGCTGTGCCTCTGCTAAATGGAATGCAGCTTAGCTGGCTGCTGGAGCAGAGCTTCCCTCGGATAGCAGAAGGACGTTCAAACCTTGTAGATGCAGACTTCTTCCCGTTTAAGCCTCTTTCTTCCTAGAATATCAGTCATGTTGTTGTTTTCAGTTCTCTCAACTTCCTTTGTAATGACGATTGTCAATGAATGAAAGGATGTATGGATTCTGCACAACTATATGTTGTTATCTGTCATTTGCTGCAAAATCACAACCAAGCTCTGCTTAGCATTCTTAGTATTAGCAGATTGCTATGATGAATATTCTTCAGCAGATGTACTCATATTCCAGAATATTTAACGATGTCTTCATGAAATCCAAGAAATAAAGATAAGAATAACATCTCATTCAATACTCTGTCTCGGATATGCTTGCATCAGGATTCTTGCAAACTGTCTTGTGATCGTGTTGAATTTCTGTAGCAATCCTCCTGTGTCTGATGTAAGCTACAATTTTCTACACAGGGTCATCAAGTGCTTTCATTTAAGACGATAGGACTCTGTCTTAATCAATGGATTTGGGATATCCTTTGGTGTCTTCTTTGAGCATTCGTGGAAGATAACGCCATAATACTCAGGTAGGTCGACTTGCCGTAAATAGCTTTATCAAGACAGGTGGTGTTTCCCAACTCGTCGAGACTCCTCGACTTTTGCCCTCTGAGTTGAGTTGACAAGACACCTTTTGGGAGAATGTTCCCTCTGAGGAGAGAACCACAATCTTGCTATATATATAACATCCCACTTGTTGTCTTGGACTCCATCTCTTCCACTCCATTTAGCATAGCATTTTCTTATTTAAAAAATGTATCACGTTACCATTCCTCGAAGCGATTTAAGCGTTACTCGCAACCAGATTCTTCATGAATCAGGGTTGTACTATGAGTATGGAAACAACTGTCGCGTTGCAAATTTTGTTATGGGGGCTCTTCATGAGAGTTTTCTGACCCAATTTCTGATGACTATTCCATCACGTTATCAGAAACGAGCTCTTCAAAGCTTTATCTTCAGATGTCAAACCACTGATGACACCATTTGGGGCTCCTTTGATAACCAAGTGGTTTGTTGGACTCCGGCCCTCTTCTCTCAGAAGTTTGGCCTTCCACGGGGTCTCATTCGCGTTATGGATGTCTACCGCCATATGACTGCTCCAGAGTTCAGTTACTGGGATAAGTGGAGGCAGTCGGACATCTATGACTTTTCACCAACTCCATCATGCTTGGAGTTGAAAGAGGAGTATAGAGTCCTCTTTGACATTGTTAGCAATGTCACTTTTGGAGTTCCTGCTGACAACTACGTGTTCAACCCAAGGATCTGGAGAGCCATGATGGCCATTGATTCGGGGATGAAAGACGTTGACTGGGCAGGGTTCTTCTTTGAAGGGGTGAAGGAGTGCATCGATCTCTTTCCTCAGGTTTCGCTGCCAACTGCCATGCAGCTGAGTTGGTTGCTGGAGCAGAAGTTCCCTCATCTTGTCTTCGAAGGTATCCCTTTGATGGGATTTGACTTTTATCCCTTGAGGGCTCACTTTCCTAACTCGGGTTGAAGAATGTTTCGAATTTTCCTCCTTTTGATGTCCACAAAAAATATTGTTAGATTTGTAGCACATGATGTATCCGACATTTCTGTTCTGTAAATTTGTGTAGCTTTTGAAGTCTGTCGTCCTTCTGTTGAATGAATATGCTAATTTAGATCCCTTCTTTTTGTGTATCTTCGTGTAGACTCCTTTTCAACTGTTTTCACGACATTTTTCAGCATTTCATAATGTAGTAATGTCAAGATATTTTCAGCAGGCCGAAGAAATAGCATTCAGAAAGCAATAACCATCAAACAAATTTCAAGAATCTCCACATAGAAAGAATGAGAGCTAGGACTCATTCATCCACATCTTCATCTAATTCCATCAATCCCAGCTTTAAGCATAGTTCTTTAAATCTGGTTTCTGGAAGAGGCTTTGTAAATATGTCTGCTATCTGATCTTCGGTGCATATATAGCGAACATCGATATCTTTCTTCTCCTGATGATCTCGTATGAAGTGATGACGGATATCAATATGCTTGGTCCGAGAGTGATGGACAGGATTCTTAGTGATGCACATGGCACTGTTGTTGTCGCAGTAGATAGGCACACATTCGGGAGAGATCCCATAATCTTGTAATTGTTGCCTTATCCAGAGAATTTGCGAACAGCAGCTAGCAGCAGCCACATACTCTGCTTCAGTTGTGGAGGTAGCAACAAAGTGCTGCTTTTTGCTGAACCAGCAAATGAGCTTGTGTCCCAGAAATTAACACTTGCCGCTTGTGCTTTTCCTATCGATCTTGCATCCTCCAAAATCTGAATCCGAGTATCCGCTCAGAGCAAGACTGTCTTCTCTGGGATACCAAATTCCTAGTCCTTCTGTACACTTCAAATAGCGAACAATTCTCTTAGCAGTATCAAAGTGGGCCTTCTTAGGCTTGGCTTGATATCTAGCACATAATCCCACGGCATACGGGATATCTGGTCTGCTAGCAGTAAGATATAGTAGTGAACCTATGATCCCTCTGTAAAGAGTAGGATTCACATCATCTCCTTCTTTCTCAAGAGCAGCAATGCATGTTGTGCTGATAGGTATGCGCAGACTCTTGGTCTTCTCCGGACAATATTTAGCAATTAAGTCACGAGCATACTTCTTCTGATGAATGAATATTCCCTCTTTGGATTGTTGAACTTGCAGTCTAAGAAAATAAGACATCTTCCCCATCATGCTCATTTGAAAATGGCTAGTCATGAGATCAGAGAACCTATCACATAGATCTTGATTCTTTGATCCAAAGATTATGTCATCAACATATATTTGAACTAGCAGAATGCTATCTCCATCTTTAATGCGAAAGAGAGTTTGATCTATCCTCCCTTTCTGAAATCCATTAGTCAACAAAAACTTAGATAAAGTTCCATACTAAGCTCGTGGTGCTTGTTTTAGACCATATAGTGCCTTCTTGAGCCTGTAGACTTGATCGCCTTGCTCAAATCCCGGAGGTTGCTCGACATAGACTTCCTCCTTGAGCTCTCCATTAGGGAAGGCGCTCTTCACGTCCATCTGCATCACATCAAACTCATGATACGCAGCATATGCCAGGAATAGACGGATTGCCTCTAGTCTTGCTACTGGGGCGAAGGTTTCATCATAATCTATGCCTTCACATTGTCTATATCCTTTAGCTACAAGACGTGCCTTATTCCGGACCACAAATCCTGATTCATCCTTTTTGTTCTTGAATACCCACTTTGTGCCAATAACACTCTGGTGCTCTGGTCTGTCAACTAGTTCCCACACATTGTTTCGTGTGAATTCTACAAGTTACTCTTGCATTGCGTTCACCCAATCTGGATCTAGCAGAGCCTCTTCGATTTTCTTGGGTTCTTCACTAGAGATGTAACACGCTAGCATAGCATTGCCGTTTCCTTGTCTGGTTAAGATAGGATCATTTATGTTTCCAAGAACACCGTCTAAAGGATGCACACGTAGCCATGTAGGTCTGACACGTGCTGGAATTTCAGCAACCGGTGCTCCTCCTTGGTGGATTTCATTGGGGACATTCTCTTCCTCATTGTCTTCATTCTCCCGGTGCTCAGCAACTGGGACATTGTTAGTTTCATCTTCTGCATCTGCTGCAGGGATCTCAACGTCAGGAATGACATTGATAGGTGCAACATCTGCTGGGATTTCAGCAACCGGTTCTTCTTCGATTGGAATCTCAGCAACTCCTTTGCTAAGATCTTTAGCAGCCTCCACGTCACCTTGATCATCAAGAATTCCTTCGACGTCTAAATTTTCATTTAGATGTATTGTGGAAGTGGCCTCAGCATGATCATTAGCATCACTGGCCTGGTCAGCAGTTTGGTCCCCTGCTGTGTGCGTCTGATTTGGATTGCAGTCATTCATAGACTTAGTCGGATCAATACACATATTCTCGAAAGAATTTAAGAATGTTTGATCATTGACATCATTAGTCTCATGATTGCTATCCTCTTTTCCTTTGTTTTCTCTGAGCTCTAAAGTAGACTCATCAAAAATAACATTGCATGTTATTTCCACAATACCAGTAATCTTATTTAATACCCTATAACCTTTATGAGTGGGATGTCCATAACCAAGAAGTACACCCTCATCTGACTTAGGTGAAAGGTATTAAGTTTAGATTTTCCATTATTGTGAACATAACATGTAGAACCGAATGCACGTAGATGAATTATGGAGGGCTTACGACCGTTGTATACTTCGTAAGGAGTTTTGTTAAATCTGCTCGTGATAGCACTCCTATTCTGTGTGTAACAGGCCGTCATGACTGCTTCCCCCCAGTACTTAGCAGGAAGTTTAGAATCTACTATCATAGAACGAACGTCTTCCTTCAGCGTCTGATTCCTCCTTTCTACTAAACCATTCTGTTGAGGAGTCCTTGCTGTCGATCTTTCATGTGATATACCAGCTTCAGCACAGAAATCCATCAGCACTCCATTACAGAATTTTGTTCCATTGTCAGATCGAAACCTCTTTACTGTAACTTCTTTATTGTTTTGCTCCTTGAGAATCAGTTCTGGCAGGATGAGTTTCACCTCATCCTTTGTTTTTAACAGACGTACCCATGTGTACCTGGAGAAATCATCAACCACCACTAGTGTATACAAACGTTTACTTACAGTGGGTGGAGTGATTGGACCGAAGAGATCCATATGAAGTAACTCCAGAATCCTTTGCGATGTTTCTTTTTCGGGATTTGTCTTAAAGGATGATTTGGTCTGCTTCCCTTGTTGACATGATTTGCATATTCCTTCCTTGCGGAAAGTTTCATCGGGCAGACCTACAACAAGCTTATTCTTGGCAAGGTAATTAATAGTTTTGAAGTTTAGATGATTGAACCTCTTATGCCATAGCCATGTTGTTTCTTCTTTGTTTAGAGCTAGAAAGCAGGAATGTTGTTGACCACTTTGCCAATCAACAATATACAAGCCACCCTTGCGGATGCCTCTTAGTTTTACTTTTCCTGAAATAGCATCAGCAATAGCACAACCAGTATTCATAAAAGATACGATATACCCGTTTCACATAACTGGCTTATGAGTAGATTGTGCTTCAAGTTGGAGACTAGTGCTACATTGATGATTCTTAATCCGTTTCTTTCAATGCATCCTCTTCCAATGACTTCTCCTTCACTGTTGTCTCCGAACATGACCTTGGGACCGTTAAATAGTCTTCTTATGTCTGAGAATAATTCTTTGTTCCCGGTCATGTGAGCAGAGCAACCGCTATCCAGTACCCACTCATTAGATATGCACGTTCTTGTAGCTCTCGAGTCCTGTTCCTGCAAGTGAATCAAGTGGATTTAGGTACCCGTTTAGTGTCGGGTCCTGCAGGATTAGCGTGAAGCATAGTTCCTTTCGGAACCCACATCATAGTGACTTTCAAGGCTTTCGGCTTGGTTTCACTATTAACCATTTTCTTGACCTTTGGCTTAGCATTTTTAACATTACTATTTCTAGATGAAGGAATATACTTAGCCATCCTTGCCCTTGGAAATGGATATAGAATGGGCTCAGGCCTTGCATAGGCGTTTCTTCTATGCAGTGTATTCTGCTGGTAGGTAGGTCTCACAGCATTGTACTGTGCAGGCCTTCTCTGGTGAGAATTAGGATGTACTATCCATGCGTTAAAATCAGAACGCTCAGTACTCCTTGAGTTTGCTGAGTAAGGCTTAGTAGATGCTTTTGGGTTTCTCTGCTGAGGTCTATTAAACATTTGCCTATCATTCATCCTTTGATTCTTCTGCTGAGGCTTAGAGTTGCGTACAACGTTTATCCTAGGGTTCCTCTGTTGAGGTCCATTAGATAAAGGTTTAGCAGACTCTGACCTCTGCTGAGATCCAATAGATGAACGATTGGTTAACTTTGGTATAGACCTCTACTGAGATCCGACCAGCACGTTCTACGGAAGTCTATTCTTCGTCTTAGCTATTGGCTTAGCAGACGAGGTTTCAGCAGATTCTATTCCTTTACCCTTTTCAGCAGAACTATGTCCAGCAGATACAAACAAAATCGGATTCTGTTTAAAAGAGTTATCATAAGGTTTTGACATTCTTTTTGATGATTCGCATCCAATTCCAGACTTATCATAGTGACGTCTTTGACTACTTACAAGGGCATTGAGAGCAGCCCTGCTGGATGCATACATGCAAATACAGTCCTCTTTGGGTTTACTCTTTAAAGCATGATTCTCTTTTTCTAAAGTTTGAAATTTTTGTGACAAATGAGAAAAGTCTGCTTTTAATTTCAAGAGTTCCTCACTTTCTAACCTCAGTCTCTCGACTTCCTAGGTTAAGTTTGTAACTTTAAGTTTTAGTGAGGTGTTTTCCCCAACGATTTCGTTTTTGATCTCATACATTTTTGAAAATTCTATTGACAGTTTGTCAAGTAATCTTCCTCGGAATCAAAAAATGATTCCTCCGATTCATCTATGATTGGATTGCTAGATGGGTTTGTTGATAATACCTCAGTTTGCTCAGCAGCGAGAGCTGATTCATTGGTTTCTTCAGCATCGTTGTCTGCGTCCGCGAACTGATCTTCAATGATTTCTGCCATCAATACGAACAATGCTTCTTCGTTATCTTCTTCTTCTGAAGAGCAGTAAAACTCCTCTTCATCAGCAATCCCCGTTCTGGTTAGCAATGCATTGGTTACCGCTTTAGCAGCGCGTCGTTCAAATCGTTGCTTCAGTCGTTCTCGTTCTTCTCTTCTGACTTTCGGGCAGTCATACTTCTAATGTTCTGGAGAACCACATTCAGAACAAGTTCTAATTTTTCGCTCTACTGAGCGGTTAGATGATGATGAGTGAGTCTCTTTCGCTTATTTTTCAGCTTTCGCTTCATTCAGCATTCTCTGCATCTTTTTCATCTGTTCTTCCAGCTCATTGATCTTTAGATCAATCGGCTGTGTACCTGCACTGGAAGTACCTTCCTTTGCGGGTGATGCTGGAGCAGATCTTTCGGGCTTGTAGAAGGACTTCTTTGTCTTGAATTTGTTGTAGTCCTTCTTAGCGAAGTACGCCAAGTCTTCAGGGTTGCTAGCGAAATTTGATGTAGCTTGTGCTACAGTTGTTTCATTTTTCTTCGACTGCTGTATGATAAATTCGTGAGCTTTAAGTTGAGCAAATACCTCGGATGTAGTCATGCTGTTGAGGTCTTTTTCACTCATACTTGTTACTTTCGCGAACCAGTTGTCTCTTGGATATAGTTTGGAGATGATTTTGTTGTTCATCTCTCCATTATCATACTTCTTTCCAAGATTCATGAGTTCTCCAATGATAGTGTTGAAACGTTCCTCCATAGTTTGTATGGTTTCACCTGCACACATAGAGAAGGATTCGTACTTATCTACAGCTACCTGTAGTTTATTACGTTTCATTTGATCCGTCTCCTGAGAAGACGCGCACACGTAGTCCCACATTTCCTTAGCAGTTTCAAAATCAAGCGCTTTCTCTTTCATCAGCTTTGGAAGTGAGTCAAGAATCAATTTCTTTGCCACGTGCTCTAGTTGAGCTCTCTTTTTGTCTTCACTTGTGTATTCATCAAACGGTTTAGGAACCATGTCAGGTCTTGGGGGTCTTGGTTCTCCTTCAGCAGCATCTTCAGCACGTTCAAGTCCTATAAAAGTGTTAGCTTTCATAATCTGAATAGGACCTCTTACCAGTACATCCGCCATCTCAGGATGTATGCTCTGAAGTTGTATGAGAGCCATCTTCTTCCAAGATGAAAAATTTTCTCTTTCATATTTTCCAAGTGAGTGATTCAACATTCTGTATGTTTTTGGAATGATTTCCTGAGCTAGATAGACAAAAACAAGGATAAAGGTGCAAGGAAAAGATAGATCAGGTTTCAAAGCGACTCAGAAGCAGTCGGTTTTTCAACCTCCAGCTCTGATACCACTTGTTGGTCCTCAAATATCAGAGTCGTCGTGAATATGACTTAACACGAAATGCAGCAGAATAAATGTTCGTCACTTACAATTATTGTTGTTTATAAAATGTTTCATAGCTCAAGTTATCACTTAGATAAGTTTTTCAGATTTACGCTAGCAACTTTGTTGCTAGGTTTCAAATCAGCTTGATACAGTAAAGTGATAAATTAGTAAATGAACACAAGGTTTTATAGTGGTTCGATCCAAATAGATCTACGTCCACTCCTTAGCCAAAATGCTAAGTATTTAACTAGAAAAGTATACAATCAGTACAAGGATTTGCCAACACTTGCAGTAGGCGGCGAACTTTCGAACCGGCCACAGCACAGCTATCCTCCGATACTTTGCACTTTTCCGAATACAGCTCCGGCCAAGTCAAGGGCACACCTTCGTAAAACTTGTCCTTCGCTAATGAGGCTTTTATAGTTTGCCCCTGAACTCAATAAATATGCGGCTAACGCCCGTCATAGTCAATCTTTTTCAAGAATGACTGTTGGATATTCCTAGTAAGGAAGTTATCCCAATGATTGAAGATTCTTAATGGGAGTTCAAGAATCTTCAAGGAAGAGTGTCAGATATTCAATGAGAAGACACTCTTGGTGGTTGAAAGCTTTGAATGCGCTTGTTATCACAAGCTCTCAACTGACTACTTTTCACTTGTTCGCTTTGTCAAAGGAATCTCACACTTGTGTAGTTTGCGAATGTCGGTAGTGATAGAAGCAGTAACTCTCTCCACTTTCGAACCTATCTTTTATAGATGGAGATTCAAACTTTGAATCTTCATATCCGTTAGACTCAACGGCTCCTTGATCCGAGAGTGTTTAGTTTGTGACAGTCGCTTTTGTCTTTGACTTGTACTTCCTTAACTACTTTGGGAAGGTCTCGTCCTTTGTGTGAGCTTTTTTGTCAGAACGGCAGTGAGACTTCAGCATCCTGTGTATTGCCCTGCTAGGATCCTTTGTTTGGAAGCTGAAGACTCTCGTTGACGCATGACTCTTTTATCCTTTGTTTGTTTGTTCTTTTAGCAGTTGTAAGTTGTTGATGAATGCTAATGTCTTAGCATTTTGCTATTCAGCGATTCTCAGCAGATGTCATCTGCTTCGTATCTGCTAGGAGATCTTTTTAGCATACTAGTCTATTACAACTCAATATAAAACCTATACAGGACTTTACAATGTGTGCTAGACTCTCTAGATTTCGGCAAATGATCGACCAACTAAATACGGTTTGATCCAACAAAACCTTTTACAAATAAGTCCTAAGGGAGATTTTAGAAATAATTTCCCAACATAGATCTATTTGGATCGAACCACTATAAAATCATGTGTTCATTTACTGTTTTATTATTTACTGTTTAAAGTTGATTTGAAACCTAGCAACAGAGTTGCTAGCGTATATCTGAAAACTAACTCAAATCATAACTTGAGCTAAGAAACATTTTGTAAACAACGATAAGTGTAAGTGACGTATATTTATTCCGCTGTATTTTGTGTTAAGTTGTAATCACGACGACTCTGATATTTAAGGACCAACAAGTGGTATCAGTGCCAGGTTGAAAAACTGACTGCTTCTGAGTCGCTTTAAGACCTGATCTATCTTTTCCTTGCACTGTTATCTTTGTTCTCTGTGTCGTAGCTCAGGAAATCACTAAAGAAATAGACAAGATGTTGAATCACTCGCTTGGAAAGCATAGCAAAGAAAACTTCAAGTCATGGAAGAAGCTTGCACTCATTCAGCTTCAAAGCATACACCCCGAAATGGTAGATGTCTTGGAAAGAGGTCCAATTGTTATTATGAAAGCTAACACTTTTGTAGGACAAGCTGTGGATGGAGATGAACCTAGACCTCAAATGATTCCTAAACCGTTTGAAGAATATTCTACCGAGGACAAAAAGAGAGCACAGCTGGAGCACTTAGCAAAGAAACTAATCTATGATTCACTGCCTAAGTTGATGGAAGACAAAGCTCTTGAGTTTGACACTGCTAAGGAGATGTGGGAATACGTTTGCAACGCATCTCAGGAGACTGACCAAATGAAACGCAACAAGATACAGGTAGCAGTTGACAAATATGAGTCTTTCTCCATGATTGCAGGTGAATCCATATAGGCTATGGAGGAACGTTTCAACACTATTATTGGTGAACTGAACAACCTAGGGAAGAAATATGAGAATGAAGATATGAATCACAAGATCATTTCAAAGCTTTATCCTAGAAGCGATTGGTTCGTGAAGATGACAAGTCTGAGCGAGAAGGACCTCAGCACAATGTCTACATCAGAGGTATTTGCTCAACTTAAAGCTCATGAGTTTATCATACAGCAATCAAAGAAGAACGAAGCTGTTGTGGCTCAAACCTCGTCAAACAAAGCTGTGAACTCTGAGGATCTGGCGTACTTTGTCAAGAAAGATACTGGGAAGTTCAAACCAAAGAAACCATTCAACAAAGAGAGATCCACCTTAACATCACCAGCAAAGAAGGATGCGACATCCTCAAGCTCACAGAAGGAAGATATCAAGATCAGTGAATTAGAAGAGCAGATGAGGAAGCTTCAGAAACTCATACAAGAGGCAAAGACTGAAAAAGAAGACAAGGATGCAAAATTCTCACCATCTGCTCGATCAACTCAAAGAAAGCAAAGGACATGCTTCGAATGCAACTCTCCAGATCATCTAAAGCATGAGTGTCCTAGAGTAAGCCAAGAGGAAAGGGATCGCCTCAAGCAAAGATTTGAAAGAAGGGCAGTCAGGGCGGTGACCAAAGCATTGCTAACCAGAACCGAGGTTCCTGACATTCCTGATAATGAGGAGGAAGAGTATTATTCAACTGACGATGACAATGAAGAGGCAATGCTAGTGCTGATGGCCGATATTGTTGTTGATCAGTTTGCTGATGCTAACGGTGACTGCTCAGCAGACCCTACCTTAGAAATTGACACAGAAGAGGTAACTCCCATGCATGTTACATTTCCAAATATCATGCATCAATCAGAGGAATTCACTTCTTCAGATTTTGAAGATGATTATCTTACAAAACTTTCTATTGAATTTTCAAAAATGTATGAAATCAAAAATGCTATTGTTGGTGAAAACACCTCACTGAAGTTGAAAGTTTCAAGTTTGACCGAGGAAGTCGAAAGACTAAGGTCTGAAGGTGAGGAATTGTCAAAAATGAAGGCTGAATTCTCCAAACTTTCTGAAAATTTTAAAATTCTTGAAAAGGAGAATATAGCTTTGAAAAATAAACCAAAAGAAAATTGCATATGCACATACACCACTAGTAGAGCCGTTTTGAATGCTGCAATCAGTCAGCAGAGACACCACACTGATAGAGCTGGTGTTGGATTTGATAACAATAATAGAGGCGAATCTTCTAAGCAGAGAACTATTCAGTTTGTCTCTTCTGGAAAATTTGTTCTTGGAGAGAAGTTGAAAGAAGAGTCATCTGCTGAAACTTCCACTGCTGAGCAGACTCTAGGCAAAAAGCAGAATGAACTTGCTGAACCTCAGCAGAGGTATGCTAAACCTCAGCAGAATGCTAGAGTGTCTGCTAGGCAACCGTGGTTAGCAGAGTCTAGAGGGAACGTCGAGCAGCATGCATCCACTGCTAGGATAGCAAATTCCTCATTTCATAAAGGCAAACATGTTCATTACAATGCTGTAAAACCATCATATGATTCATACACACCACATAGGCGGATCACCTATGTGAGGCCTGAGTCCAAACAAAATCTTTTCAAAAGGACAATGAAGGCTCAACACACTACTACACCTCATCCTAAAGCTAAGCATACAAGATTTACTTATCCTAAGGTTGAGAAAGGTATAAAGAGTGATGTCAAGAAGAAAATTTTGAAAATCACTCGTATGTGGGTTCCGAAAGGAACAATGACAATCGCTAATCCTGCAGGACCCGATACTAAGCGGGTACCTAAATCAATTTCTTAACTCTTGCAGGAACAGGGTCCAAGAACCAAGGCATCAAGATTGCCAGATGAGTGGATCCTTGACAGTGGCTGCTCAGGTCATATGACTGGAAGGGCAGATCTATTTTCAGAAATTCAAAGTGTTTATGGATCATCAGTCATCTTTGGTGATAACAGCAAAGGAAGAGTAATTGGCAGAGGATGTGTAGAACAAGATGGAATACGAATTGTTAATGTCGCACTCGTTTCAAATCTCAAACACAACTTGATGAGCATCAGCCAACTATGTGAAAATGGGTACAATGTTTATTTCATTAACACTGGTTGTGATATTGTTGATAAGGTTACAGAAGAAGTGAAGCTAAGAGGCGTCCGCAAGGGTGGCCTATACGTAGTCGATTGGCAGAGTGGCCAACAGGACTCATGCTTCGTAGCCTTCAACAAAGAGGAAACCAATTGGCTGTGGCATAAGAGATTGAACCACCTGAACTTCAAGACAATCAACTTTCTAGCCAAACATAAGCTGGTGGAGGGACTGCCTGTGGAGACTTTCCGAAAGGAAGGCGTGTGCAAAGCATGCCAACAAGGCAAACAGACAAAGGCATCCTTCAAAACCAATCCAGAAAAGGCCACTTCAGAGAGGATCCTTGAACTCCTTCGCATGGATCTATTCGGCCCTGTTACTCCAGCAACTGTGGGTAAGAAAGTTTATACACTTGTGGTTGTTGATGATTTTTCCAGGTATACTTGTGGTTGTTGATGATTTTTCCAGGTATACATGAGTCTACTCTAGTGCGCAGGATTACAAAGGATCAAAAGGATAGCAATCATGAGACCAATGATGTCAATGATCAATAAATTGCGAATTCTTTTGAAAATATGAGTATTGATCCGACTAGGTCGATGAATGATTCTAATCCAACAAAGACGCACCCAGCAGGTGATCAGACTGCTGACCAGGCCAATGATGCTAATGATCATGCTGAGGCCACATTTCCTATTCAACTGAATGATAACTTGGATGTTACGAGACTTCTGGATGATGATGATGAAGGAATCAATGAAGACCTTGGCAAAGGTGTTGCGGAAGAACCTGTTGTGGATATTCCAGTTATTGTCATACCCGTTGAAGATGTTCTTGAAGATCCAGCAGAAGGTGACGAGGAGCAAGTTGTTGATATTCCAGGAGCAGAACATCAAGAAAATGAAGATGGAAATAATGTAGAAGCTGAGAATCCAGAAGAGATGATTGACAATCAAGAAGGAGTACCAGATGGAAATCCAGCACAAATCAGGCCTGCGTGGCTTCGTGCTCATCCCCCAGAAGGAATTCTTGGAAATGTTAATGATCCATTATTAACAAGGCAAGGGAATGCCAATGCCATGTTAGCTTGCTACATATCTAATGAAGAACCCAAGAAGGTTGAAGAAGCACTGCTAGATGCGGATTGGGTGAATGCCATGCAAGAGGAGCTTGCAGAGTTCACACGAAACAATGTGTGGGAACTAGTAGAAAGACCAGAGCACCAGAGTGTCATATGCACTAAGTGGGTATTCAAAAACAAGAAGGATGAATCAGGCTTTGTAGTCAGGAACAAGGCACGACTTGTGGCCAAAGGATATAGACAATGTGAGGGCATAGATTATGATGAAACCTTCGCCCCAGTAGCAAGACTAGAGGCAATCCGTCTATTTCTGGCATATGCTGCGTATCATGAGTTTGACGTGATGCAGATGGACGTGAAGAGTGCCTTCCTTAATGGCGAGCTCAAGGAGGAAGTCTATGTCGAGCAACCTCCGGGATTTGAGCAAGGCACACAGGCTCAAGAAGGCACTGTATGGTCTGAAGCAAGCACTAAGAGCCTGGTATGGAACTTTGTCTAAGTTCTTGCTGTCTAATGGATTTCAGAAAGGGAGGATAGATCAAACTCTCTTTCGTATTAAGGATGGAGACAATATTCTGCTAGTTCAGATATATGTTGATGATATAATTTTTGGGTCAAAGAACCAAGATCTATGTGATAGGTTCTCCGATCTCATGACTAGCAACTTTAAGATGAGCATGATGGGAAAAATGTCTTATTTCCTTGGATTGCAAGTTCAACAGTCCAGAGAGGGAATTTTCATTCACCAGAAGAAGTATACTCGTGATCTTATTGCAAAGTATTGTCCAGAGAAGACTAAGAGCCTACGAATTCCTATTAGCACAACCTGCATTGCTGCTCTTGAGAAAGAAG
>JAPKLW010000998.1:70622-94104 GCA_026898455.1 Plectranthus barbatus | reverse complement strand
GGCTACTCTCCTTTGTGTCGCCAATACACTTGCCATCTTAAAAGTCTCTGGGCGTATCAAATCAGTTTTGCCCTCAGGAAGGACAAAACTACATAACCAGCATGAGATATAAGCAGCTAGATATGTTTCCTTCCAATACTTCTCTTTTATAGAAAGTTCAGCGAACGTAATCTCATCTGCAACAGACCATGCCTCATGCACAGCAAAATCACCAGTGGGGTTATGAGTCAACTTCCTACGCACCTTCTTCTTCCATTCTTTGCGAATTGGAGGACAATCATATCTCGATTTCTTCCGGCACCAAAATTTGATCCACGATTCAAGTGAAACCGAGCAGGTCGAACCTTGGATTAAGTGATAAGCTTGAAGCAAATAACTGCAACTCACGGGAACAAATAATCTACCACCACGATCAATTCCAAAAAGCTCCTTCGAGGAAGGCACAACCTCATCATAAAACACCCCATCAGATGGAAGTCCAGAGAGAATGTGCAAGTCCCATAGGGAAATAGACATCTCACCATGAGAAGTTAGAAGGGTATTTGTTGACGGACACCAAGCTTCACAAAAAGCTTTCATTACCTCAGTGTTACAATCATATGTAAACAAGGAGGCATAAACAGAGTCATAGATGCCAGCACGACGAAGCTCCTCACCACAACGGCTTAGAATATCCTCGGTCCATTCCCAGTACCCAGTGCGATAGAAAAATTCACCAACAAAATCTACAGTGTCATCCCATTCAGCCTTTCCTTCGTAAATACGACGCCCCAAGGTCGGCAATATAGCAATTTTGTCGCAGGAATAATGATGACCAGATTGTAATTTCCATCCAGAATGTGCCTTGGGTTCATCAAATTTGCATGACCATATTGGCTGGTGAAAAGGATTGGTAAGCTTCGGCAAGGAACCTGCTAATTGTCCTATGAGGGGCCGATACACCTTTAGGCGGGTATCCTTCCCTGATAAGGACTTCCCGTCATTAGAAATCACCAAAAAATCCTCTCCAGAAATATCTTCATCCTTGAAGCGAACCATGTTTACCTACAAAAGAGGAGATAAAAAAGTGGTGAGGAATCACAGAAAATATTTATGCAAAAAAAAAAAGGTTCGAAAGAAGCAGCCTTATTATATTTAATTGAAGCTCAAATTCTTGTTATTACTTCATTGCTATAACTAATTGCTGCGGACAATGGCCAAGCTCAAAATCCACCATCATACCACTAGCCATCTCTCCGAACAAGTCGTCACTGTACCTCGCCAAGATGAACGAAGATTCTAGGAGAGCTATAACAAGTGTTGCACTCATCTTGGCCCATTGAGCAATGTCTTCGGAGAGCACAACAAGAGTCGCACTCATCCCGGGACATCGTAACAATGTTAACGAAGAGCTGCAACAAATGACAAGCACATCCTTGCTGCAGACAATGGCCAAGCTCAAAATCCACCATCATACTGCCAGCCATCTCTCCTAACAAGTCTTCACTGTACCTCGCCAAGATGAACAAAGATTCTAGGAGAGCTATAACAAGTGTTGCACTCATCTTGCCCATTGAGCAATGTCTCCGGAGAGCACAACAAGAGCCGCACTCATCCCGGGACATTGTAACAATGTTCACGAAGAGCTGCAACAAATGACAAGCACATCCAGGCCTCTTCGAACAAAGGTCCGGTAAATTACAGCAATCTTCTACTGCAGCCGCCATACACCACCACAGGTGGTCTTCTTCCTCCTTCAAACCGTAGTAAACTTAGCACACTCATCCCGGAGCATCGACCAAATGACTCCGGAGAGCCGCAGCTAGTGCCACGCTCGTATCGGGCCATCAGACAATGATTCCGGAGAACACGCAACAAGTTACCGCCATCAAATTAACATCTCCATCAAGCCAAAGCAAGCTGCCTCATACCCCGGTTTACTGTCAAGATTCAAACACGAGCACAGCAGCAAGCCCCGATTCCCGGAACAGAGCAGAGCAGCAGTAAAAAAAAAAAAAGCAAAGCAGTTCGACAAAATAGAATATACATACAGCAGCAAAAAAAAGGGGGCAAAATGAAAACAACAACTAAGGAGGCAGCATGAAAGAAAAAGCGTGCCAAAGCAAGTCAGTAACAAGATTTACAGCTTCAACTATCGATTCAAGCAAAAGGGGCAAAGACAGAGAGAGCAGCTACAGCTAATGTATTTAAAAAAAAGGGGGGGAAAACTCACTAACAGGGATTAACAATTCCTCCAAACAAAATGGAGATCCCGCAGCTTCAATGCCAGATTTTCAGAACTCTGCAACAGTACTAAAACAAAAAGGAATATCTATGATTAAAAAAGAACTTAGCGCCCAAAAAAAAAGTGATAAAAGGAAATGAAGAGGTTACCAGAAAGATGGAGGATGGTTGATTCAAACAAAGACTGCTATAATCAGACCAGTCTTAGTTGCTGCAAGGCAAGGACATGAAACCAAAGCAGTAAAGAAATCAGAGGGCCATAAGTAACTCTGCAACCAAAAAATATATATAAGAAGAAGAAAAAAAATCTATCAGAGAAGAGGGAAACAGAAGAAGGAGCTGATATGAAAAAAAATTCGAACGGGTAGCCCACTTGCTTCTTTCAAACACACAAAATATGTGGGGGCTCTAGATATTGTTGTTACTAGCTCCAGCCAAGCAGAGATTCTTAAGAGTTCATGAAATGTTCGTGATTGAAAAAAAAAAAGAAAAGAAAAAAAACTGTCAACAGATACAAAAAAAGAAAAAAGAAAAAAAAAGAACAAGAATCATATGCATGATTTGTTTTTGAATACCTCGCTACTTCCCCATCATGACTACCTTAGACTAGGGCTGAAACTTCATTTTTGTTGCAGTTTGTTAGGGTTGGGAATGGGGGAGCAAAGCCATTTTGTCCTTTGAAGAAATTGTCCTTGCCTCTGCTCCTTCTCGTATCAGAAATTGCTGCAGAGGAATCAGTTATACTCTTTTAAAATAAATGTGTATATACAATGAAGCCTCATTTTTATTTTGTGTCTAATTAGATGAAATAATTTGGTGGGCTAAGATGAATTAAACCTTGTTGGGCTGGAAACAAGTGTTATGGCCCTCTTCAATTAATTGAACTAGGCTTCATGGGCAACGATTTCGGCTGGCTAGATGCGAGAATGGGCTAAGAAAATTGATGTAATATTAGGGCCAGACTCAAATAAGTCTTGTTTAAAAAAGGATGGGCCAAATACATTTTAATTTTAAAGACATGAGATATTGGGCCACGCGAAAAGAAAATTAGAATATAAGTGGGTTTGATTTATTTTTGAGTTGTCCAATTAAATCAATCAAAATGATGGAGCATCCAAAAAAATCTACAAATCAAGTTCAAGATCTCCTCGATACGAGTATAAACTATCTACAAATCAAGTTCAAGAACTCCTTGATACGGGTATAAACTATCGAGATGATTGAGACTCGTCCTCTCACAATCATTCAAAGACAAATCTCAAGCGGGCAGTTTGTAGACACACAAAAAAATCACGGCCAATTAAAACGCGCCACGTGGATCCAAATAATTAAATATCAATTTATTTAATTTTTAGGAATTAATCAAATAAATTTCCTAAATTAAATAAATAAAATATGATATTTACTAATTCAACCCAATGAGAGGCCGACATGTGGCAAGCTCACCTAACATGAGAAGCGTATGATCACAACTCAATGGACGAATGAGATCGCGCCACCTAAGCCCTAGATTCTCAAGTTTTGCCTATAAATACAAGGCATAAATTGAAGAAAAATCATAAGTGAAGTGAAGTGAAGAAGGCAAAATTGAAGAGCTCAAGACTTGAAGGAAGAATTCTCTCCAAGATTTAAGGCATTCCTTTGAAGATTTGAAGGCGTTCATCGTCATCTTCAACGCCTTCTTCATCCAAAGTCAAGAAATTCCTACGTTTGATTCGGAATCAAGGCTCATAGTCCCCGAAGAAACGTTAGCAACCTTCAAAAGTGTTGAAGAAAAGGATCAAAGAGTAAATTCAAGAAGAACAAGAAGATCAAGCTTCAAGAATACGAAGAACAAGATCGAAGTTCTTCAAGAAATCATCTAAAAATAACGTTTAATCCAAAAAAACAAGGTGAAAACCCTTTGGATTAACATTATAAAGCTTCAAGATCATATTCAAGAGGATCGACGGAGCCAAATTCTGTTGAAGACCTCGAAGGACACTCAAGCATCAAGTTCGAAGAGAAGAATCAAAGGAAGAATAGAGATAGAATCCACAAAAATGTATTTTCATCCAAATTGAAATTACATTGTAACCAAATTTCGTGTTTATTCAATTGAATACGATTTTTGTGATTACAGGCCCACCTAGACCACGAATTCCAATATAAGGAACCATGGGTCCTATACGTAGATGGGGCAAGCAATGTCCACGACAATGGAGCGGGGCTGCTTCTGACCAACCCCTGGGGCTAAACCTTCCAAAGAGCCATACGATTAGATTTTGATACAACTAACAACGAAGCTGAGTACGAGGCGTTACTTAGAGGAACTCTACTAACCAAAGAGCTAGGGGCTAAATGATTGGAAGTCCTTAGCGACTCTCAATTAGTGGTCAATCAGACCAATGGGGAATATCAAGTCAAAGAACCCCGGTTGCTATGTTACCACGAAGAAGTCAAACTACTTAATGAATCCTTCAAAGCCTACACTATCAACTATGTGGTGTGGGAGGAAAACCGCGTAGCCGATGCCTTGGCCGGTCTGGCTAACACACTCACAACTCCTATAAAAAGCCAATCCCGGTAACAAGGGTCGAGCAACCGACCGCCACCAGCAAAGTAGAAGCAGCACCCATATGCAAAGACCCCGAACCATCATAGACGACCCCCATAATGATGTACATCATGAACGGGAGCAAGCCGGCTGACAAAATGAAGCCATGCACCTGGAACGATAGGCCGCCTGATACACGATACTGAACAACACCCTATACTGAAGATCCCTGGAAGGGCCCTTACTGAGATGCATCGACAAATCTAAAATAACACAAACCCTACACGAGATACACGAGGGCGACTGTGGTAACCACTCTGAAGGACGATTCCTAGCACACAAGGTAATATCAACCGGGTTCTATTGGCCCACCTTGCACCACGATGCAAGAGAGTTCGCCAAACAATGCGATCGATGCCAGAGATTCGAAGCTGTCTCCCACATAAGCGCCGAACCATTACACGCGACCATCACCCCATGGCCCATCATATATAGTTGTCAAGCTACCTAGAGGATCGGCCCAAAAGGAGTACATCCTCATAGCCACCGATTACTTCACCAAATGGGTGGAGGCCGGGGCACTAAGGAACATGGGGGAAGTGGATGTCATCAAATTCTTGTGGACACACATTTTAAGTCGATTCAGAGTCCCGAAGGAAATCCAAACAGAAAACAGAGTTCAATTTACGAGCCAGAAAGTCAAGGCCTTTTATGACAAGTTTAAAATCAAGTTCATCTTCTCCACCCCGAGGTATCCCGAGGCCAACGGCCTGGCCGAATCAATGAATAAAACACTCCTCAACACCCTGAAAAGAAATTGGAAGATCACAAATCCCGATGGGTGGAGGAACTACCCTGGGTCCTATGGTCCTATCGAACGGCCCCACGAACCGCGACCGGGGCTACCCCGTTCTCCCTAGCCTACGGAGAGGAAGCTGTAATTCCTATAGAAACGCAATTTAGAAGCCCAAGGGTGGAGTTCTGCCAGATGGAAAGCAACAACTGCGACCTCATGCTAAATTGAGAATTGATTGATGAAATGAGAGACGAGGCCTACGCCTAGATGGCTCGAAGGCGGCAGCAAGCAGGAAAATTCTTCAACAAAAAATTAAGGCTAAGAACCTTCCTCGAAGGCAATCTAGAGCTAAGAAAGGTATTCCAGAACACCAAGGAAGACAATGCGGGAAAACTTGCCCCCCAATGGGAAGGACCATACGTGGTAACTGGAATATCCGGACAAGGAGCTTACAGCCTCGCCGACCTGGACAGGATGCTCGTGTGCAACAACTGGAATGTCAAGCATTTAAACCGATACTATCATTAGAGTCTTCCTTGGGTCCATCACGAGGGACCCAATAGATACGCTCTTTCTTTTTTAACCTCATTTCACTTTATTGTAGTTAGTCGTCTTATTTTGTTTTGTCTGTGCATTATTTTACATTCAGTATTTTGGTTCTCAATATCGAATACTAACTTGAGCGTCGGAGGGGCGATGTCACGCGCATCGCCTACACTCATGGCCCTCTCCTGCTTTGTCTATAACAAATCAACTATAGGAAAGACAAGTAGCACACACACCAAGACATATGCAAGATAAATAGCCAGCATTCATCAAACATAAAAGACCACCCTCCAATACCTACGGAGGAGGGTGGCCACGATCCACATACCAAAAAGTTGTTTAAAACAAAAAACCAGTTCATAAAGCATTAAATTCTAAAAAGTTCAACAGAAACTTGGAGTTTTTCAAAAGAAATCATGCAGCGGAAGATTTGGGAGGCTCGTCGGAGTAGGGCTGCGGACCAAGCTATTCCCCACTTTGCAGTTCGTCGGCATTGGCACTTCAGTGGGGAACCTCCTTGGTAGATGCCCGGTTGCGGCCTTCCTGTGCGTCCTCCTTCGGCTTAGGGGATGGCTCCTTAAGCTCGGTTTCTCTCTCCGATTCGTCCAGGAAGCCCAGATTCAAATTAGGGAACTTGAGGGCGATGCAGCCGCAAGCCTCATCCGTCGCTTGCCCCACCATCATCTACAGGAACATCAAGGGTTTAGAATAACACGGGGGGACAGACAAGAAGATAAACAACGTACTACCTCATAAGTATCGCTGAAGTGCTCGGACATGACGATGGTGGAGTAGTCCAGCCCCTCGCCCCGCTTCAGCCTAGCAATTTTGTCATCAAGACCCCCCATCTCTTTCCTAAAGTTGATGTCCTGGGCCTGAAGCTCTTCACGCGCCGACCCCAGCTGAGCCGTTAAGGTACAAACCTCACCGCGAAGAGAATCCACTTTCGTAACAGCACGAGCGAACTCCTTCTTCACTTCGGAGGACCCCCTCTTCACCTTCTCCAGCTCCAGCTGGCATCGGCGCAGTTCCTCCTGAGCGCTGGCCAACTCCTCCTCAAGCCCTTGAACCTTCTCCACAAGCTCACGAACACGAGGGCCCTCCATCTTAGCTCTGGAAAGTTCCTTCACCTGATCTTCCACATGGATAGCCGCGTCCTTGTGAAAATCCAGCAAGTCCATCACACCCTGCATCAATACATCACCCGGGATAAAAGGAAGTTCACATCAAGAAAACACAAAATCAAAAGGACGCACTCTCACCTCCAGGACCTTCTGGTCCACGCTCATCACCCTTTGAAAAGCCTGACCAAGCGATATATCCGGAGGGGCCGCAGAGCCGGTCAGCAGCTGCCTAGCCCGAGAAAGAAAAGCCTTCATATCCGCGGCACGACCCTGGAGGAGGGGAGAAGGAGGAAGTTGGGCCCTCGATCTGTCAGCATCCCGATCATGGGAGCCCTCATGCATGCTCTCCTTAGCCCTCCTTCTCTTTTCCTTGCGTTGATCACGATCGTCCTCCACAGAGATCACCACCCGGTCGTCCCTTCTGTCACCGGTCCGGTGGGACTCTTCCTGGCTGCGGATGAAGGACTGTCTCTCCTCATGCTCAACGTTGCCCGTTTGGGAGGGGAGAACCAGCCCGTCTCCCCGAAGAAGGCCGCTTCCTTTCCGACTGAACTGCCTCCGCCTTCGCCCTTTCTTTCACCTTCAATGCTTCGGCAAGGGCCGCCCTGGTCGATTTCGTGCCCCTCATCTTCGCGGGTAAATCCTCAACTCTACCGTCCGGATATCGAATAATGCTCGCAGAAATGCACCTCCCAGTTCTCACCTCCTTCCACGAAGTCACGTCGGCAGCATATGCCTTGTTCACCCTCCGCAGTTCCGCCTTAGTAAGTTCAATCCGTTTCAAACCTGCAAGAACAACCATCACATGTCAGAAGAACCCAATATAACTTCAAGAAACACAAGAAATAGCCCAGGAAATGAAAACCGACTCATAATATCTTCCTTGATCGGAGTAAACTACAGATTCTTTGCATCCATCTCCAAATAGAACCACCGACTCCACCATCTCGATGAATTATCGAGTGCACCTGAGACCAATAGAGGCCTATCTCCAGACCACCGAGTAGCATAGTAATACCCCGGTTGATAGGGGTTGAGACGGTAGAGGTAATGCCATTCACGAACGGAAAGTAGGCCAAGCCCTTGATCCATAAAGATTAAAAACGTCCCCACCAAGTGGCACCAAGTCACCGGTGATAAATTGAAGGGATATAAACCGTAGGAGTTCAACACATTGCTAAAGAAGGGATGAAGCGGAAGGGCAACACCCTTTTCTAAGATGGGCAGGTAGAACACCACAAAACCCTTCGGCGGAGCAAAGCACCTATCGTCAACTAGTGGAACTCTATACCCAGGCGGAACCCTGGCAGAAAAGTCTAGAGCCTCCACCACATGACCTACCGAGACGGAGGAAACCGCTTCCCTAACCTGGTCCCTTTTTGCTTAGCCTGTTTACGAGTCCTAGACCTAGCCGATTGGACAGGTGGCTCTCCACCAGAGGAAGAGGACACCTCTACGACAGGTTGCCTAGAAGGAGAACCCTTATCGGCGTCCCTATCCACCTCAGGAGGACTCCTACCCAAGGACAAAAAACCCACCTCCTTCGAGGATGACGAATCAACGAACGGAGATTCATACCTGTTAGCGGGAGAACTGCTCCCCTTGTTTTGTGAGTCAGACGGCGACGACATAGAAGGAAAATAAACCAGAAATCCCTAAATCCAACGCGCTAACGGTTCGCCTCCCCAAAACAGCTTGCAAAACTACCCCGCAACTTTCGCATAATAACGGTTTCACCCCCACTACTCAACAAAATGGGTAACCGTTCCCGCGCATGACTTTCAAAAAAGCGCAACCCAAGATCCAGCCCACGTGACCCGATAAGGCACGGGTCCGCGACAAATTCAGAATCCCTAAAAGAGACCTTACCTCCAGAAGGACCCAAGGATCTGACGATCCCTCAAAAAATCGATAAGAACCCTTGCAAGAGATCCCCATGGGGACGCACAGAGTGTTGCACATGAGAGTTCAGCTCCCATAAAGCGGGATGTCCTAAGGGATGTCTCCCACGTGTCTCGTGGTTCCGGACCCCATGAATTGATCCCGCAAGGCAGCCCAACGGGGCTACTTGCACCTCTATGTGAAATCCACAAAGCTGGATCTTACAATCGTCGAGTTTACCTCCTGGTAACCGACCCTCCAAAAGGACGGGAACCTTACAAGGTTCTCTCCTGGGCTCCCGATGCCTCCTCACGAGGAGCTCGGAACTTCCGCGCTCTGAGCACTTGCACGAAATGGGTAGAATCCAACTATTCGACCTTGGGGTCTCCCTGGCACACTCATCCCCAAGCCCGAAGGGGCTATTGTTGGGCCAAAAAATGATTGGGCTAGAAAAGTCAGGCCCAGGCCCATTAAGAATGGCAACGGCCCAAGAAGGCGTACTCAAATGGACTTGACGGTCCACAAACTATGACTTAAACTAGACCCAGGACCCAGCATACGGTGGATGAAGCTCCAGCTCCCAGTCAATATCACGACCTACCTCTACACAAGAACTGCTATCCCAAAGGTCAAAACAAGTAGTTCCTGCCTTCGTGTACGAGCCCTAGAAGAGACGATAAGACTGAAACCTGGAAATGCGCTGAATCCGGAAGGAAGTTAGAAGACCACGTGCTGAGCAGCCCCGCAAAAGTCGGAACTGCCCCCGAAGTTCTCGCACGACTAACGGCCTGATACCTTCACGAAGCCCAACAAAACCCTAGCTGATCAATCCCGAAAAGAGCTCAACGGTCAACACCCGCAGATCGCCCCTAAAAATCCGGAACCAACCGCCGAGGATATCTAGGGTTACGACGACCTCCCTCTGCCTATAAAAAGGTCCCTTGGAGATCATTTTGAAGCACGTTTTTTCCTAGATATAAAGGCATTGGCATACTTAAGCATTTTTCGGTGAATTATTTAAAAAACTTTACTCACGGCTCACATTTTAGCTTTCTTTTTGTATTTCATCGGTTGTATTCTTGTTCAATTTGCAGTAAGTTCCAAAGGTCCCAACTTTATCACAAATGGAACCTCAACATATATCATTATCTTAATAACTTTTTAATATTATAAAATAAAGTATCAAATATAATTTTATATGAAAAAGGGAAGGTCTTGGGTTAGGTAGGCCTAAACGATTTAGGCGGGTTTTATCCATTAACCCAAACCCATATAATATACTCTATTGGGTATTAATAAACCCTATTTGGGATGGGTCAATCCATTTGGGTAGTATAAAACCCGCCTAAACCGTTTAGGCCTGCCTAACGCAAATTTTTGCCTATGAAAAAATATATTAATAAATTTGGATAGAAAATGAATAAGAAATACTTGGTCAACAAAAAGAAAATGAAGAAGAAATAAAGAGTTACTTTCGATGCTGTCAAATGTCTCTAGCAATAAATAATTCTTGGTGGGACAACCTTCAGCCGTTGACTTAAAATCTTCATCTACAAATGATCAATTTTTCATCACTTAAATCTCGAATGATAGAACATTTTGCTCCCGGAATTCGCAAAGACTTCTGGGTTCTGAGAAATTGAGGTAACTTGCATCTTTTTCTTTCAATTCTAATGTTTTCTTTGTTAGTCTGTGTTTGTCGAATTATAGATTGCATGCTGCTGTAAGTCTGATGAACCATCTATGGCCAAATCTGCATAATAGGGATTTTCCTTGAAATTTTGATTTTTATGCATCGAGGAATTGGGGAGATTTAGTTAGAAAATAAGAATTTCTTGGATAAAAGTTTAATTAATTACCTGGCTTGGTTTTCATGATCATTTAGATTACTATACTCTCTGAAATTACTCCCAATGCCTTGCTTTATTTTTCTTGAAATGAATATTATGCAATAACCAAAAGAGTGTGATTATGAAATGCTTGATAAAATGCTACAGAAACAAGCATGTGAAATTCCAGAAAACGGAATAACCATCCATCATGAATAGCTAAGGATCCAATAATTCCAAATGTTGGGCAAATATCTCATATCTGAAAACTATCATTCATTTTCTTTTAACTCAATTCATTTGGTTTCAGTTTATGCTGAATTGCTCCTCCAAGAATTCATCTATCCATTTATAACCTGTTGCCAATTGTTTTATTTTTATTTTCTAATATTCGTTGGAACTATAATTTTTAGGATTTGACATTATGCTTTTTTGATATCCCCAAAATTATGAAATGCCACAGCCTTTTTGTTTATGTTTTTTTTTTCTGTGTAACTTTTAATATTTTCTCAATGTGGAAAATCATAGTTTTTAGCATAAGAACCTATATTTTCTTTGCAAACAAATGATGCTTAGTACCAGCAGGATTCTATTATTGCTTGAGTAAAAGAAAATTATCATTTATTATGCTTGAATTCAAATTTCTTGCTATGAAAAAATAAACAAGAAAATAAAAGAGAAGTAGTTTCCCCCTCCCTCACGCACAAGACAATCTCTTTGCCAATACGGTGAGATAAAAATTTATGAATCATGTTTTAATTTATTCATCTTGAGCATTTTGATTTTGAATTATTCCATATGCACTTATGGGAACAAAAACTTTATACCTATTTTTTAATCTATAGATTTTACATATTTCTATTAATTAGAAGTAATAGGGTTTTATTTAGTAATCATATAGCTGAAGAGAAAAATGTTTGTGGCCACGAACTCATTGGTTTAATATCTATCATTAATTTCAATTACACAAATATAGAGATACCCTTCATATATTGATTTTATTTTTATTTTTTTTGTAAACAAAATGCATTACTATAAATTTCACCCTCAAAGTTGGTGTTTTGAATAGTAATAACTAATAAGCTTATTTTGTGTTTTTATCCTTTTTTTAAGTATGATGATCCTTTTAAATGTGATAACATTATATTTTTATTTGAGATGTATTAGGAACCTATCAATTTAATGCAATTCTATAGAAGTGTAGTATGCCTAAAATACTTGGTGTCTTATGTTGATTGTGATAGAACCAACCTAAATCTATCTTACTAGGATGGGTTATGATATTGCAAAGGTGGTATTGCAAGCTACTTCAACTGTGTACTCCCCTGCTAAAGATATGTTGTCATTCATGAAAGACAAGGCAAAATATGTCAAAAACCTTGAAGACAATTTTATAAAGATCTCTTCACTGTTGGGAACCTTTTATTCGAGGAAAGAGGAAATTGATCGATTGCTAGAAACATCTGTGTCTAAAGAGAAAAGTGATGAATTTGATATTTTGGTTAAGAAAAATGAAGTTTTTCTCAAAAGATACAAGAAGTTTGTGGACAAGTATGGTAGATATTGTCGGGATGTTCCAAGTTTTGATGTGAATGATATCTCAAGTGTAATAAAAATCATTGATGCCATGGAAGAGAGAAAACCTACCATCTTGACGCACAAGTTTTTCAAACTAGCAAACTTGAGTAAGGAGATATATAAGCTTGTTGATCACATCACTCACATTGTTAGTGAAATGAAAGCGGAGAATGTTTTGCGCGAAAAAATGATTGAAGTTGTTCAAGTTAAACATGGTGATATTGATCTTCCTTCATCAAATGAATATGTTGAGAAGATCTTGAGGTACCTACACGAAGATGACAACCGATCAATCGGTATTTTGGGCCCGATTGGAGTAGGTAAAACAACAATCCTGAAAAGGTTGAATAATCAACTTAAACATTCTCCACCTCTTGAAATGGAAATAGAGATAAAGTTTGATGTTGTGATTTGGATAAATCATGATAAGCAAGAAGCTGTGGGGGATAAAGCTACTGAAGTGATTCAAGATGTGATAATGAGACGGCTAAAGCTCAACCGGGAAAAAACAAATAACATGGAACAAAATGCGAACATAATTTCTGAATTCCTTTGGAATAGGAAATACATTTTACTCTTTGATCAAGTCTCCTCAGTCATTAACTTTGATGATGTTGGAATTCACAAAGATCACAAGTTTGGGAAAGTTGTGATTGCATCTAGTAGTAAGAAGATCATTATACAAATGACTGATGAGCATGTTGAAATCCAACCACTATCTAATAATGAGGCTATGGATCTCTTCCAAAAATCTTGTGGTTCAATTTATGATGCACGCATCAAACTTATTGCAAATAGTATAGTAAGGTCATGTGGAGGGTTGCCGCTGGTGATCAAGTTGGTGGCTTATCATCTAAAAGGGGTGAAAGATGAAAACGTGTGGAGTGATGTTAAGATGGCTTTACAATCTGAAACAAAAGCTAAATTGCAAAAGTTGGATGGAGTTGTTCATGCTTACAAGCTAGTATATGATAAACTAGAGGAGAGTCACATGAAATGCCTACTTTTTGTGACTTTGTTTCCTAGTGACCACAAAATCTACAAAGATTACCTTGTAGAATGTTGGAATGCCGAGAGATTTCTGGAATTAGATATTCAAGAACTCAGGAGTGCACGAGAGCGTGGAGCAACAGTGTTGAGAGAGCTAACCGATCAATATTTGCTGGAAAATTACTCGACGAAGCATGTAAAGATGCCAGAGTATTTTAGAAAAGTGGTTGTAGAACAGGAATATCCAGGTGAAAAGAATTGCCTAGGTTGGGCACCTCAAAAGATTCAACCTCTGACCGAGGAAACTTGGAGGACAACTAAAAGGATATCATTGATCTGTTGCAAGTCGAAATTACCCGATAACCCGAAAAATGAGAACATCTCAACATTATTAATGCAATGTAATCATGACTTGAAAGCACTTGGAGACCCGTTCTTTGTGAACATGCAAAACCTTTGCATTTTGGACTTGCATCAAACAATGATAGAATCACTACCAAGTTCTATCTCTAGCTTGATCAGTCTCATTTGTTTATATGTTAATGAGTGTCCCAAGCTTGTTAAGTTACCACCAGAAGTAAAAAAGTTGAAGAAGCTTGAACTCCTTGATATACGTGGAACTTCCATTCACTCATTGCCGATTGAAATAGGTTATATGTTTAACTTGAGGTGTTTGCGAGTTTCATTTAGCCGAAAGGGGTGCAAGCGTGATGGAAAATGTAGAGAAGTGGAAATGGAGATTCCTCATAATATAATTAGTCGCCTTCATGAGCTTGAAGAATTGACAATTGAAGTTGGTTGTTGCAGTGAAGCTTGGAATACTGTTGTTGATCGAATAACCATTGAGCTTGCATCATTGGAAAAGTTGAATGCTCTAAATTTTCACTTCCCAAAAGTGAGTAATCTTGCAAAATTTGTTAATGATAGCAAATCATTGAATGATACAAACACACACAGAAGTACGAGTACTTTGAGGTCCTTCAATATTTCCATTGGTTGTAGCGAGATGCGTCACTCATATGGTTCAGATATAGTTGGGATATCTGCGGAAAGGCAGCTGAGGTTCTCCACCAACGAGGATATTTCTTCAGTTAAAGAGATATTAAGACAGGCTAGCTCATTCGAACTAGCTAGCCACTGTGGTGTTGAGAGTTTGAGTGACTTTGACTTGGAAAATGCTGGAACGCTGAAAGTTTGTGTTGTGGAATGTTGCAACAACATGAAGAGTATCGTGGATTTCTCTAACACGAGGGTGGAAAGGATTGGATGTTCTATGCTCCAATGTTTGGAGAAGTTACATTTATTTGATCTTCAAATGTTGCAATCTATTTGGAAGGGACCAGTTTTTTCAGGAAGCCTTGCAAACTTGAAGGCTCTCACACTATTTGGATGCCCAGAATTAAGTGTGATTCTCAATTATGAACTAGCAAGAGCTCTTTCAAGCTTAGAACATGTGAAAGTTGAGAATTGTTCTGAAGTTAAACAGATCATTGAGGTAGAAAATCTTGATAGGCATGATATATCAGAGAATGTTGATCCGCATAATATCTTGAATAAGTTGATGACAATCGAACTGGTAAACTTGCCGAGGCTGGAAAGCATAAGCAAGGATACCTCGATGAACTGGAAGTCAGTAGTGAATATTGTAATAATAGGTTGCCACAGATTGGGAGATTTACATTGTACTTTGAAAAGTGTCGAAAAGCTACAAAAAATAAAGTGTGAAGATAGCTGGTGGTTTGGTCTTCAACTGCCACAGGAGCAGGGAAAGCAGTTTCTTCCTCGTTGTGAGTTTGTTGTCATCGAACAAAATCCGGAAATTACAGGCAACCATGAAGGAGAGTCATCTGAACATGGAAGATTATCTTTGCCATCAACCAGTTCCTCCGACAGAGAAATGCCTAGAAATGGGAACAACCTCTCGATGCATATAGATCATGCACACAAGCATAATGAAATGAACAAGGGAGTAGAGCCTGTCACTCATCATTCAAGAAACACAAATGCTCCACCAAACAAAGAAGCATTGTCAGTTCAAAGGTGTTCAACAACGGACTTTTCAATATCCTCTCATTAATATATTTTCCTTATCAGAGATATCTCTTGTGGAGCAGCATAACTGGACACACAAGTTTTGCAACGTAAGCTATTTTCGTCTCCTGCTCATTTTTCATCACTTTTAAGAGATGGTAATAATATTTCTTTTTTCCACATAGATGATTGGCCACTTTTATGATGTGGAGGATCCAGAGCACCGAGGAAAAAACCACAATAAGATTATTTGTGAAGGTAAATGGAGAGAAAAGGTTAGTATTATGCAGGGGTGGTGCTACATGGAGTTTCGGCGGAGGGCCGGCCCCCACAGGATTTATAAATTTTGTATATGTATGTTTTTTTTTTGAAAATAAATTTATAAGGTGTTGATCCCATAAAATTTGGGTTGAGCCCTACGAGACTTAAATTCTGTGTTTACCTTATTCCTCTGCTACTAATTCTAATGTTAAGCATTATGCTTTAGAATGATAGTCCATGTGTCAAGCAGTATTGTTCCATTTACTTTATGATTAAAAATTTGATTGAGCACTATTTAGAAGTACAAATACAAGTCGTATTCCATTTATTTTATAATTAAAAATTTCATTGAGCACTAAGTTACCTATTGTTTTCTCCACTGCTTTGTGTGGTCCTATTATTATTGGATCTTTGGGTTGCTTGTTTTAACTTTTAAGCGATTGAAGATCCTTAGTATGAGGCCTAGAAAAATTAGTGGGGAGCATATATATGACATTACTATATATAGAATGGCAAAAATTTGGGTGAGACCAGTGTTTTGTGAGACATTCCAAACAGAATGTGTTTTACACTTAACGAACGTATCCCGTTTGGAATCGGTTTTACTCTAAGCATTATTCGATCGGATTCCACAAATGATGTATACTTAGCTTAAATACATCATTTTAATTTATTGAAAACAGATAGTTGACATAAATTCTTAAGCATTCTATACACCATGTGAGTCTTCGTAAAATGTAACAAACTCTTATGAAGAAGTACTACCTCCGTCTCGGTCAAATAGGCACGTTTGACCGGGCACGGGAATTAAGGGTAATGAAATTAATATTTTATTGATGAGTGTGAAAAAATTTGCTATTTTAGGAAAGAGGACTAGTAGACTGGGACGGACGAAAACGGAAAGAAGGACTAATAGACTGGGACGGAGCGAGTAAAATATCTTTTTGGTGTCATACAAGTCATTTATAATTTATGCCATTCACCACCTACTTCAACTTGGCAATAAAATCTAATTACTGTTAAGGTAATTTCATCGTTATTTAATTTAAATAGCTTTGATATCTTTTGGTCAATGAGATATCATTAAAGATCACATTTTCTGGTTTCTCCACTTCCTCATTAAAGTGAAATGAAGACAGGAAGATCTATTATTATATCTCATTGCTGTTGTTTTGCTCTAATTTGTATTAAGCACTTAATTTGTAGCTTTGTATATCTTGTTTGACGTTCATTTTGTTGAGGACTTTTGCTGGTGCTTATTCGCTTATTCCATTCACAAAATTAAACTGTCTTTGAGAATTGAGATCTGTGCATGATCCATACAGATAGATTGCAGGCAAATTCACAAAAGTTTCATGGGAGTGCAGTTTCCCTTTTCACATTCCTTTTGTATTTATGTAGTTTAGTTCTCTCTCTCTCTCTCACTCTCACTCTCACTCACTCACTCGTGATGAAGACGCACCATTACAAGCAATTGACTTGGCAGCGCTGTCTGAATACAAACAACACTGTGATACATGTTCACCACAAATTCAAGTACGTGTTCAAGATGGATTTATCATTCCATGCCACGTGTTTATTCTCGGTTTCAACTAAGTGAAACAATATCCTTTTAAAACTTTATTATTTAGTAATGCTTATAGCTGGTTCTTCACCATTTACCAAAAATAGTCTCCGATGAAAAAAGACTCGAGTATAGAACATTTATGTAACAGAAAATGAACTCCATACTAAAGAAAATCCTTCAAACATAAGGAAACAAGGCTACAACATTTACTAAGAGCTGGATTTGCAACACATTTATACCAGCAGCATACACAAGAAGTCAACAACAATAATATAGACACATGTGAATTTTACTTTAAAAGGAAACCGCAAATGAATGAATGTACAAATGTTGCTATGATCGCTTGGCTGCCACAAGCCAATTATCCCATGGAAACTTTTCCAAAAGAAGAATGCAATTTCATTTACTGTACGCAAGCCATTCTTTTTAACTCCCTGGTAGTTCAGCTTGGTTGTATTCTTCAATGGAGAGCAGATTTTGCAGTTAGGATTATGGTCCAGCCTCAAGTACAACAACTATATTATGATCCAAAAAACTACCTTGGTGGTTTCGAGTTCAGAATCAACTTGGGACAACCATTGTGACTGACTTTTACTTCCGGTAAATGAACACCGTTTCCAAGACTAACCAACTCAGGTAGGCAGTGAAGTACAAGTTTCCTTAATCCAGGAAGAACATTGCCATCATACTTCACTTTCTTGTTTTCTTCTTTGATTATTTTCTCCACGCGTTCGCAGTCTTCAACAACAAGTTCCTCAAGGTTCGTAAGACAATGCAGCATGGATTCCCAAAGTATGAACTGTAGCTTAGGGCATGTATTGATTATAAGATATCTGAGAGCTTTAAAGTTTTCAGAAAGTTTAGATATCTTCAAGATTTTCTTCAGTATCCCTGCCTGTGAAGGTGGCTTCCAGATGTACTTCAATTCCCACAAAAAGTAGATTCCCAAATGTTCTAGACATGGAAATGCACTTCCACCATTTTTCTCATCCAAAATTGCCTGGAGTTTTGGACACTCCCTCACAATACAGAATTTCAATGCCTGGAAAATCGTGATACCGAACTCTGACAAGCTTCGGACTTCAGTGTGATGATCCAAATAGAAAGCTGTGGTGCGAATAAGCATGGTTTCAATGCATGGGGATGCCTTATCACCATTAACATACCTCAAACATCTCTCTTGTTGATTGAACAATGACTCCACTTCATCAGGAACCCGAGATGCAATTCGTTTCACATTTTGGCCAACAATTAAATCGAACTTGCATAATTTCTGGTTCTTCCACGAATGGCTCGTTTTGATGAATTCTTCAAACATTTTTACTTCTGGAAAGTAGAATTGAAGATAACTCAGCATCTCCAACTTGCTGACGTCCTCTACTATGCGTGCAACAATTTTTGTCCACCGGTGATCTTCAGGGTGCACATAAATGCTTAGTGCTTCTATTTCTTTGAGCTCAGATAAAAAGATGGGAGAAACCAATTGAGATGGCAGATGTTCAAATTCACTTTCATCATCAGGTCCATAAAAAGACAGCTGCAAGCTCCTTATAAGCTTAAGTAGGCCAATTTCATCAGGTAGGTCATAGAGTTCAGTGCCCTGAAGATCCAATGCCTCTATATTTCTGAGTGTTCCTATTTCAGGTGGAAGCTTTTCAAGACAAATACAGTTTCTCAATAGCAGCACTTTAAGCTCCAAACGCTTAAAAAGTGAACCAGGTAAGATCCTGATTTTTGTATCTGATATGTCCAGAAACTGCAAGTCCGGCATGCAGTCGAAAATTGAGGGATGGATAAAAGTTAAACGTTTGTTTCTCTGTAGAAGTAAAAGCAATGAATGAGGGAAGTTTGACTCCTCCGGTAGCTCACGCAAGTCCTGTGCTGCAAGATTTAGAATAGTCTTCACCGGAGTCCTGTCAAGTAGCCCTTGTGATGAATTATCTCCGATCACAATGATCAGTGACTGGTTATCCAATTTTACCAGTAGGTTATTATCCTCCATAACCACCGAATAATGCTCCTTCTCTTGAAAAACGGGGCCTGGAATACTCTCCCCATGATCATTACTTCTTTCTGTCTTTAATGGAGTAGGTTCAGTTTGTTTTTGCTCACCAGAATATGTCACAATTGGCATTTCATCCACTCCATGGAACTCTGGTTCAAAGATTTGCTCTGAATTAAAGCTACTCACAGACATTGGCACATTTCTGAACATTTTTGTTTTGCTACCCTTTGGGCTGTTACTCTCCTCTGTAATTTCAGTAGCAAATTGTTGTTCACATTTATCTTCCGGAATAGATGAAGAGTTTGATTCAGCTGAACAAATGTTTGAAATCACTGCATCAAGCATATCAGAAGACTCGTCCTCAATAATCTCTGCGCTTGATATTGGCCCACTTTCAAATTTTTCAACAGGGTCCTTCTGCAGCTCAACTGCTGGAAAACTCGGGTCAGAAGAAACTCCAGCATCCTGGTCTTGTCGAACATCAAGATCTTTTAAAGTATTAAAAGATGGTTCAGTCAATGGTTGTTTATGCTCCATCTTATTACCTTCTGAATATGAGTGCGACGTTTCTTCAACCTTATGTTTCTCCTTCAAACTTCCACTTGGTTTCTCTGAACTTGATTCTGAATTCTGTATGATGACAGGAGTTGGTTTATCATACATCATTTCATCTTTAAAGGGGCATTTTTTCAAGAGATTGATCATTTTGATCCCAATTTCTATCCATTCTTCACATTTAAGTGAGTCACCCTTTCTGTTTTGCTGCTCCTCTAAGAGATTACTCACCTCACACTTCATAGCTCTTGCCTCCATTGCCCATTGGTTAAGTTTCTTAGGTAAAAGTCTGCCTTGGATGAGTACTTTGTTTATTTGTTTGTCAATATGAAAGAGCAGCACCGACAAACGACCGAAAAGTTTTTCAAGAAATTCTCTAACATTTTGAGAGTCCTCAATGTATTCATGTGGAGGAAAACTAGTTGCCTTAGAAGCAGGTGGAAAACCTTCGACCAAAGCATCTGCAGAAGTTGCAGCAGAAGCAAATATTCAGAATTGACTTAGCAAGTGTGTTACATTTCTAAAATCTGTCATGCCTATTATATATCCTTTGAAATTTCATTGATATTTGAGTTCATGGGATATTATATTATGTAAAATGCATTTTTTGTTTTCGTCCCTCAACTAAGGGGATGATAAAAATAGTCTGAATCCATCATAAGTGAGCAATTATAATCCTTTTCGCCTTGATTTAATCAAACCTAATGAAATTTGAGTTCTCAGGTGACTTTTAACAAAATTTTCAAATAACAAACTGAAAAATAATAAACAGTTCTATCAATTTTCAAGTAATTATTAGAAAATATAATGAAATTTTAAAATTTCTTTTGTGTACACTTCATCAAAATGATGCAAGATTTGGGACCCCTCATTGGAAAAACTCAAATTTCTTGAGGTTTTCAGAAAAATTAGGATTAAAAAACTTGATTTGCATTTTGCACAGTTAACAGTTTTAACTTGATTAGCCTAAGTATCTTCATTAAACCTCTCATGAAAAACTCTAATGGGGAAAATCATGAACAAAATAGTTGCCTCTTAAAAAATGAGAAAAAAAAAATTCTATCCAACTATCAAATTCTTTATTTGATTTTTCACGATTTCTGGAAGGATTTCTGTTTCATAAAATAATTACAAAAGAAAACATGGAGAATTTATCATAAATTACATAAAATTGAACAACTGTTAATCAACAAGTCGTTAAATTCAATGTAAGAGGAAGGATGTGAGAGAAACTGACCAAGATAGCTCGGGAAGGCTACCGCCATTGCCTTAGAGGCCGGAGAAGCTGTGGAAGTCCACGGAGAGAGAAAGCAGGAGAAGATAATGCGGTTGAGTAGAGAAGGTCTTCAACGTAGCTAAAAATAGGAAAAACATAGTTAAAATATCCCCAACTAATGAAAGTTTAAAAGATTTTATTCCATCCTTAATTATTGAAATATATTCCAAATTATTTATATTTAGGAGATTTTATCTTATTTTTTTAAAATTAAAAAATATATAAATTTAGTTCCCTTAGAAAAATATATTCTCGATAATAATAATATTAAAATTGTTTTGGTTATTCGTTATGTGACACATATTAAATGGTATGTAATTCTTAATTTTTTAAAATCTTATGTGGACAAAGTATTTATTAAAAAGAATTGAACTAAACAAGAATTACATATCATTTAACACGTGACATTTTATGCGAGAGTGAGCACACTTTTAACATCATTATTAATCGATGATATATTTCCTTAACGGAATAAAGTTTGGAATATATTCTCTTAATTTTAAAAAGATGAGATAAAATTCTCTAAATTTCAATAATATGAAATATAATTCCCTAATTTTAAAAAAATCGGATAAAGTCCCCTAAACATCAATAATTTTAAATATTCTGAATAATTTTCCCAAAAATTTATTATACAATATTTACATGACAATTAACTTATTCTAAAATATTTGTACAAGACTAATGTCATTTTTAGAATGATTATGATTTTAGATAATAATTATATTTATGTAGGATTTGTTATGTTCGATATCAAATATACTTTAGAGTAACTAGGGGAAAATATCCCAAATTATTGACCTTTTTGAAAAAAATACCCTAATCTATTTCCATAAGTTAAAAATACCCTCATTTTTACTTTTATTTATGAATTATACTCTGATCTATTAATATTTTGGCAAAATACCCCAATGTATTATTATTAGTTAAAAATACCCCAATCTTTAAATTCGTTTATGAATTATACCAAAGCAAGAAATATTTTTGGCTCACACAAAGATGACAGTCTAAATTACTATCATTGTCGTGTTAAATTTAATGTACTAAACAATCAATATTTGCTATATTTAAATGCATTTTATCTTTAGAAAAGTATTTAAAGCTTCATGTTATGCTCTTTTTTTTGTTTCTTTCAATTGCTTGAATTCCTTATTTTTTCTCTCAATGCGTGTTTTGACGTGTGATCTTGTATCGAAATGTATGCGCCTTCGTTTGGATTGGATGTTATACCAACCGAAGGAAACAAAAAAAATAGTAGAACATGAAGTTTAAATACTTTTTAGAATATATAACAAATATTGATTGTTTAATACATTATATTTAACAGGGACGAAGATAGTTGTTTTGACTGCCATCTTTGTTGTAGCCAAAAATATTTCTCGCTTTGGTATAATTTATAAACGAAATTAAAGATTGAGGTATTTTTAACTAATAATAATACATTGAGGCATTTTCCCAAAATATTAATAGATCTGGGTATAATTCATAAATAAAAGTAAAGATTAGGGTATTTTTAACTTATGTAAATAAATTGGGGTATTTTTCCGAAAACGTCAATAGTTTAGGGTATTTTCTCCTATTTACCCTATATTTTAAATGTAAGTATTAGTTTATTTAATGGTAAATTATTATTTGGAAACTTAGGGTAGAAATTCCCTTACCTGTTGTGTTTTAATGTGTCAAAAATGTATAAAAATCACTTTAGGAAAATGTCTCTAGATTAACTTAGTCGTACATAGGGATGTCAATTTAGCCCGAGATCGATGGGTTGGCCCGACTAACCCGAGCTAAATACCATATTAGGGTTGAAAAATTTTTAACCAATAAAAAATCGGGCTAAATGGTCCGGGTTAAATGGGTTGGACCCGCGGGGCTAAGGGTTGGCCTGTCGGGCCAGTCCATTTTTTTAAAAAAATTTAAAGTATTTTAATATAATTAAATTATTATATCTTGGAAAAATAAATATCAATTATTTTATACTATAGACTTATTTTATATTTTGATAGAAGTTTTATTTAATTTATTTAATATGATATTATTGGAGTTGTATAATTAAATAATATGATTATTTAATTTATCTAATGTCTAAGTATACAATACAATATTTTATGTTAGTATTCAATTATAAAAATAATTAAATTATTATTATATATGCATATATATAATTAATTTTATTAATAAAATAATAAACACTTAAGCTTAATAAAAAATAAAAATTTATAATATTGTAGCCCGACTTGTTGGGATTATATACTGAAAGCATATATGATTAAGTGTTTTGTAC
>JAPKLW010000998.1:20797-60622 GCA_026898455.1 Plectranthus barbatus | reverse complement strand
ATTTTCTGTAATTTTCAAATTTGTAACTGAATGGGTCGAGGACGAAGAACAAAGACGGAGCTGACGCAGGGCCGACGGAGGACGACGGTGGGCGACGGCGGCACGGCAGGCGCGCAAGCGCGCGGGCGCAGGGCCTACGCGCTCGAGGCACGGCGCGGGCGTGCGGGTGGCGCGCGCGGGGATGGCACGCTGGCAGGCGCGCGGTGCGCTCGCACGACGGCACTGGGCGGCGCTGGGCCGGCGGCGGCGGCGGCGGTCGGCGGCGGCTTCGGTCGTCGTTGGCTGCTGCTGTCCCATCGCGGTGGCTCATGTTTTGGTGGTTTGTGCAATCCTGTGTAAACCCTAGGGTTTGCATTAGGGTTAGGGCAAATCATCAGATCACAAAGGCCTAAAAATCCAAAAGATTTGGTGTATCAAGATTTGGAGGCCCTTGAAGATTTGAGAAGATTTGGATTTATCCATTAAATTCAAAATTCAAATTGTAATAGATAGATTTTATTTTCTATTTATTTTTGGGGCCACGAGGAATTTTTGTTTGCCTTAATTGTCCTCGTATGATATGTGATTTATTTTTGTGCGCAATTAAGCATGTGTAGATAATAGGAAAAGCATGTTTTAGTGCTTTTATTATTTACAGCTTTCCAAGCATGCTTATGTGATTAATTTCTTTTGTCGAATTATATTTTTGGAATTTTTGGGCTTGTTTAATTACATGCAAAAAAATTTGGAAAATATAATGACAAAAGGGAATTATGTGTGCGCATAAAGAAACCTTTTTAAAGAAAAATACTAAGCAGATTTTTTTAATTAAAATCAATAGACCTCCACAAAGCGGTCCTAGGTTGTAAGTGTATCTCTCGTTCTAGTAAACGTCTACGAGTGTAGCTTGCTAGTTCCCGGAGGTGCATGGGTACGGTTGTTGGGATTTCTAGACAAACAATTTAAATCATGTGAATAGTGGGAGGGCTTTGCGTAAACATCTACGAGTGTAGCTTGCGTAGACCTCTTTCACAAGTATTCTAGGATTGATTTAAATTAAAGATAACAAAAGCTTTGAGGGCTGTGCGGTATGGTTACGTGCCATGCTAAACTGTCTCTTTTGGCCGGAGTTAAATTTGTGGTTAATTTCTTAGAAGCATCTTAGAATATAATGCAAAAATTGCATCCCTGTTCTTGAGAGATGGCTTGGTCTAAGGTTTTCACTAATTATTAATTTCTAGTGTCAAAAGCATCCTGACATGGTAGTGAAATTAAATGGATTGGGGCTTAAAACCCGCAGTTCTGGTTGAGGGTGACATCGTAAACGTCTACGAGTGTAGCTTGCGGTGGGAACTCTTGGGTAATTAGTGGAAAACATTTGTATTTGATTTATTAAAAGGTTTTCAATGCATTTGTTTTTGAAGTTCAACATGTATGTTCTTATTTAAGATCTTTATTGTTTCAGATATGTCTATGTCTAATGTCATCAATATTCTCGCACAAAACACTCTAACTGGTCCGAACTTCCTTGAGTGGAAGCGCAATCTCGAGTACCTCCTGATTGCAGAAGAACATATGTTCGTTCTGCAAGTACTTCGTCCTATAGTGCCAACTGCTGAATCCTCGCAAGAGGAAGTAGACTTTTATAACAAGTGGGAGAAATCGAACAATGTAGTCAAGTGCTACATGATGACCACTATGTCAAAAGTCTTGCAACAGCAACATCAGCACCATAGGGATGCCTATGACATTATGTTAAGTCTGACGGCGACCTATTGGGGAACTGATAGAGCTGTCAGGTTCAATCTCAAGAAAGAAATTGTGAGTAAGAAAATAACTGATGGCACCTCAGTGAGAGAGCACGTGGTTACCATGACTCACCTCATAGATGAACTGACAGTGCATGGTGGAGGTATCGACGCTGAGGCTAAGGTCGATATCATACTAAACTCTCTACCCAAGTCCTTTGAGAGTTTTATACTGAATGTTGTCATGAACAAGAAAGAGTACACTCTTAACGAGTTACTTAATGACTTGATGGCAGCTGAATCGGTCTTGAACCCTCAGAAGGTTGCCTTGGCTACTTCTGGTAATCTCTCTGCTGTACCGAAAAGTATGAAGCGGAAGAAAGAGATTAAGAAGTGGGCCAAGAAGACACCTGTGAAGGATGGTGGGGCTGGGAAAAAGCCTAAGGTGGCAACTGATAGGGACAGGTGCTTCAGGTGTGGTAAGAAAGGACATTGGAGGAAAGATTGTCAAGCCAACAAAGCTAGACAAGGTATGACATTTTGCATGTATAACTGTAAGCATGATTAGAGTTAGTTGTTGCTCTTCTGGAGCTGTAAGCACTGACTTGTTGATCATGTTGTTGTACTTTGCAGGGGACCGTGCCGACAAGGCTGGTGAGTGATAGCAAGAAGATACAAAACTGGATGAAGGCGACGTTTTATGACGGAGCTTCATAGAGTTTTTCCTTTCCTTATGTTTTGATGTTTTAAGTACATTTGAGGTTTTATTGTGGGCCGTGGTTTATCGGCAGGACAAATTTTATCAACTTTTATGGATATTTGTTATTTATGATTTTATAATAACAATGTTATCCGTTATGGGATGTTGATTTACACTCTCTATGTTACTTCGATCAAAATATGTCCGCAAGTATTGCATGTAATTCATCCGTAATTGATAATCCTAGGAAGAGAAAACTTACTTCTTCTGATGAGGATCTTACATATCTCTGGCACTTGAGACTGGGTCACATCAGCTTGAAGCGGATTCAAAGACTTGCAGATGACGGTACATTGGACCTAGTCCGGGCTGTACCTTATCAAGTCTGCGAATCCTGCATCGAGGGCAAGATGTCAACTAGGCCTTTCAAGGCTAGTCAGTCTTGAGCAGAGGATGTGTAGGAGTTGATCCATTCTGACTTGTGTGGACCGATGTCCACACAGGCTCGTGGAGGGTACGAGTATTTTGTCACTTTCATTGACGATTACTCAAGGTACGGATACGTTTACCTGCTTCGCTACAAGTCTGAATGCTTTGAGAAATTCAAAGAGAAGGCTGAGGTAGAAAAGAAGGTCGGGAAAACTATCAAGTCACTGAGATCTGACCGCGGTGGCGAATACCTCGGTAACGAGTTCCTGCAGTATTTGTCAGAAAACGGGATTACATCCCAATGGACTGCACCGGGTACTCTCCAGCAAAACGGTGTAGCTGAAAGAAGAAATAGAACTCTTCTAGAGATGGTAAGATCAATGATGAGTTATGCAAACTTACCAATTTCGTTTTGGGGCTACGCATTGGAGACAGCAGCTTACGTGCTTAATGTGGTGCCTTCTAAATTAGTTCCTAAGACGCCTGCTGAGCTCTTCCTTGGTCGCAAACCTAGTTTGTGCAAGTTTAGAGTATGGGGCTGTCCGGCACACGTACTGTCGAAGGAATCTGATAAGTTAGAAAGCAGGTCAAAAGTAATGTTGTTCATAGGGTATCCCAGGCAAACGAAAGGTGGTTACTTTTACTGTCCTGAGAGTCAAAGAGTCGTTGTTAGCACCAACGCTAGATTCTTGGAGAACGAGTATGTGAGTAATCACAAGTCAAGGAGTGATATCGTTCTTCAAGAAATTGAGAACGAGAATGCAATTCCAAGGGAAGGGGAACGTGTAGATGTGGGTGCACCTGTGAGAGGTACAACATCACAGACACGTTCTTCAGTGCAAGGTGCAGGACCACAAGTCACTGCACCTACTACTGACACGGCACCGATGCCTCATCGCAGTGGGAGAGTTATTTTCCAACCGGAAAGGTACATGTTCGTGAGTGAGTCTTCGAACTTGAGCCCGGAAGACGGACATGAGGACTCTGACCCATTGACTTACGAAGAGGCAGTGCAGGACAAGGATGTTGCCAAATGGCAAGTCGCCATGGATTCTGAAATTGAATCCTTAACTGCTATGGATGTATACCAGAAAACTGATTTGCCGGATGGCTTTAGAGCCATAGGGTGCAAATGGGTGTACAAGAGAAAGTAAGGGGCGGATGGAAAGATCACGACTTTCAAGGCCAGGCTGGTGGCAAAGGGTTATAGTCAAAAAGAGGGTATTGACTATGACGAAACCTTTTCACCCGTAGCCATGCTCAAGTCCATCCGGATACTCCTTGCCATAGCTGCGCATATGGACCTTGAGATCTGGCAGATGGATGTCAAAACTGCTTTTCTAAACGATTACCTTGAAGAAGGTAGGGACATCTATATGCAGCAACCCGAGGGTTACATAAGCAAGGGCGAAGAACATCTTGTCTGGAAGCTTAGGAAGTCCTTGTTTGGACTTAAGCAAGCTTCAAGGTCGTGGAACTTACGTTTCAACGATGTGATTAAATCCTATGGATTTGCACAGTTGGAAAACAAAAGTTGTGTTTATCGATTTTGTGTCAGTGGGAGCGTGGTCTTCCTTGCACTATACGTTGATGACATACTCCTATTTGGAAACAACGAGGGAGTGATGTCCGAAATCAAAGTTTGGTTATCCGAACAATTCCAAATGAAGGATCTGGGTGAAGCTGGCTACATTCTTGGGATTAAGGTCTTACGAGATCGTAAAAGAAGAATGTTGAGCTTATCCCAGGCATCTTATGTGGATACTGTGATAGCCCGGTTCAGCATGCAACTCGCCAAGAAAGGCTTGCTGCTTTTCCGATATGGCGTTCGTCTTTCTAGTGGGCAGTGTCCTCAGACACAGCGGGAGAAGGACGAGATGAGTCTTGTACCATATGCTTCGGCAGTGGGTAGTCTCATGTATGCGATGCTGTGTACCAGGCCAGATATCTGTTATGCCGTTGGCATGGTAGCAAGATATCAGTCTAACCCTGGACAGGTGCACTGGACTGCTGTAAAGCACATCCTCAAGTATTTGAAAAGAACTAGGAATTTCTGCCTAGTTTATCAAAGTGAGGATCTGTGCCCTGTGGGTTATACAGACTCGGATTTCCAAGGGGACCACGATGAGAAGAAATCGACCTCAGGATATGTGTTTACCCTGGGAGGTGGAGTTGTATCTTGGAGGAGCTCAAAGCAGAAATGCATTGCTGACTCCACCATGGAGGCGGAATATGTCGCCGCCTCCGGCGCCTCGAAAGAGGGGGTGTGGCTCCGGAACTACCTTTTAGAGTTGGGCGTGATCCCGAGTTTGCCGAGGAGCATCACAATTTATCACATTGTGATAACTCTGGTGCGATGGCAAACTCAATGGAACCGCGGTCTCACAGGGCAAGCAAACACATAGAGAGAAAGTACCATATCATACGAGAAATCGTATCAAGGGGCGATGTGCTGATTAAGAAGAATGAAACTGCTGACAATCTTGCTGATCCATTTACAAAGAGCTTGCCGCAGAAGGTTTACGAAAGACATATTCGTGAGCTGGGTCTGAGGTGGATGCCGACCACTGACAGTGGTTAAAGAGACAGCAGACTAGATAGACGGACTGTATACTCTGTAATAGCTTAGTTATGCTTTGAGTATAAGTGGGAGATTGATGGGTTTTGTATACTGAAAACATTTATTACAATGTGTATACAACGGTTTATTTCTCCTATCTGTCAACAATTGTACATGTATGAACAATGGTATCCTCTTGTCTCACCGATAGGGACGATCATACGGCGTGTTGTAGATCGCAGAAGACAGTATGATCACTTGACCTAGTGAGACATAAACATAATCACAGCCGAGATAGCGTATGAGGATACGTATTTCCGGATGGCTGTGGCATTGTCGGAATAAGTAGTCTGTCTTGGTTACTTGACATGCTGGTACGCAGAGGTGGCGTATGGATGGACCGCAGTGAGATATATTCGTCTGTCTGACATCAGCGAATAAAAGATCTCGTTATATTGATTGAGTCCAAACCCTAACGAAAGTTCAGGGGTTTGCACGGGTTGACTGTTGCTTTGACTTTCCATGGTGGAGAGCCAATACAGCGCGCTCGTATATCCGCATCTTGGGTAACATCAGTTCGTGTAGTACCGCCTGAGACTGAACTTAGGTAACCATATCCGAGTAATAGGATGGGACATTCCCTGAGGAGCTCAATAACATTCACCGTGCCAAAGTCTTGCAGGCTGATTAAGTTCAGGCACGAGTGATAAGGTTTGAGTGGTACTACTCAGGAATAATAAGATATTAATTAATTGTAGTTAGAGCTTGTCAGAGGCTCCGATTAATTAATGAATGTCCGGTAACCTTAAATATGGGGATTCTCAATTAATGCAACCCGTTCTCATAACGTGGTAATAAAGGGGTAGGTCAGTATTAATTCTGTGGTGAAAAAGAATTAATATTAATTAATTAATTATGTCCTGGGTTGTGGACATGGGAATTAATTAATTTATAGGCCCACTTTATTATTTGCATTAGGTCCCAGGTCTGGCCCAATTAAATATGCTGAATTGAGCCCAAAGAGCCCATTAGGGTTTCTAACCCTAGGTCTATAAATCGACAGATCTCTCTCATAAGTTGTAATGCAGTTGAAAAACACAAACCCTAGAGAGAGAGTGAGGGGCGCCGTTTTTGGGAGTTCAAAGGAGGAGAATTTCGATTCTGGTCCTGCTCAGATTACAGATCTACGGAGTCCTCACCAGTAGTAGATCTGAACAGCATTGGGATACAGATCTGAAGACCTGATCTGGAGAACAGAACTTCTTCTTTCTCAATTTCTTTATTTCGAATTTTGATTTGAAATTAGATTGCTAATTTCTATTTCCGCAGACAAATTCGAATTGCGTGGTTGAATTGAAGTTTGGAATTCAAACGCAAAAGATCGGTTCAGAGACTACGGAGTTACGATAAATCTCTCAATCCACAATCTTGTATTAAATTCATAGGAGCATGCTAGGGTTTTGAGATATTTAATTATGAACAATATCCATAGATCGATCCGGTTCATTTTGGTTTTGGTGATTCGGTTCACGGTAAAACCCTACAGGTGATGCAATTCAACAACGTCAAGGAAGTCTGGGACTACCTGAGTGGACTGTGTAAAGAGTCAGAGTAGATGAAGTGCAACAAGCTTCAAGTGTGCGTAGACAAGTACAAGTCCTTCCGGGAGAAAGCATAAAAGCAATGAAGACCCGGTTCAACTCTATCGTGAGTGAACTGAGGGAGTTGGACAGGGTATGTTCAGCAGCAGATTTAAATGCCAAGATCTTGTCCAAAATTCCTAAAGAAGATTGGTTCGTCAGGACCACCAGTCTGAAGGAGAACGATCTGTCCAAGATCTCAATGAAGAATCCGTTCGGCAGCTTCAAGCTCACGAGTAGGACATCCAGATAGTGAAAAAGAATGAAGTAGTTCGAGTCGCCAGTTCACCTAGCCAGAATGATGAAGACGCATCATATTTCGTCAAGAAGGATGTCAGATGGAGATCAAAGAAAACTTTTCAGACTACAGACCAGTCGGTCAATCCAACATGATCAAAGAGGTACCCTCAACCTCTACCTCCTACCAGAAAGAATGAGAGAGCTATGTCGAGGAGCTTGAAGAACAAATTAAAAGACTGGCCAAGTTCTTGGAAAATGCAAAGCCCAAGTCAACTGGCTCACAACCTAACGATAAAAAGTTCGGGAAGAGGGCCCCCAGGTCCTGTTTTGAGTGCAACTCCCCGGATCATTTGAAATTTGAATGTCCGACGGTGGTCAAAGAAGAGAGGGAGAGGCTCAAACAAATCTTTGATCGATGAACGTCCACGGCGGTGGCCATGGCGATGCTGTCAAGGATAGAAGTACCCGACATACCTGATAATGATGATGAATACTATACGTCGGATGGAGAGTCGGAGGAAGAAGCTCTACTGACATTCATGGCTGCCATTGGAGAAGAGAATGATGATGTAGAAACCGAATCATGTCAAGCCGCGATCGGTAAAGAGGTAACTGATACTTTACCAGCTTACATTTTGTCTGCATCCATCTTAGAGGAATCTAGATCGTGTTGCTCTGATTTAGATAATGTTTCCCTCGATCTTCTTTGGAAAAGATTTTCAAAGTTTTATGAGCTTAAAATGCTTGAGCAAGAGAAAATCCCTCGCTGAGACTTCAAGTTTCAGTTTTGACCAAAGAGATTGCAAAATCTAGGTCAGCATAAAGAGATGGTTATCCGAACAGTTTCAGAAGTAGGACTTATGAGATTTTGGAACATCTTTTAATTAAGGTCTTGTGTTGTCACAAGAAAGGATGTTCAGGTATCTCAAGTCGCTTAAATTGATTCTGTGGTGAGTCGTTCATAGCAAGAAAGATTGTTGTCTTTCTATATTGTAAATGAACGAAGTTAGATATTTGTAATGCTATAAGCATGTTAAACAGATATCAGTTCAACTATGGATAGGCACATTGGTTAATGAATGAGCCTTGTGAGTTGAATGGCATCGGATATCCAGGAGGATCATAAGGAAAGGAAATCGACCTCTAACTATGTGTTGGCCTTGGAGGAGGAGTTATAGGAATCTAACACAAAAGTGTGTTGTGGATTTCGGTATGAAGGCTGAGTTTTTGACAGCTTCATTAGCTTCGCAAGAAGCAGTATAACTCAGTTGTTACCCTCTGGAGGTGTGTGTTCTGAGTTTGCCTAATAAAATCACATGGAATTGTGATCATGTTGGTGCAATGACAAACTCAAGGGAACCCAAGACTCACAAGGTGGTGAAACACATAGGATGTGTGGTATCACATCATACGAGAAATCGTGACAAGAGGTGACGTGAATGCAGTGGGAGTGATTGACAGTATAGACACACTTAATACTTTGATAAAACAATGGTATTATGCTTTAAGTATAAGTGGGAGATTGTTGGGATTGTATACTGAAAGCATATATGATTAAGTGTTTTGTACACTAGTCTTCATATATGTGTTGCTACAACAATGCTCGCTGTCTGATGAAACAAACATACAACGAACGATAATATCCTATTATCTCGCCTATAGGGATGACCATATGGTGTGTAGGAGATCACAGAGGATCATATGAATCGTTTGACCTAGCGAGATATAAACAGTATCACAGCTGAGACAGTCCCTGAATAGGTTGTCGGTCTAAGTTGCGGCACATCGGTTCATAAGTGGACTTATCCTAACTACTTGATGTGTCAGTACATGGTTATGTATTGATGGGATCAACAGTGGGATGTGCCATTCTCATTGACATATGAATGAGCCAGATTTTAACATACTTCTCCTATGATCTTAAACCTAACTGAAGGATAAGGGGCACACAAAGATTGACCACACTTTGATTTACCATGGTGGCAAGTCTTACATGTACTCTTATACCTGTATTTTGGGTTTTGGCAATTTGTGTGTGGCCTGCTTAGGCTGGACGTTTAGGTAAGCATATCCGTTTCAGGATGGTGACATTCCCTGAGGAGCTCACAAGGTTCATTATGCTAAACCCTGCAGGTTAAATTATTTAATTTAGGCATAAGTGAAAAGGAGTGAGTGGTATTACTCAGGAAATATGAGATTAATTAATTATGGCTGATTGTCATAAGTCAAATTAATTAATGAATGTCTAAAACCTTAAATATGTGGATCATGTTAGTTTGGTGCAACCCGTTCCTAATAACGTGGTAATAAAGGGGTGAGTCAGCATTGTTACCGTGGTGAAGGTTAAAACAATGTTTTATTAATTAATTATGTTCTGGGTTGAACAAGGAAGAATTAATTAATAAAGAGGGCCCACTTTATTATTTGTATATGGTCCCTGGTCTGGCCCATGAACTGCTCAAGCCCATTAGGGTTAAGGTTTCTCAAAACCCTAACACTATATATATGCTTTCTCTCTATCAGATCAAGTAATGGTTTTCATTATTTTGAAAAAATTGAGAGAAAACGGCGGCGGCTGATCCGGAGGGAGAGACTGATCGATTTCTCCAGATCTCGGATCCAACTTGGTAGATAATCCTCACCAGATTTCCAAGGAGCAAGGGAACATATCAGAAGATCAGATCTGTAGGAACAACTCCCAATGCCATTGTTCAGATTCAGATCCAGATCTACTTCATCGTTTTTTGCTCCGATCTAGATCTGTTGATCAAACGGTGAAGATCAGATATTCCTAAATTACATCCTCTGCAATTAATTTTGTAAGAGCATGCATAGGTTCGCATGGTTTATTTAATTTAAATTTATTCCTGATATCCCAAGAACGATCCTTGGCAAGAATTTAATAATGGCAACTCATGTTGTCCATCGTAGACTCAAACCCTACATCAACAACTATAGGTATTTTCTCCTATTTGTTATATTACACCAAGACGATGTGGGTATACATCATAAAGCAGAAATATGATGCTACAACAAGATTTCAACTTTTAAAAATCTGGTGGATAATCAAAGTGGAACGAAAATAAAAATTCTTTGGACTGATCGCAGAAGAGAATTCATTGGAAGTGCGTTAATGGAGTACTACAAAGAAGATGGAATCCAAAGGCAACTCATAGTCCGTTACAACCCACAATAAAATGGAGTCGCATAGCATGATGACTCGAAAAGGACTTCCTAAATCTTTTTGGGCTGAAGTAGTTCTAACTGTAGTTTATATCCTGAATCACTCTCCAACAAAGGCGGTCCCAAATAAAACTCCATATGAGGCATGGTACCAAAAGAAATCATAGGTACAATATTTCAAAGTTTTTGGTTCGATTGCATATTCTCATATTGCATCTCAAAAAAGGGATAAATTTGATAACAAAGGAGAAAAGTTGATCTTCATTGGATATAGTGATGAATCTAAAAATATTATTTGCTAAATAAAAAAATAACAATATAGTTGTTTCTCGAGATATTATTTTTTATGTGAAAGAATCATAGAGTTGGGAAGAAGATCAATCAAAGCAAAAAATGGTGGATCCATTTCCTCCATTTTCGAATGAAGAAAGCCAATCCACTTCCGGAGAAGCTTCAACATCCTCTGTCGCTCCAATTTCACAAGCATCTATTGAAGATTCTGAAAGTCCACCCATAAAAGTTTGAAGTCTGGCAGACATCTATACTACAACAAACATGGCTCTTTGTGTGTTTGCTACAACAAATATGGCACTTTATGCTACAAAACCTGAAACTTGTGCTGAAACATCCAAGATGCATAACTGGAGAAATGCTATAGATAAGGAAATAACCAACATATAGAGGAACAACACATGGGAGCTTGTTGATCTCCCAAAGACAAAAATGTGATTGGAGTAAAACGAGTCTACAGGACCAAGTTGAATGAAGATGGCACAATCCTAAAATACAAAGATTGATTGGTCGTTAAGGGATACTTGCAACAACCTGTGTTGATTTCAGTGAGACGTTTGCACCTATTGTCCTTGCTATTGCTGCACAATTAGAATTGCACGTCTACTAATTGGACATCAAATCTGCATTTCTCAATGGTAATTTGTGAGATGAGGTCTATATCTAACAACCAATGGATATATTCTCAAGGGAATGGAAGAAAAAGTTTATCGCCCCAAGAAATCATTTTACGGGCTAAAGCAAGCTCCTCATGAATGGTGTTTCAAGACTGATAGTTACTTTCAAAGGATCTCTTTTCAACAAAGTCCAAGTGAAGCATCATTGTACATAAATAAATGTACAAATGATTTTCTCGTTGTTTGCTTGTACGTGGATGATTTAATTTACATGGGAACTAATCATGTTATGGTTCAAGAATTTAAAGAAGACATGATGAAACAATCTGAGATGACCGATCTTGGATCAATGAAATTCTTTCTTGGAATCCAAGATCAACAATCTAAAGTAGAAATCTTTATTTCTCAAGAGAAATATCTTGGTGAAGTGCTGAAAAAGTTTCAAATGGCTGATTACAAGTCTATTGCTACTCTTCTGGCTTTAATTAAAAATTGAAGTTGAATGATGATGTTGAAAAAGTTGATGCAATACTTGTTAGGAATTATTGTTAGAAATTCCTACCTTATATGTTGTTTTGATGAGTCAAACATCCCACTAGAATAGTATGTCTAGTTAGATTAGCTTAAACTTGTAATGTTCTGTATAGGAATTATCGAGTTGTAATAGAAGCTAATTCACAAGCCTGAGGTGAATTTGTTTGCACATTCTTAACCAGCTAATAGGCTTGTAAAGGTTGTTGGCTAACACTTTATTAGCAGCAAAACATCTTTGGAATAGCTGGCTAACACGCCATCATCAGTTGGAGGATTACCAACGCAAAGCTTACCATCAAGACGTGACCAGCAAGACGCTACCCAACAAGCTAGAAGACAAACTCAAGCTAGAACAAGCAATGATGTTCTTAAGACCTGACTTTAACAAAGGAGATATTAAAGTCTGAAGTATTCAAAAGCTTGTTCGTCCCAGGAATCAACCAGCAAACATTCCTCGGACTGGCTAAAAGAGTCGTTCTGAACGATGTAGTAAAAGTCTACCTGCTCTGATAAAAATGACATTGCAAGTCAGAAAAAATGAGACTTTGAGAGGACACGTTCCTTTTGTCTCACAATGGCTCCAAACGACAAAGAAAATTCAAACCTTCTAAGGAGCGCCTATAAATAGAGGCTGCATTCCACCTTGAGAAGGTTATCAAATTGAACAATAGTATTCTCATCTTTTTGCAATCTCTACCGGTTTCTTAAAAGCTACCATTTCCATATCCAAATGCTTTTAACTTGATTCTATCAGCTTCGCATGTTCTTTCTTGAACACGAGGCTCTGTGCTTTAAGCTCGAGCTATTCTTTATTTATTACTCCCTGAGTAAGAAAACCTCTTGGAGTTGTCACTTTTCTGGTGGCAACTCTCATGGGTGTATACCAAAAATTGACATTCTTGAGAGGAACTTAAATTCTCATGTCCAGTTTGAAGGTCAAGGTAGTGTGCCGACACTTTAATCTTGAAGAAGTTCTTGATTGCAAAGGACTTGGCGAGTGCGCTAGTGGACTGGTGGACGTAGCATTCACCAGCTAGCAATAGATCGTTAACATCTTTGTAATTGAAAACTCAATGATTCTAGACTGCGCGTCTAAAGAAAGGACATATGACAGTTTTTTCTGAACCTCTATAAAATCTAATGTTATTTACTACTTTCTTTAAATTTCTACACTAGATTTAAAACCAAACACCTCAAGTGTTGGAGTATATTACTGAAATCATCTAAGTAATATATTCGACCAACAAAACAACTACTTTTCTAAACCCGAGCTGGTGCAAAAATCACCATCTCATAGGGCTCAACGTTGAAAGACTCCCGCCACACCTTTGTCTAACTCTGGTCTCAGGACCAACAACACCATACCGGAGTTTAGTTAGATCTTTGATTTATTTGACTAATACTAAACTAGACATAATGTATGTTGTTAGCTTGATCTTAATATTTATGCACAATCCTAGCAAGCTACATTATGCTGCAACAAAGAGAATTTTGCGCTATCTTCAAAGAACAAAGAAGTTTGGGATCAGGTATATCAAAGAAGAAGAGAGTGGTCTCATTGGTTTTACTGATCGTGATTGGGCAAGATAACTTGATGATAAAAAAACACACATCCACACATATTAATTGTTTGGGTTCTAATATTGTTTCATGGTAATAAAATAAGAAAGCAACAATTTATCTTTTATCTGCTGAAGCAGAGTATATTGGTGCTAATCATGCTGCTTGTGAAGCTGTGTGGTTAATGAAACTTCTTGCTGATGTTCAAAAGAAGCAAAGAGGCGAGACCACAATTTTCTGTGGCATCATTTCAGCTATTGCTATGATAAAGAATTCTGTTTTTCATGCAAGATCGAAGCAAATTGAAATTCGATATCACTACATCAGAGAGCTTGTGTTCAAATGATAAATCAAACTTAAATTTGTTGGCACTAAGGAGTAACTCGTAGACAACCTCACTAACGCTGTAACATTTAAGTCCCTTCAAAACTTTCATGAGCACTTTTGAATTGCAAATTAAGAAAGGGTGCTGAAAGGTTAATTTAAAATTCTATAGTGACCTTCAACTTACCTACCTACCTACCTTTGAAAACTCAAGAGGAGATACATTAAAAAGAAGATTCATGAATTATCAAATACATGAATTAGTTGAATACATGAATTATATTTAATATAGTCAAAGTGTATTTTTATCTATCCTCATGTAAATCCTATAAATATGATTCATGTTCTATCATTTTTAAATTAGAATCAATCAAAATCAATCATTCTAAAAAATATCAATCAAATTCGTTCCTCCAAATTACTTCAATAGAGAAATACCCAACATGCAATTGGAAGGAATATAAATATCGGACATCTATATAAATATAATTGATATTTTAATTTTCTATTAAATAATACTTAATTATCATGATTATATTTCAAATAATTTCATATATATTATCAGTTCGGACGAAACAATCGGTTTCACCCTTCAAACCATTAGCCAAACGAAATCATCTTGTTAGAAAATTTTCAAACTGACTCAACCAATTCATTTCTATCAAACTAGTCAAATCAACCGAATTACTTTGGTTTGTTCGATTTGATCGATTTCGGCCAAACCATGCGCATCCATAAATATTTCAAATGGGGCTTCTACCATGGCCCACCAAACGAGGGAGTTGATAGGTCCAAATTTGAATACGTTGCCACTGTTTTGGTTTTATGAATTTATGATTACAACTACCTTCATTGACTCAGTGTCTCTCTCTCAAAAAATCTTGATATCCAAGTTCGCTCGAAAATCAGGTTATCTCTGAAAAGGTTACTTTTCTGCTTAGCCAAAGAAGGAGATTTCTTCGATACGCGCATTGCAAATCCACTAGTTTTGCCAAAGAACGACATAAATCTCATCACGAAAGAAGTCATGACGTCTTATAAAGTGAATAGAGCTACAGTCAAACAATCAGAAAGCATTAAAGATTTGAAGATTTCATCAGAGAACTTTCCTCCACCGGAAGAGTCCGTGGCTCATTCTGAAGTCCAACCCATACCTCCGTCCGAAGAAATGTTTGGGAGAGAGCAAGACAGAAAAACTCTCGTTTCCAAATTGATCGACTCAGACGGCACATGAGTTCAGCTGTCAGTTACTCCAATTGTGGGGGGTAGTGGAATCGGGAAGACAACATTAGCTCGAGTAGTGTACGAGGAGGGTTCGGTGAGACAACACTTCGAACTGCAAGTATGGGTGAAAGTGGAGGAGAGGGAGTTCAATTTGAAACATGCTGCTCATTAGATATTAGAATCCGCCATTGGGATGCAGTGCTCCCTGGATGACCTGGATGAGTTGGATGAAATGGTAAGAGATACTTTGCAATCGCATAGATGTTTAATTGTGTTCGATGGAATTGAGTCCATGAGAAAGGATTCTTGGGGGCACATGAATCAATGCTGGTTCGATTTTCTTGATTTGGGATCCAAGATTGTAATAACAACCCCATCTAAAGATGTTGCAGACCTTGTAGCCGAACAGTCGTTTGAGCTGAAACAGCTGAGCTCGAACGATAGTTGGTCCCTTTTTCAGAGTGTTGGCGTGAAGAATAGTTTGATATTGCGCAATGCTGAAAATCTTGCAACCGCATGCGAAGGTAATCCTCTTTTGCTGAAGCTTTTTGGAAGTTTGATTCGATATAATGATAAGACAAGAGATCAACTTTTATGTAGTAATTTGTTGTCATCATCAACCATAATTTCTTTCTGTATATGGGAGCTTCCTCCACACTTGAGGCAATGCTTAGCCTACTGCACCCTTTTTTCTAAAGGTTATGCATTCAGCAAAGTGAAGATTGTTGATTTGTGGATTGCTGATGGCCTCATCGAGCCATCTCTAGACAACAGCACCTGCAGCCTTTTGGATATGGGCAATGCTTGCTTCCATCAGTTAATGTCCAAATCATTCTTCACTGACATAACTCGTGATCAATCCCAAGATGTCATAGGCTTTCGAATTCCTAGCTTGATCCGTGAAAATGTGAAGGACCTTGGTCGGATTTCCTACGAAGGGAAGGTGGGTTTAATTGGTCGTGTGAGGGAAGATGCTTCCTAACTTTCCCTTGTTTCACAAGGGGAATATAAGTCAGATCACATACGAACAATGATTATGTCGTCAACCCCATCTTTAGGTGGCAGTCTAGATCACTTCTCTCTTCTTGATTTCCTGGAATTGCGTTCACTTGATTTGAGTTGCAGTGGCATCAAGAATCTTTCAAGCGATATACGCATTTTGAGAAAACTCAGGTATCTTAACCTCTCTTACACACTCGTTGATCGACTACCCGACTCCATCACAGATCTTTCCTCATTAAAAACTCTTGACCTGTCTTGGTGCTACCATCTCAAAGTTCTGCCCAAGGGATTGGGTGGTTTGAAGCTCATGAGTCATTTAGATCTATCCCGGTGTGAATCCTTATCTTTCTTTCCATCTGGGATTGACTCCTTCGTACAACTTAGCTCAATGCCACTGTTTGTTCTAGGAAAAGATGAGGGTTGTGCTCGATTAGGAGAACTCGGCAGGTTAGATCAGCTCCAAGGTAAATTAGAGATCAGAAATCTTGAGAATGTGAAGAAAACTTCTGAAGCCTGTGATGCAAAGCTATATAAGAAAAGACTACGACATTTGGAGCTGCAATGGAATCGAGATGGTGATCAGAGTTCAGACTGCTTTGGAGTTTTGGAACTTTTAAGGCCAAATCAACAACTCGAAGTTGTTCATATAATATGATACAATGGTTTCGAATTTCCTAAGTGGATCGCATTGATAAATAGTCTAATAAAGATTGTCATTACCGATTGTGGATGTGATGAGCTGCCATCACTAGGTCAGCTGCCTTTCCTTAAGGAGCTCCAGCTGAAAGGCTTTCCGGAACTCAGCCGCATTGGTGAAAGATTTTATGGAGAGAGAAATGCTGCATTCCAGTCACTAGAACTACTTCAGCTTCATGATCTGCCCCTCCTATTCGAGTGGGAGTGGTCAGGAGCCTCAATCACGAGCACATTCCCTAGTCTTAAGTCTCTGACAATTGAAGATTGTCCCCTACTTCGACGTTTGCCACCTTTTCCCACTCTAGCAGATATGACACTTTCAAATTGCGATGAAGACATATTCCATTATTTGCCTACATTGGAATCGCTTCCCTCTCTTCTTATCAGTAATATTAGAGTTTGGCTGCGGCTCAGACATGGTGCATTTGATTCTGTTAAGAAACTTATTTTGCACAATGTCCGGGATGATCATATTGAGTTTTTTGCCAGATATGGAGAAAATAGGATGACTGCGTTGGAGCATTTGGGCATTCATCACTGCAATAAACTTATGCAGCTGTATTTAAACCAATTCACTTTGCTTAAAATGTTGCATATTGTAAACTGCCAAGAACTAAAGAGAATAAGGAGATACACGAAGGAGTATCGGCTGATGGAGTTGGTTCTTGTTGTCAAACGATGACAATTTGGCATACGAATTAAAGACAAGAAAATAAAGAACACAAGATTTACGTGGTTCGGCAATGTGCCTACGTCCACGGCGGAGCAGTAGAATTTTTTTATTGATTCAGTATCTCAAATACATCAATATATCATGTATTTATACTAAAACCCTACAAGGTGTAAAGTTCCCAAAATACCCGCAGCAGGCATCTGCCTGCCTCCTTCCTTTGTCAATATATGAGCCATACTAACAAATCTCCACCTTGGCGAATATATCACCTCCTTAGGAGAACACAATAGCGAGCATCCCTGCGAGACACACCAAGCAGGCCGGGGGTACCATGCAACTCTAGCATGCACAAACATTCAACAAATCCAAGCAATGCTTGAATTTGTCAGAAGTAACGGCCTTAGTTAACATATCAGCAACATTCTCTTCAGTATGAACCTTCTCCAACTGAATATCACCTGAAGCAATCCCTTCCCTGATCTTATGGAACCTCACATCAATATGCTTCGTCCTAGCAAGATATACTTGATTCTTAGCCAAATGAATGACACTCTGACTGTCACAATGCAATAGAACTCCACCTTGCTGAACACCCAACTCTCTAACTAATCTAGCAAGCCACACCGCTTCCTTTGCTGCTTCTGCTAAAGCAATATATTCAGCTTCAGTTGTAGATAGAGCAACTATAGGCTGAGTAGTCGACCTCCAACAAATAAGCCCTCCACCAAAAGTAAAAACATACCCAGTGGTAGATCTCCTATCATCCAAGTCCCCAGCATAATCAGAATCTACATATCCTATAACAAAAGGATCCATCCGCTGATCTCCAAACACAATACCATGCCCCGCTGTACCCTTCAAATATCTAAAAATCCACTTGACTGCCTCCCAATGTTGTTTTCCCGGCCTAGACATATACTTGCACACTTGACCAACAGCATGAGCTAAATCAGGACGAGTACATACCATGGCATACATCAAACATCCAACAGCACTGGCATAGGGTATCTCCACCATATCCTGAATCTCCTTATCCGACTTAGGGCACTGATCAGAAGACAGCTTGAAGTGGTTTGCCAATGGAGTGCTCACCGGTTTTGATTTATCCATCCCAAACCTCTGCAGCACCTTCTCCACATAACCTTTTTGCGATAACCACAACTTCTTTGATCCTCTATCTCTGTGAATCTCCATCCCAAGAATCTTCTTCGCAGCCCCTAAATCCTTCATCTCAAATTCCAGACTCAAGAGGTTTTTCAGATCAACAATATCATGCAAATTCTTAGCAGCAATAAGCATGTCATCAACGTAAAGTAACTGAAAAATACAAGAACCATCACCAAGGCTCTTAGTATAAACACAGCAATCAAACTCACAACGCTTGTAGCCAATCTTCACCATATACGCATCAAACCGTATATTCTATTGCCTCGATGCTTGCTTCAAACCATACAAAGATTTCTTCAACCTGCAAAATAAATGCTCCTTCCCCGGTTGAACGAAACCCTCTGGCTGCTGCATGTAAATGGGCTCCACGAGATCACCATGCAAGAAAGCAGTCTTCACATCCATCTGCTCCAAGTGCAAATCCCGACTAGCCACCAATGCAAGTACTGCCCTAATCGAAGTGTGCCTGACCACAGGGGAGAATGTCTCATCATAGTCAATCCCCTTCTACTGCGAGTATCCTTTGGCCACTAATCGAGTCTTGAACCTTTCCTCTCCTTTTTCTGTTACAGATGACTTCCTTGTGTAAATCCATCTGCATCCAATAGCCTTCTTCCCTTTTGGAAGAACATCCAGCTCCCATGTCTGATTCTTGTGCACAGAATTCATCTCTTCTTCCATTGCAGCTTTCCACTTGTCTTTATTCTCACAAGAAACTGCTTCCTGAAAATTATGAGGATCCACACTAGTAACATTAAGAGCAAATGCTACTATATCCTCATAACCAAACCTGACTGGAGCTTGTACATTTGTACGTCTCACTCTATCCCGAGCTAACTTATAGCTCTCCTGCGCATCAGTTGCGCCACCATCGTCATGAATAATATCATCAGGTGCAGAACTCGAACTCTCTCCTTTATCAGAAACTGTTGGAATGTGATCTAACTCCACCTGCACCTTATCTTCATATGACTGCAGCATCGACTTCTCATCAAACACAGCATCTCTACTGATCACCACCTTCTGCTCAACAGGATCCCAAAACTTGAATCCCTTCACACCTTTCTTATAGCCCAGAAAGATGCACTTCTTCGATTTTGCATCAAGTTTTGACCTCTCATCAGAAGGAATAAGAACATAAGCAGGACAACCAAAAATTTTAAGATGATCAAAACTAACATCATTTCCTGTCCATAATTCTTCTGCAACTTTGCCATCCAAAGATGCACGCGGTGATCTGTTTATCAAGTAGCACGCCATATTCAAAGCCTCTGCCCAGAACTTCTTCGGCAGACCTGCATTCAGCCTCAAACATCTTGCCCTCTCATTCAGCGTCCTATTCATCCTTTCATCAACGACATTCTGCTGTGGCGTTTTACGCACTGTGAAGTGCCTCTGAATCCCATGCTCCTCACAGAACTCCTGAAACTTTGTGTCCTTGTACTCAGTACCATTATCAGACCTCAAATACTTGATTTTTCTCCCAGTTTGGTTTTCCGTCTCAGCCTTCCACAACTTGAACTTAGCAAAGACCTCATTCTTATGCCTCATGAAATACACCCAAATCTTCTTCGAAAAACCATCAATAAAGGTCACATAGTACAAGGAACCACCCATGGACGCCACTCTGGCAGGTCCCCACACATCTGAATGCACACAGTCGAAAATTCCTTCTGTCTTCCGTTTCCCGGTCCCAAAACTAACTTTTGTCTGCTTGCCCAGAATACAAAACTTGCAAAAATCAAGCTTGCACGTTTTCACACCATGCAGAAGACCTCTTTTATGCAGCGCAACCATACCACTTTCATTCATATGCCCTAGACGCATATGCCACAGCTTCGTGTTATCATCACACGACTCAACAGAATGAGCTTCGCCTATAACTGTATTCCCCAACAGCTTGTAGATATTTCCTGCTGTAATCTTCCCTTTCATCACAGTCAAAGCACCTTTAACTATCTTGATGGTTTCCCCATCTTCATCAGCCTTCATCAGAAAACCATTCTTGTGCAGAGTACCCAAAGAAATCAAATTCTTTTTCAAATCAGGGATATGTCGAACATCACACAACGTCCTCACGGTTCCATCATACATCTTGATTTTCACATCACCAATACCAACAATATTATAGCATCGATCATCACCAAGAAAAACTGAACCCGAGTTACCTGGTTTATATGTCGTAAACCACTCTCTGTTGGGAGTTATGTGATAAGAGCATCCAGAATCGAGAATCCAAGCACCAACATACTGCGCAGTCGAAATAGATAACATATCACCATCACTGCCATCCGAATTCTCATTCTGAACCATGTTGACAGACTTCGATGACCCATCCTCAGTCTGTTTCTTCCACTTTGGACAATCCCGTTTGAAGTGCCCTCATTCTTTGCACTTAAAACACGTTACTGATTTCTTCCCCTGCGATTTGTCCCGTGACTTTGATCTGAAACCCCGATTTCCTAAGTTATCCCTCACCTGTTTTCTTCCACGATCCTGGTTACCCTTAATATACAAACTATCACCAGATGACGATTCTACAGATTTCTGTTTCCTCTGGTTGTGAGCCAGCAACGCTGAAGTAATCTCCTCAGTCTTGATCGTTTCTTTCCCATATGTAAGGGTAGTCACCATATGTTCGTATGAAGAAGGTAACAAACACAACAAAATCATCGCCTTGTCTTCATCCTTAATCTTGACTTCGAGTGAAGCCAAATCTGTGATAACCTGATTGAAGATATTCACATATTGCCCTAGATCGGACCCCTCCTGCATCTTCAGCCCGTATAACCTTTGCTTTAGATACAGTTTAGTCGTTAGGGTTTTCGACATAAACTGAGATTCCAATTTCTTCCAGATCTCCTCCGCAGATTTGAGATGCATAACATGATACATAACTTCATCTGCAAGGCACAACCGAATCGTCCCGGCCGCCCGTTCTTGCAGATCCTGCCAATCATCATCAGTCATCCCCGCAGGCTTCTCTGCGCGCAGCCCTTTCTGAATCCCTTGTTGCGCCAATAGATCTTTTACCCTTGTCTGCCATAATCCGAAATTGCCATGACCGTCAAACTTCGAAATCTCGAATTTTGATCCTCCCGTCATCTCCGTCGCCCAATTAACCAGGCTCTAGATACCAATTGTTGTCAAACGATGATAATTTGGCATACGAATTAAAGACAAGAAAATAAAGAACACAAGATTTACGTGGTTCGGCAATGTGCCTACGTCCACGGCGGAGCAGTCGAATTTTTTTATTGATTCAGTATCTCAAATACATCAATATATGAGCCATATGTAGTTAGAAACTGCACAAATCTAGATATTGATCTAGACAACTTCGTAAGAGAAACTACAGAGGAACTACAGTACTTATCAATTAGTGAATGTCCGGAACTGGAAACTCAGCTTCAGAAGTACTCTGGGAAAGAAACTCATGTTCCATGCATGATTGTCGGGAATATTAAGGTTAACTACAAGAATACGAAGAATGATTCAAGAATACCTGCTCCAGGCCTCAGTGTACGTAAAACGAAGAGCAGTCCTTCCATCATTCATCGATCACAAGAGTGCTCAACGTTGGAGAAAACTGAGAGGAGGATGAACCAATCAAGAAGCCTTCTTCTGACAGCATGCTTTAAACTTTTAACTAATTAAGGTAAAAACGAATACATACTTGATTACTTTAAGGTTTCATATTCAACATGAGATGTTTTTAGCTTTACTGTCAATGAATGGAAATTGTATTAGATTGAGGAAATATTGATTATTGTACAAGTTTGATGACAGAAATCAACTCGGTTCATGCAAGAGTATGTGCATATGGCCATGGCGATGTCATGTTTGTGTTGAGATCTGCTACTCAGTCTCAGCTTCCTTCCAGTAAGTTTGTTTGTTGTTTTTTTCCCCTATTTTCTTTTGCTTTTCGTGAATTTAATATTTTTCGTGTGCTTCCCCATTTTCTCATTTTCACGAATTGGTGTTTTAATTATGCATATTATAATATTAAATTTTATATTTTATTTATAGGAAATAATAATATTTATAATGTATAAATCATCAAATTATATGATAATGCATGCAAATTATTTATAAAATATATATGTAATATATTTACTTTCATTAATTTTTAAATTTTATTAAGTTTGCACATTAATTTTTAATTTAAATAATATTTAATACATTATTTAAAAAAAAAATTGGAATTCACTATTCAAATGAGGGGAGTGTATCTCGACCCAACTCAAACACATAAGCATATGACCATAAGCAAAGTTATTAACTATTTTCGGTACTAGATCAAAATTTATATGTTATTTATTTTAATATGGATGAGCTATAAATTTTTTAACTCAAAATATTTTTCACTAGTTTTGATTGCGTGGAAAACTTACAATATTTTCTCAGTGAACATTTTTAAATTTCCAACTTCTTATATATTTTTATCTCTCAATTTTGAAAGGAACTTTCATAACTCTTATGGTTACATTATTAGATAAATATTTTTCTTTAAATCGAATGCATTATTTTAAAATCCACATACCTAGATATTCTTAGGGTATGTGAAACTCATGACTTATTAGTCACAAACGATGTGCCTTCATTAGGACTATTAAATAGATATTTAACTACTTTCATTGTTGCATGCTTTATACATATTTAACTTTCAATCTCAAGCTATTTGAAGTGCAATTTCACCTTATATTTCTACTTTGTATCTTAGCTTCAAAAACATGGTTGCCAAACATATTGAGAATTGAATGGATTTCGTTGCACAATTCAGTATAATGAACTATATTTCTCAATTAACAACATAATAAGAATTCTCACCTTGAGTTTTATCTCATGACTCGACAATCTCGTACGTTTAGGGACTTTCAAATATTCAACTGTGTGAAAATCAATTAACACATTCATTAGTCCATATAATTAATTTACACATATTGTCTTACCATAAATATATCATATTTTGTGTTACGGTTCATAATGTGTTGATTCATTGAATTTATAAAATATTGGAGCCAACATGCCTTTATCTTGCAAATCTGACAAATCCTATTGCGAGATAATATAGTAGGATGCATTCTATTGGCAATTACCTATATAGCATCTACAGAAAAAACTTAAGTGAATATCATCCAACATTTTGACATTTCTTTGTCAATCGTAAATATTGCATTTTTATTTAAACTCGCACAATCAAATATCAAAGGGGAATACCAAACCCATGACCTCTTGGTCATAGGCAGAGCGTTTTAACCATTGTGCCCTCTAGTTAACTACATGCGTTGATGCATGCTTTATACATATTAAATTTGGTCCTTCAATTGTTTGACGTGCCTGAATAGCTAGCTTAGAGAATTGCGCAAGATAGTAATACTTCTGTTATTTATAATTGTACTCTGATTTGGGACCAACACTTTGCTCTCACAATTGATTGGCTTACTTTTTTGTAAGATATATATATATATATATATATATATATATATATATAGAGAGAGAGAGAGAGAGAATGTATCATATGCTAATAGGTTAGAATATGTTAAATGAGAATAAATCTAGGCACTTAGTTTTAGATATTCAATGACCGAGATTAATTCTTAAAATTTGAATTTTAACTTTTATGTTTATTTTAAATTATAATTAAAGGCATTTAGGTAAGTTAAATATGGGGACCACCATAGATTTCATAATTTATTTCCTTTCTGATAGATTTTATATTATTGGCCTTGAAATTGTATTTGCTTTATTGATCAATATATATAGAGAATGCAAAAGACATGCAAACTAAACAAAAGATATAAAAAACCTAGATATATCTAAAAGATAGATATGAGTGCATGGATAATTCATGCATATCTAAAAGATATCTATAGTTTATCATCCCCCTTCAAGCGAGACGTCGGAACTTGAAAGACTCAAAGCTTGTCCCGAAATGGTTAAAATAACAAGGCAATGATTTTGTGAAGACATCTGCAATTTGTAGTTCAGATGGAACGAACTCGGTGGCCAGTGTGCCCTTCTCAACAAGCTCATGAACAAAGTGATAATCAATATCGATATGCTTAGTGCGTTTATGTGCAACTGGATTTTGAGTCATAAATGCCGAACTTTTGTTGTCGCAAAATAGCTGTGGTGGTCGAGATAGAGGAACACGAAGTTCATGTAGAATGGACATGATCCATAGAACTTCGGCTGCAGTATAAGCTATAGCTCGATATTCCAACTCGCAGCTTGATCGAGCGACAATAGGTTGCTTCTTAGCACTCCAGGACACCAAATTTCTGGCTTCGAAGATGGCGTAACCATAGCTCAAACGATGAGAATCCAGAACACGTGCCTAATCTGCATCCGAATAGGCAACTAGCTCGCAAGGAGATTATTGCGAGAAAGAAAGACTGTGGGACAAAGTTCTTTTCACATACCGTAATATGCGTTTAACAGCTTGAAAATGGTCGACAATAGGGGTTTGTAAAAATTGGCTGACGTGATTAACAACAAATGCGATATCAGGATGAGTTATTGTTAGATACTGGAGAGCCCCAACAATTGAACGATAGTTCATAACATTGTCATAGTAGTCGCCGTGAGTGGTAAGAGCGAGCCAGACCGAAAGAGGTGTAGAGATGGGCTTGGCGTCGAGTAAGTGATTATGAGACAGAATGTCCCTAGCATATTTGGCCTGAGAGAGAAAGATACCATTCCGCGGTATAAGTTAGATCGAAGCTGAGAAAGTAGCTAAGCCGACCCATATTTTTAATCGCAAATTTCAAATGCATGCGATTAATGAAAACCGAGATATAAGAGGTGTTATTGCCTGTTAGAATTATATCATCAACATACACGAGGATAAATAAGAATATATTCTCCCTGCAGAAAATAAATAATGAAGTGTCTGCACAGCTGCAAATAAAACCCAAGGAGACTAGAAAGTCGCTCAACCGTTGAAACCAAGCACGCAATGCTTGCTTCAATCTATAGAGTGCCTTTGAGAGTCAACAAACATGATTAGGAAAATTTGGATCAGTGAACCCCGGAGGCTGTTCCATATAAACAGTCATAGACAGAAATTCATTAAGAAATGCATTTTTTATGTCAACCTGATGAAGAGGCCATCCACGATGAACAGCAAGTGATAGAACGATGCAATTAATTGCAGGCTTGACCACATGGCTAAATGTATGCCAGAAGTCCAAACCAGGGATTTGAGAGAATCCTTGGGCGACAAGGCGAGCTTTGTGATGCTCGATGGAACCATCAGATTTATACTTAGTGCAGAAGACCCATTTTGAGCCAACGATGTTGGTATTGGGCGATTTGGGAACGAGGGTCCAGGTGCCATTTGAGCGAAGCGAATTCATTTCTTTAGTCATTGCAGCTAGCCAGTCAGAATCTTTAGCCGTAGACTTGTATCCCTTCGGTTCAGATGAAGCAAGTAAGGCGTGATGAAGTTATGAAATTATGAAACTAAAAGAGTTGAAATTCCTGCTCACAATAAGTGTCTGTTTAGCTCTATTATTCCTTAAAGCTTGACTTTACTGTTTTGTCATTGTGGGGTGTGTGTTAACTATTGATTTATGAAGCTAGTTCCCCAAATTTATCTCACCCTTACCCGAAGCCACGTTACAACCAAATCTAAAGACCTTTTGATCTTGAATAATTTGAAGTCTAAAATAAGTGGTGAATATGTGATTGATTGGCAAGCATATGATAAATTTCGACTCTTGCACTGGTTACGGAGAAATCATGTCCATAAACACATTAAACACTTGAGCTTATTGAGAGAATCTTGGCGAGAGTGTTGAAGTTTGCTTTACTCGGAACATTGAATCTCTGGAACTTTGACTTGATGACTTGTAGCATGATACTCCTTCTTGTTTGGATCTTTCATTGCCTATTGTTCGACCTTGAGCTGATTTTCTTGCAGTTATTTTATGCTCGAGGACAAGCATTGCTTAAGTGTGGGGGATTTTGATGAGCTTGATTTGATCTATTTATTTCATATCTAGATTCCCATGTTTTGTATGTTTAAATGTTTGAAATCATTTAATGTTGGTTGCTTTTGTGTTTTGAAGGTTAAAATCAAGCTCAACTACACTTTGTTGTATTTTGTTAGCATTTTGGATTTTTTATGAAGAAGTAGCAAGATCTGCAATCAGTATTGCCGAGGTCACGCCTTAAGCAAATACTGCAGTACAACCATGCCTTATTAAGACACTTTGCTCGCATTTTGACTGAAAAAGGAAAGTTGCGGATTTCCCATAAAAATTGGATTTGGAATCTGGATCTTAAGGATTGATTTGATATTATGTGTTACGATTTGTAATTAATATTCCCCAATACTAAAGGACATATTTTGGGGGATTTATCATTATTATTATATTTTCATTACTTTAAATAGGATTAGGTGAGGTTAGAATCTTAATCTTTGGATCCTCTCCAAGAGGGAGCAGCTTTATACATGAAGTTCCTCTAGTGTTATTCACTTTCATGGAAAGCTAAATATTGTTTCTAGTTGAAAGACTTTTCAGGTTTCGAATCATTGGGTTGTGAGTTTACCGGTTTACATGCTTTTAAAGATTTGAATATTCTTTTCATGCACTTTTATTCTATCAATTTGGTTGGATTAATATCTTCGGGCTCATAGCTACATTTGTTAATTTGATCAATTGTATTGTCTAGTTAGATTGATTGCGTACTGGGCATTAATTGACTAACACGAGTAGACACAAGCCGATTAAATTCATGCTGGGTGTAATTTATGAGGTTTAGCAAGATAAAGAACTAATCTTATTTCTTATGCTGGGTAAGATTGCCGATTAGTATTGATTTATATGCGCTGAGTTATAAATTGATTTATTCATGGATATTGACAATTATTTGAAGTAAATCATGATGAACTCATAATTCAATTCCCGTGATTTGTTCCTCAACTAGATTTATTTCAAACTGAAAAAATTTGTTCTCTTTAATTGCTTTTTTTAGTTAAATATGAAAATCCAAACCCCCATTTGATTGTTTTTATTAATTATTACTTTAATTTTATTTTTGAAATAGATTTAATACTGTCTCTCTGTAGATTCGACCCTGCTCATCGCTCCACAAGTTATTTGTATTAAGCAGGATTATTTTTAAAGGCTTCGACACGCTTGTCAATAGTCTCGATGCTAGTCCGAGTAGGGCAGAGCCGACATTCACGTTGAATACGTTTGATGTTCTTCTCTAAGTGAGGTTCCCCACAGGGAGGAGAGATAGCAAATGCAAAAGAGTAGGCAATGACAAAATAGTTAAAACAAAAACATCATTCATTTCATACTTTGATATGTTTAAAAAGAAGACATCATTTGATTTTTGTTTAACCCACAATATAAGGGTAAGAAAGCCCACCTTGAGTAGGTGTGGTTATCCGCGGTTCGGTCTATTACCTTCTCCTTGTCATTTCCTATAAAATAAGGAATATGAATTAGTCCCAAAGGGGTGACAGATTGAGATATCTAATACATAAAAGAATTCTAGACTCATAATCATTGATGGACTTTTCAAATCATGAGCCTCCAAGGATACGAAAGAATGATTTATCGATTGGTTTGACGACCAAGGAAGTCAAATATTGACCAAACAACTCGTGATTTAACATTGGGAATCGTTCTAGAAAGAGAGCTCATCGTTCGATGAGATCGAACAAATATACAAGACTTCATCCAATGACTTAACAATAAATCAATGATTAAAATTGAGAGTTTCATAATCAGATATGAATAGATCTTCAATTATTTGAGAGTATGAGAACCCATAGAATGACTTCGAGTTATGTCAAGTGATACAATCGAGAGATATTTCAATCTCGGATACAAAACAATTTTGATAAGATTTTGATGTTAAGGTTCAAAAAGTTCAACTTGAAATAAGTTTCTAGAAAAATTTATATTATGAATGACCAAATCAAACAATCGAAGTTAGTTAGAATCAAAAGATTTTAGGGAGAGCAGGAAAGAAAAGTAATGCTCTCTGTGTCGACCAAAATAGAAGTTAGGTTAGATTGATCGACTAATGAATGCTGAAACATTTGAAGAAAAGGGTTGTGTCGATCGACATGCATATGTAGACCGAAATAGGTCTTGACCTATATACATGTGTCGACCGGTATAAAAAGTGTCGACCAAAATGGAAGTGTCAAGAGATATGAAAATATGTCGACTGATATGAATATTTTATTCAGGATAATTCCACGTAGATCTAATTAAGTGTGTCCGTCGACATAAATTGTGTCAACTGATATGAATGAGTGTTAATCAAAATTGTAGGTCGACAGGTGAAAAACTGAGCAGTGGGCTCTTAGTTGACGGGCGTGGCCACATCGATCGAAATGGCTGTGTTGACCAATGCTAGCTATGTCGATCGAAGCAGAGGAAAACGTTCTCTGGCGTGAAAAATGGATTTTTGACTCAAATGGTTATCTCGGCTATCTAATCAATTTCCAACAACACCAAATGGTATCTAAACATATATAAGGAGTCTATACATAGCTCTAAATAATAAATAAATCATAATCATGGTAAAATCGAATTAAATGCTCAACATTTCAAAATGGAGCCAACATCTCAAAAATAGTCCACATGATCACCAACTCAATTCCTAGGCTATCATATGGTTTTTAGGCTCAATACTCAACATGCTAAGCATGCATACGTTCTCAAAAGCTCAAAAGTAAGCCTAGTATCATAATACTCCAACTAGGGCAAAAATGACAAACATGCTTAAAATCGAATATTCTATGGGTTTATAGACCTCTCGAAGACACTAAGATCACATTATTTTGAAGATTTCTTGAGTTTAGCTTGATTACAATCTCTTAAACAATGGAAGTGAAAGAAATTAGGTTGAAAAATGGAAGATGAGAGGTTAAAAACTCTAAATAATATGTTATTTACCTTAAAAGACTTCGTCGGAACTTCGTACGAGACTCACTGAAAAACTCACCAAAAATATGTTGGTGGAAATGTAGAGATATGGAAGAGTGTGTTCAAAGGAATTGGATTTCTATTTATAGAAGTAGGTGGATGACATTTTCGTAATTATCCAAAAGTTGAAAAGTTAAAGTGGTTGTCAATGTGCTGTCTCATCGATCGATTTGACATCAACTCACGTCAACACTATGTCTACTTTACGGGAAACCGTAATACTTTATCAATTTACAAAATTTATTGATCGATATTATTCCGATATATATAAAAATTCTGGGTTACGCATATATTTACCGGACCTCTATTAAATTTAATCTGCTAAAAAAAATTTAATTTCCCTCATTAAAATATATAGAAATGATAGGGATTAAAGCTCAATAATTAAATTCCCAAATAATCGATCGCAAAAATTCTCAAATTAAATCGAATAACTAAATATTATGTTTGAAATTCCATTAATTACATAAAAATTCGCGAGGGGTGTTACATCCTCCCAACTACAAAAAAAAAAAAAAAATTGTTTCCGCCATAAAGAGTTCCAAGTACTTCTCATTCATATTGTCTTCAAGTTCCCATGTTTCTTCTTCGATACCATGATGCTTCCAATGAACTATGACAATGTTGATCTTCTTGTTGCGGAGTTCTTAGGTTTTGAAATTCATAATTACTCCTGATCCTTCTTCATAAGTTAAATCTGTTTGGAGCTGAATTTCGTCTTGATGAATGATGTGGTTTGGATCGAAGACGTACTTCCATAATTGTGATACATGGAAGACGTTATGAATATTCTTAAAGTTGGGCGGTAAAGCCAAACGATAGACTACTGTTCTGATCTTTTCTAAACTTTCGTAGGGACTAATATATTTGGATCTGAGTTTATCTCTAGCTCCAAAACGAATGATTACCTTAGTTGGTGATATTTTCAAAAACATTTATCTCCAACTTCAAAAGTCAACTCGGTTCGTCGTTGGTCCGCATACGACTTCTAATGATCGTGGGCTTCTTTAATTCTAGCACATATCTGTCGAACACTTTCTATTAGCGACTGAATTGGGTCATAAGATTTTTCGTTCTCTAACTTCATCCCAATATGATGGGGATCTGCACTTTCTTCCGCAGAGAGCTTGATATGGAGCCATTCCAATTGTAGCTTGAAAACTATTGTTGTAAACAAATTCAATCAGTGACAAAACTACTTCTCATTTCACTCCTCTGTCGAGAACAGGATTTATCGATTTGTGTAGTTTATTGATTGATATTATCTTGATACTGAAATACCGAATTGCACATAAATTTACCGGACCTCAATTAAATTTAATCTGCTCAATAAATAATTAATTTCCCTCATTAAAATATATATAGAAATGAGAGGGAATAATGCTCAACAATTCCTAAATGATCAATGGATTCTTCAATTAAATCTAATAACAAAATATCATTTCCAAAATTTTGATAATTACTCTAAAACTCGCGAGGGGTGTTACAATATATATCTCCAATAATGTAACTAAATAATATTATTAATATCATTGAAAATGGCAAAAAAAATGATATGATATAAAACTCAGTATCTAATTGAGGGCACATGTGGTTTAAGTCTCTTGCATATGTCCATCAAGTCATGAGTTTGAGTTTCAATGAAAACTTATGACAAACATATTTAAAACTTGAGTTATAAACTCGATCTGATAGGTCATAATATGTAGAATTAATTGATTTAGTTTAATTACAAATTATACAAAAATACAAACATGCTGCGCATCGCACAATCAACAAACTAGTAAGAATAATAATAAAATGCTTGGAATTTTATATACTAAAATTAATCTCAATACTACATAAATTTCTAAATTTTTATAAGGAAAAGATTTTCCGTCCTCTTATTTCTCAACCACCTCACACTCTCTTTTATTCCAATCTCATCCTTTCTTTCTTCTTAACAACTCGCCGATGAAAAGATATATCTCATAATAACATTATGTTATACTATTACTAAAACCCAAAAAAATCTTAACTAAGAGGGTTGATCACTCCCGCCCCTTGTTAGATCCGCCGATTCTTATAAACTGAAGTCTGGATCAACTTTAATTGATTCCATCGTATTCTAGTACTTAGCCTTATGATTCTCCACAATGATACATGGAACATCAGATATTAGCTCAGAGTGCTTGTTCAGATGAGTCTCCAGTGTTGGACATCTACTTATTGACAAGTACTGGAGTTTCTCTATCCTTACCAAGTTATCTAAATCAATAGCCAACTTACTGCAGTTTCTGACCATCAACTTTCTGAGACAATGTAACCTAGGAAAATAAATGTCGTCTAATTGAGGACAGTCGTCAAGAACCAACTCAATCAGCCGATCATCCTCCATCTTGAGCATCTGAATTCCACCTAAATTTTGACAGTTCACAATATGCAGCTTCTTAAGCAAACAAAAATCCTTTAGACATACGTCTATAAGATTGTTGCAATTAAGAATACACAAATGCTCCAACTGAGTCCACATGTTTCCTTCACTTCCCCATATGAACTCAAGAAAGAAACTCGGGACATTTTGCAAAATGAGTTTTTTGATTGAATGAAACGCACCATGGTTGCGCCACTGGAATTCAACATCATTGATGACAAGGGAGCGGAGAGATTGGAATCTAGGCAAAGAATGGGAGATATCGCAACTTGAAGCTATCAAGTCTGGTAGAGTGGGAAAAGATGGCAAATTTCGAAGCTGGGAGCAACCCTCAATTGTCAGAGATTTAAGATTGAGGAATGCGTTGATGGTTGAGGGCCCTGACCATTGGACTAGCCTGGGCAGATCATACAGCTGAATTTGCTCGAGTGAGTGGAATACAACTTCAGCAGTGCTACCTCCATAAAACCTTGGACCAATCCATCTGAGTCTCGGCAGTCTTTTCAGCAGTAGCTCCTTGAGGAAAGGCAGCTGGCCTAGTGATGGCAGCTCGTCACATCCACAGTCGATGATGGAAATCATTATTAGACTATTCATCGATGAGACCCACTTAGGAAATGTAAAACCGTTGTAGCCTATTACATCAAGAGCTTTGAGTAGTTGATTTGGCCTTAAAAGATCCAAAACTCGAAAGAAATCTGATATCTGATAACCAGCTTGATTCCAGTGGATCTCCAAATGTTGTAGTCTTTTCTTATATAGCTTGGGATCATCAGCTTCTGTAACTTCCTTCACATTCTCAAGATTTCGGATCTCTAATTTTCCTTGGAGCTGATTTAACAGACTGAGTTCTCCTAGTCGAGCACAACCCTGTTCTTTTCCTAGAACAAACAGTGGCATTGAGCCAAGATGTAAGAGGGAGTCGATCCCAGATGGAAGGGAGGATAAGGACTCACACTGGGATAGATCTAAATGACTCATGAGCTTCAAACCACCCAATCCCTTGGGTAGAACTTTGAGATGGTAGCACCATGATAGATCAAGATTTTGTAATGAGCAAAGATCTGTGATTGAATCAGGTAATCCTTCAATGAGTGTGTAGGAGAGGTTAAGATACCTGAGTTTGGTACAAACGCGTATGTCATCTGACAGATTCTTGATGCCACTGCATCTCAGATCAAGTGAATGTAGTTCAGGGAAATCAAGGAGAGAGAAATAATCTAGACTGCCACCTAAATATAGTGTAGGCGACATAATCACTGTTCGCATATGGTCCGAGTCATATTCCCCTGGTGAGACGAGGGAAAGTTGGGCAGCATCTTCACCGACAGAGACAATGAATCCTAGCTTCCCTTTGTAGAAAGTCCCAGAAACATCCTCAATCACTTTATGGATCAAAGTAGGAATCCGAAAGCCTATGATATCATTGAATTGATCACATGTTATGTCTGTGAAGAATGATCTGGACAATAACTGATGGAAGTAATCATCCCCTACATCCAAAAGATTGTCGTTGTCTAGCGATGGCCTGACGAGGCCATCAGCAATCCACAAATCAACAATCATCACTTTGCTGAATGCATAACCTTTAGGAAAAAGGGTGCAGTAGGCTAAGCATTGCCTCAAGTGTGGAGGAAGCTCCCATATACAGAAAGAAATTATGGTTGCTGCTGGCAACAAATTACTACATAAAAGTTGATCTCTTATCTTGTCACTATATCGAAGCAAACCCCCAAAAAGCTTCAGTAAAAGAGGAACACCTTCGCATGCGGTTGCAAGATTTTCAGCATTCACGCCATAGGTATTTAACACAACACTCTGAAAAAGGGACCAACTATCGTTTGAGCTCAGCTGTTTCAGCTCAAACGATTTTTCGGCTACAAGGTCTGCAACATCTTTAGATGGGGTTGTTATTACAATCTTGGATCCCAAATCAAGAAAATCGAACCAGCACTGATTCATGTGCACCCAAGAACCCTTGCTCATGGACTCAACTCCATCGAACACAATTAAACATCTATGCGATTGTAAAGTATCTCTTACCATTTCATCCAACTCATCCATGTCATTCAGGGAGCACTGTATTCCAATGACGGATTCTAATATCTGATGAGCAGCATGTTTCTGATTGAACTCCCCATTACCCACTTTCACCCAAACACGCAGTTCAAAGTGCTCTCTCACCGAACCTTCCTCGTACACTACTCGAGCTAGTGTAGTCTTCCCGATTCCACTACCCCCTACAATTGGAGTAACTGACAGCTGAACTCCAATGCCGTCTGAGTCGATCAATTTTGAAACAAGAGTTTTTCTGTCTTGCTCTCTCCCAAACACTTCTTCGGACGGAGGTATGCACCGGAGAACATTGCGTGGAGGAATGTTTTCTTCTGAAATCTCCAAATCTTGAATGCTTTCTACTTGTTTGACTGTAGCTATCTTCACTTTAATCTCCATGGCTTCTTTCGTGATGAGATCAATGTCATCCACCACGTTCAGTAAACTTTGATACAACTTGTTTTCCCGGTGACTTGTGGATATGAGAGCTATTTGATCCACCAATTGGGATCCGATCACATCTTGAGCAGCGTAAGCTGCATCTGCAATGCGCGTATTAAAGCAATCTCCTTCTTTGGCTAAGTGGGAATAATCTTCCAAAAACTCCCGCAAAATGGTAACATTTTCAGCGAGAGCTTTAATTGGATTTTTGTCCAGAGAGATTGCATATCGAGACTGAGGAAGATACTTGAAAGAACCCGTTGCATGGGGTTGCATAAGGGTAACTAGAGCTGCATGAGCCGCCATCTTCAATTTTCTGTTTCTTTCCAATCTTTGAGAGAGAAGCGGTGGGTCAACGCAGACAACAAGAAGATGCAAGCTGTTGTGTCCAGTGGTGGCGATTATGGTGGTGCAGGAAAGTTGTCGTTAAGAAGGAGGTGGATCAAGACTGCATTTGTCGGATTGATAAACGTTACTGTTGTCCATCGGCCAGAGTGTTTAGACCAATTTACTTTTCAAATGTTTTGATTATTAATCCGACTTCGGGAAGAAACAAAAAAAAAGCACAAGGTCACAATCATCTCTCTTAAATTATTTTACTCTTGCGACAATACTCATGAGATCCTCAATTTATGCACCATTTTTTATTGCACAATTAAAATTATAAATTTCTATTAAATATGTTCTTATTATTTCAATTTATTATAATTTAGAATAATTTTATAAATTCAACATAGGGTTATATAGAATTTTTTTAGTAATTATTTTTCAAATTTCAACTGAAATTTAGTTATTAAAATTGATTAATTTATAACCATAATTTGTATTGTTATAAAATTTTAATTTTTGTTCTTAAAAATTAATTAAAGTATATTGTATTAAGCTTACTTTCTGATTTTGTAAAAACAATTATTAAAATTAATAATAATGACATGGTAACACCAAGTGCAACACTATTGTTGAATAGAGAACTTGATCTGCGTGATAGTAGGGGTGGAAATAGGTCGGACTATCCGATAGAGCCTTGGGTCTAACATACAACAAGTCAAGTCACGCTGGACCTATTTTAAAAATAGGATAGACTTGATTTATTTAAAAAGTCTCTTTAGTTAAGTAAGTCGGGCTCAAACTTCAAAATAAGTCTACGAAACCTAACGGACTTATCTATTTAAATAACAATATATTATATCTATTATTAAGTATTTTTATTATTTGAAATTGACAAATATATTTATAATTTAGAAATATAAACTACATTGAATAAATTAATTGTTACCAAATAATAGATTTACATAATTAAAGTGCTATATATATTTGCCAATAAAATTTCATAATATATTTATAATTTATGAATAAAAAATATTTATTATAAATATAAAGTAGGCTTAAATAAATTTTAAATAGGCCAAGAATAAAACCTACTTAATTAAAAAAAGTCAAACTTAGACTTAAAAATAATTTATTATAGGTATTAAGTCAGGCTCAAACTTTTTCATATGATAGCAGGTTCAGGCCAACTTTATCAAAGCCCAAATGTAGGGAGCTTCATATGCTTTGCGATGCTCTTAGAAGACGAATCTTCAAGTCGTCGATCTCCTAACAACCAAATGTGATAATTAAGAAAAACGTACATCTTAATAAATATTGTAATAGGAATGTGAGTAAATAAGTAAAAACATTGTTACTTGTCCTGGAATAGTTTGTCATGGATTGGTCTGTATTGGACTGATGGGTAGTAGACAGACTGCTTGGGATTGGACTGTTCAGAATCTTATTGTTCTGGATTGGACCGGTAGGATCCGAACTGATGGGGATTGGATTATTCTGGATTAGACCGGTAGGAGTCGTACTGATGAGGATTGGACTGGTTGGGATTGGGATTGGACTCGTAGGGAATGGACTGGTTGGGATTGCGATTGGACTCGTAGGGAATTGATTGGCAGGTATTCATGAAGTCATCGAAGTTGCCGAAGAGGGATTCATAGTTATAGTTATGTGAGGTAGTAGGTTGGATATGAATATTCATAGTGTGATCTGGCTCTGGACTTGGCTCAATGATTGGATGATAATTGTTGTGTCGGTAATTATGGTCTTGTGCATTGACATTACTTCTCCTCCTCCCACTACCTGCAGGCATGAACCCTCCTCAACCCACCCTTCTTGCGGCACGCTAGGCGGTCTTGGTAGCATTGATGGATCTATAAATATCGTAAAATGTGTTTGATTTGTTCCGCTATGTGACCCGGAAAGTTGTAGTACTTGTGTGCAATAGTCAGTGGCTTCTTTAAAATCGTGGTTGACACCAGGATAAGAGGAGTATTGTTTAGCCCGGTGACGCAATAACGATATCTTATTGCTCAGACCACTCTTCTACATTAAATTAGTATATACAATTCTAGAACAATTTGGATTTAGTTAAATAAGTAATAAACTATATATATATATATATATATATATATATATATATATACTTACAATGAACTGCAGCTCGTCCCCGTGTCCCATGTACCCCGTGGTGCGACATTTGCCCAAGTGTGACTTAGATTAGCCACAAATATGACGGCTCTGTCCATGTACCACTGGTAGTCAAGCATCATGGTTCACCTCCGGTCTCAATCTATTTATTGGTGAGAAGCACATCATCTTCATTGTCACGTTTATTCCAATCATTGAAAAAATCCGCGTGACGTGTTCTATAATTGGTTTCAACATCGGTTTTCTGCAATTCATGCAGGGCATCTCCCGATTCTCTATAGTACAGATTGTTCGAATTATGAATTACCTGCATGCGACCAAACTGTCGCTCCACCCTCTACAGATATATGCCATCGACCACCTCAAAGAAAATGAGGTAGGTGGTGGAGACCCAATGAGTATGGTTTTTCGTGACATATTTAATATTGCATGGCATATATACAAACTGTATTTATAATATGTTAAATATAAATAAGTTAGTGTATTAATGTAATTAATGTACATACAATAATTGTATTTACCACATTTTCTTGTAACAAAGCCAATTGACTTCGATATGCATGAAGGTTATTGCGTGTGATATTTGAGCGACTCTTCGGCATAGCCCACCTAAAATAAAAGTATTTTAAAAAAGTGTAAATATATGAAAATAGCCACTTTTGTTATATAAAAACCTTAAATAGCCACTACTATATACATATTCAAGAAATGACCAAATTTATGTGAACTTCCACAATTGTCCTTACTATTAACTTAATTTTTGTATGATTTTGAATTTGCCCAACAATTTTGTAATAAATTTTATCACTCAAATTAGTGCTAAAATATATTTACCTAATTTAATTTTGATATTTTATCTAGCGTTGATTTTACATTTATCAATTAGTTTATTATTATAAGAGTTACGATTATGTTTGTGATTAAAATTTCAATATATGATTGAGGATTTTAAAATTAAAATTTAAAATGTTCTTAACGTAAATTGAAAGATTTATTTGAGAATATGTTTGCGATGTGCTCTTCTAATTATTTTAAAATTAATATTTGTAAATTAAAATATTTTTTTACCACTTTCTTAATCATTTATTTAACTGTTAATTTTCTTATTCAATAAGCAATTTAAAATAAAAATTAGTCTTATTTAATCAATATTTCAGTTATAATTTATATCCTAATGAAACTTTTATTAAGAAACTATAAATTTCACTAATATAATCATAATATCACTTATTTAAATTATATAACAAAGTTGTTATTTGCAAATACATGCATATTGTTTGCGACAAAAATATTTATTTTGTCAATTATTTCCTTAATCATTAATCAAATTTGACATTAAATAATTATAATTATTTAGATTTGGAAATTAATTTGCAAATATTTAATTTACAATCACTTTGCTACTTAATTTATGATTTAACGAAATTTCACAAACTTTGATGAAACTATTTGCTATTTCAAATTTATAAAATAAAATAACATAAGTACCAATTAAAAATTATAAAACTCAATTTATTTTTTATTTTTTGGATTACAACAATTATGTTTCAAAAGTTACATACTTTTATATATATATATATATATATATATATATATATATATATAGGGATGTGATCCAGTGAGAACTGCTCTTACCATAAGAAATAAGAACCATTTTCGGTCGTAGATCTCGCTCAATCAACAATCCAAATTTAATAAAAAAACGCTGGCATTTTTTCCCCAAAAACCTGCATTATAAGGCAATTTAGTCTTTTAGCCTCTAATTAAAATTCGCCCTTGAATAACCTTCTTAATACACATACAACTTACATGCATTATAGAGTTCACAAACTATCATTATATAGAGAAGATACTATCATTATATATTATCCCTCTAATTTCACACGAATACACAAATATTATTAACATGTGTAATAATTTAAAGCAGTGGGTTTCATCAAACAAAGCAGACCTGCATTATGTAGTTTATGGACTATCATTATATACTACAAATATTATCATTATATATCATTATATGTTGAACTTAAAAAATATGTTAATATAATTCAAAGCAGTGAGTTTCATCAAACAAAGCAGACCTGCATTATATAGTTTATGGACTATCATTATATACTACAAATATTATCATTATATGTTGAACTTAAAAAAAATGTTAATATAATTCAAAACAGTGGGTTTCATCAAACAAAGCAGACATGCATTATATAGTTTATGGACTATCATTATATACTACAAATATTATCATTATATATCATTATATGTTGAACTTAAAAAATATGTTAATATAATTTCAATGTATTTTTTCTTCTTTAATTAATTAAAAATAAATGTGCAAAAGCAACGTAAATTGTGGCATGCGAATAAAATTATAATTAAATCTGAATTAAAACAAGTTACAATCACTCATTGAACCTCTTCTAGAAACATCACAAGTTGCAAGAATGAGGGTTGACAAATAACAATACAATCCGTTGTGGAACAAACAAGGGACAGAACCTCCTCAATTATCATCAATCATCAATCTCAACATAGTTAGCTCTCAATCTTATACAGAGTTGATGTAAAGAGCTAGTTGAGGTCAATGAAGGCTTTGGCCAAGGGATGCTTAGTCTGTGAGAGATGGTGAGCCTCCAAGATCTCAACAATCTCACATTGCCAACAAGGCACACCACATCACTTATCTTCTACATCTGCTTGGTGCTGTGTTATCACACTTTGGAACAAACGAATCTGTACAGAAAAAACATGATTAAATTTGAAACTTATAACATATAATGTAAGATTCATAACTATATAATGCATGTATTTACACTATATAATGAATTCTCATAACGGAACAGAACCTCCATAAACTAATTATAATTGACTCACATATAATGCAACTATTACAAAACAATAATGCAAGCCATAACA
>JAPKLW010000998.1:0-20787 GCA_026898455.1 Plectranthus barbatus | reverse complement strand
CTATTACAAAACAATAATGCAAGCCATAACATTATATAATGCAGATACAAAACAAAATTAAACAATTAAGAGTGAAAACATCAAACCATAAACAGCAATCTACGAAACCTAATTCAAAATCTGGAAACAAATCATCATTAACCCATACAATGAATCTTCGATTCTATCACCGTAGTCTGGAACAGAAAACCACTGATTCTATTACGTAACAGATGAAATTTATCAATTCTTACCTTTCAAAGGATCCATAACTCGCCGACGACGATGACGAACACAAACGACGACGAACACAAACAATAACGAACGCAGACGATGGCGAGCAAATTTCACAGAGAGAATGAATGAAGAAAATATATAATCACAGAAGGAATGAAGATCGCAAATCGCAAATCGTAAAGGAAAGAAAGATCGCAAGATTTAAATTAAGATTCTAAAAAGATTTGAATTCATTAAGTACAAAATTACCCCTCATTTTACTATAAAAAATCAATACATATAATAATGAAACACGGAGGAAATTTAATCTCAGTTGTTGATTTCATATTTTGGATGGACGAGATTTGTTCTTATTTTCACATGGTAACTATGGTTCTCATATGATCACTCCCCTATATATATATATATATATATATATATAGAGAGAGAGAGAGAGAGAGATTGGATCCGGTGATAAAATTCCTTCCGTGATAAAATGATAAAGCCGCTTGATTACCTTTACAATGTTGCTTGATTGTGTTTTAGTTGTTGCTTGATTACAATGTTGCTTGATTGTATTTCAGTTGTTGCTTGATCATTTGTTTCTTGATTGCGTTTTAAGTGTTGCTTGATTAGATATCAACCATTGATTTAATTAGATCTAATGGATGAGATTTATTCTTATTTTTAATATACTCATTTATTATCATATGATCTCATCCATATATATATATATATATATATATATATAAAACAAGTATTGTCATAAATAGGTATTTTGGTTGAATGATATATCCGCTAATGAAATCAAACATAGAAGTGAGGGTAATTTTGGAAAATGGCCATTTTTTGAATGAATATATACTAGTGACTATTTAAGGTTTTTATATAACAAAAGTGGATATTTAAAGTTTTGACTCTTAAAAAAACTTATTAAAATGTATGTATATTATTGCTAGTTGCATATTATTTTACCAACAAAATTAATAAATTACCTTGATGTTAAACAAGCATTTTCACGAGCTTTTAATGAGTGAATCTCTGGTCGAACTGATTTGATCCTCTCCCAAGCCCGAACCTAAATTTGAATATAGAATAATTAATATAATATAATATGAGATTGAGAAGTTAATAATATCACTAAAAACTAGTAATAATATAATGTTACCTGCAACAATACCGAACACCCAACTATACTTTTGTTCAAACCATTTTTTCCTATCATCGAGGCCTTGCAAAGATTGCGGTAAAGAACTGCCAGTAGAGCTACATCGATTGTCAATATCTTTCTTGTTGGTATCTTCAATGAATGCTCAAACAACATGGCAGTACACACTATTTGTTAACGTATCAACAAAGAAGAAACCGTCGAGCAAGTAGACAACGAGGCACTTTGCTTTCTGCATATACCAATGTTGGCCTGCATTGGTACAGGAAAACGGATATAGTCCTCTACGCATTTGAGGTGCAGGCGGTTTTTGTCTAGCTTTGGTATTGTAACACCCCTCGTAAAATTTTAATGTATTTATCAGAATTCCGGAATTTATATTTTATTATAGAATTTATTTTGAGGTTTTCGAAATCGATTTAATTTAAGAATTTATTATTTTAGCATTATTTTCCTACTATCTTTATTTTATTAGTTATCAATTGATGGATTTAATTCAATCGGTGTCGATAAATTAATTGGCAACCCGCATTTTCGTATTGGGATAATATCGATCAATAAACTTCATAAACCGAGGAGTATATCTGTTAGGATCTATGTTAGAAATATCATAACCCCTTGATCTCAATTGTATGTAGTTTAGTTTTGGTGCATCAAAGCTTAGTAGATCTAGTTTCTAGCAACTTAGTATCGAGTTAAATTATAAAAGTCATGTATAGGATACATCTATTCGAGTTGTAATAGACTAGAAGAAAAGAAACAAGGAATGCTGAAAGATTCAGTAGATCTGAAGATTGTTGGAGACGCTAGTAAATTTTTAGCAAACCTGAAGGAATGCTGGACACGCTTAAAAGAGTTCTAAAAGTATAAAGCAAGCATGTTGCAAAATCTCAGCAAGACTGCTAAGATGTCAGCAGAGTATCAACTGCCAGCAAACAAGACAATACAAAGTCGTAAAATAGAAGGATCCAGATCAAAAGGTAACTCGACGAATTAGAAAAAAGAACAATCAACAGATATAAAGAAGGTTTCCAGATTTAAACTAAAAGATCCGTTTTGATAAAGACAGCTACAAATAGGAGCTACGCTAATCAGAGACGAAGGAGACTTGAAGAGTCAATGTGCCTTGCAGAAAAAGAAGAACAGAGATTGGCGAGCAAACCCTCTGAGTCTAACGGATAAGATTCAAACATCCGTTTGAATATTCATCTATAAATAGGTGTCATCTTGCTAAGATCTCGACGTAGCAAATGTTTATCAAATGTGTTTTAGCTCCAATATTCGTTAAGTTAATTGCAGATTATACTACAACACTTGGTGTGTTGAGTTTTAACTATGCACACACACAAAATAACGAAATAAAGCAGTAAAGGGACACAAGGATTTATAGTGGTTCGAACAAATGTTCTATGTCCACTCTTCAGTCCTCTGACTGAAAATTCACTAATCGATTGAATACAAGGTCAGACCTGATCTCTAACGTTGAGGAGCTCGTCCATCTGGCCAGCGCGCACCTTCAAGCACCTCAGTCTTCAATCTTCACCTCGTCGTTCCGTAGAGTGAGGAAAAAACTTCTGTCTCCTTGGACATCGACTGTTGGGAGTTTTATAGTTCTTCCTAGAACTTATCCTTGTGTTGGCGATGCCCGTAATAATCACGCTTGCAAAGCAAGGTGACTATTAGATTCTTTCTTGGAATAGAGTGAATCCCAATATCAACCTTAGAAGTTATACTTTAGAGATCTCGAGCTTCAAGTATGATAGCTTGTGAAAAAGCTTCAATCACGTACAAGCTCGGATGAGTTCGCATAGTGTGGAGAGTGTTTGGATCTTCTCTTGTTTTCTATGTGAATAGAATTTCGCGAACCTTTGAATCATTTTTGGAGGACACCTATTTATAAGTGAAGATTCAAACGATCGTTTGAATCTTATCCGTTAGACTTAAAGGGATTGCTCGCCAATCTCTATTCTTCCTTTTTCTGCAGCGCACAAAGACTCTTCAAGTCTCCCTTGTCTCTGATTGGCGTAGGTCCTATTTGTAGCCGTCTTTTTCAGAATGGATCTTTCACTTTGAACTTGAAACCTCCGTTGTGTCTGTTGATGATTCTATTCTCTGATTTGTCAGGTTTCCTTGTGATTCGGATCTTTCTGATTTGAGACTTGTATTTTCCTTCTCTTGATTGTTGTTGGGTGTTTGCTGGCGATTGGCATTCAACTGATGTCTCATTAGGCTCTCTAAGATCTCACATTATGCCGGTGTTGCTTCTTCAGCATTCTCTTGAGTGCGTTCAGCATTCCTCTGTGTTTGCTGGCTTTTACATCCTTCTTCAGCAATCTTCAGCAATCATCAAGTCTGATGAATCCTTCAGCATTCTTGATTCTTCTTTTCTAGTTCTATTACAACTCGAGTATATATGACCTATACAGGACTTTTACATTTTGACTCGATACTAAGTTGCTAGAAACTAAATCGGCTTGAGCTTTCATGCACCAAAACATAATAAACAAATATTGACAACAAATGGGTTCTAATATATCTAACAATATTCCTAACACTCTCAAACTCGTGCGAACTCATCCGAGCTTGTACTTGATTAAAGCTTTTTCACAAGTTTTCATATTTGAAGCTCGAGACCTCTGAAGTGTTACTTTTAATTTTAATCTTGGGATTTTTTCTATCCTAGAAAGAATCTAGCAGTCACCTTGCTCTGCAAGCGTGATTATCACGGGCAACTGCCAAACAAGGAAAGATTCTGGGAAGAACTATAAAACTCCTAAGAGTCGATGTCCAAGGAGAAGGGAGGTTTGTCCTCACTCTAAGGAGCGACAAGGTGAAGATTGAAGACCGAGGTGCTTGAAGGTGCGCGCTGACCAGACGGAGGAGCTGCTCAAAGTTAGAGATCAAGCCTGACCTTGTAATCAATCAATAGTGAATTTTCAATCAAGAAGACTGAAGAGTGGACGTAGAACAATTGTTCGAACCACTATGAACCTTGTGTTCATTTACTGCTTTCATTTTGTTGCGTGTTGATCATTTTAAAGCCCAACACATCAAGTGTTGAGGTATAATCTGCAATAAACTTAATGAATACTCGAGCTTAAACACGTTTGAAAAACACTTGCTAAGTCATGACCTTAGCAAGATAAGTGCAAGACTTAATTAAAACTTCCGCTGCAAATATTGAAACTCTGATCAGGGACCAACAAGTGGTATCAGAGCGGTTGGTCTTTACAGACTAGCTGCTTCTGAGTCGCTTAGGACCAGATCCATTCTTTTCCTTGCATATCTCATGTTTTTTTTTTTGTGTTAAGCTCAGGATAAAGGATAATGGCGAACAACGCAAAGTTGGGAAAGTTCATACCAGAAACTTATTCCACCTGGAAAAAGAGGTCGTTGATCACGGTGATGAATATACATCCCGAAATGGAGCATGTGATCAAGGAGGGACCAATCAACATCCAAAAAGTGAAGACTCGAATCGGCGAAGACGTTTAAGGACCAGGCATAAAGGTGGACAAGCCATACGTGGAGTGGACACAGGAAGATCGAGTTCGTGCACAATTGGATTATGTAGCCATGGATTTCCACCATTAACATGTATTTACCTGACACAGGTGTCTTTTGATTGAAAATAAATTTTATTAGTTTCAAAGGATTCTACAAATTAATTTAATAGATATTCAAAGAATTTTTTAATTATTTTAAATATCAGTTTTCAATTATTGAGAAATAAAAAATTTCTTATAAGTAAATTGATCAGTTGTGTTTTTAGCCATTGGTTTTCCTTTTATGAATGGCAAATGCGAAGATTGAAACATTTAGAATCAAGCTAAATCTTTGAGTTTTCTACCTGGTGATATGCTTAAAAAATATTTTGAAATCTTTGTTATGGCTGATTGTTACATATTTACTATTGTAATTATGTTTTATAGAAAAAACTAGTAATCAAACATCAATTATAATTAATTATTTGATTTTTTTTTTGCTACACTGAAAATAAAAAAATAAAAATAATGGAAAATGAAATCAATTTAAACGAAACTGTCTCCCGAGTAATGGCGCCAAAATTTGACAAACGTGTCGAGGCCTTTAAAAATAAACTTGTCGAACGGTAAGTAGGGTCAAATCCACAGAGAAACGGTGTTAAATCGATTTCCAAGAAATTAAACGAAAGCAATTAAATAAGGGGGTTTTGATTTTGATGCAGGAATTTAAACAAAAACAATTAAAGATGTAATTCACAAGATGTAAGAATTTAGCTAAAGAGTATTTCTCAGAAATCAGAGAATGAGTAGATCATTGATTACTCTAAAGATATACAAGAATTTTGTGAATAAATCGATTTATAACTCAGCGTATATAAATCAAAACTAATCTTCAATCTTACCCAGCATAAAAAATTGAATTAGTTCTCTTCTTGTTAAATCTCATAAACACACCCAACATGCGTTTACTCGATTTTTGTTTACTTGTGTTAGATAATATACTCCGAGCACGCAATTGAACTAACTAGACAATACAAAAATCTAAATTAATAGATTTAGCTGCGAGCCCAAAAATATTAGCCCAAACAATTCGATAGAATTAAAATACAAGTAGAAAATATTCAATCTTGATAAATAAACTTGTAATCTCACTCTCAAATACTCCGATGTTTGGAAAATTCATCAACTAGAAAGTGTTTTTAGCAATCCATGAAAGAACATGAAGCTCTTTTTACAGAACGATTTCTAAGTGTACAAAAGATAGCTTTCTAAAACTCCCACCCTAATATATTTAAAAGATGGAAATAAAATCCTGAAGATATGAAAATTGAAACTGCCAATCAAATAATAATTAGGACAAGATAATGGAGTTTTAAGATCGATCTTCTCGTCTAAATCAAGATTTGATTGAATAAAAACTGTAGATCCACATTTAAAGCTAATCAGCAAGAGAAGTTTTGAGATAATACACGATCAGGTGTTGTGGACAGACTGGAGTAGGAGCAACGCTGGAATACGACTTGGTCAGGTCTTATGAGGTAACGGCTCTCTAACTTTTATTCAAAATCATGCCAAATTATCCAAAAACATCTTTAACCTGCTTTTGCACATGTAAAACGTAAATCCAATCATAAAAGAAACTGTGGAAGTATTTAACCAACAAAAATAAGACATGATTAAGCATAAAAATCTAACATAAAAATGAGTTATCCGACAACTATCGACTAGTGGGTTACTCAGATAGCGATTAATGTGGGGATGTGGATGATCGAAAAAGTACGTCAGGGTATGTCTTTCTACTTGGAAATACGACGTTTACTTGGCTATCCAAGAAGCAACCTATTGTGACTTTATCAACTTGTGAGGCTGAGTATGTAGCGGCCTCCTAGAGTGTATGTCATATTGTTTGGCTCTCAAATCTACTAAAGTGTAGCAACCTATTGTGACTTTTAAATTCTTGTTTTACCCATTCATTTCGTGCGAACCTCACCTCTAATTTGTTACTATGGCCAGCAAGAAAGCTCGAGGAAGTCAATCTACCTCAGGAATTCATCGCCCTACCCAATTCAATGATGAGGAGTGTTCAAGGTACAAAATTATTGTGGAGAAGAATGTGGTGGGCACGAGATATCTATGTAGGGAGACTTTGGAGGCTTAGGAGATGAAGGATAATGTCTGGAACCTTTTTATGGGCCTTGGTTTGAAGAGTTACCTGACGTGGATGTGGCCGGCATACATGGACCTCACCAAGGAGTTCATAGCTACCGTGACCGTGATGAAGGGCTCCGGTAGCACTCCCATCTCTGCAGCACTTAAGGTTAGAGGTCGTGAGTATATTTGTCATAGGCAAGATCTTGATGAGATTTATGGTTGTGAAGAGTATAATTTGGTGCCTGATGATGTTAATGTGGCTGAATTTTGGGAGTCTATTTCTGGGGTGAAAATAGAAGGTGTCTTTCATATCAAATCTGCAAAGGCATCGTTGATTAGGAATCCCGTAATTCGATATATTCACAAGTTAGTAGGTGGTTCTATTTGTGGGCGCTATGAGTCGGGGAATGTGCTTTTATGTCAGATGTATATGTTGTATGCGATGATGCATGGGTTGAAGTTTTCCATGGGGGCGTTGTTATGGATGCATGGAGCAGGGTTGTTGGTTTGAAAACCCCCTCGATCTGTGGTAGGGGAATGTTTACTCCTATTTTTCAGCGTTTTGGTATCCCCTTGTCTGGTCCATTTGCCCCGGGTTTGCCCTTAGATACTGCTTCTCTTGTCGTTGCGAAGTTCTTGGTTCCCACAAGCAATGGGGTCTACTATTATAAGTTTAGGGAGAAGGTGATTGAGATGCTCCATTCGGGGTTGACTACTGTGGATGACTTGAATGATTGATCCAACTGGTTGATGGATTCCGAAGATCGCCAAGACTTTGTTGGCATTTTGACTAGCAAACGTTACTTTCACTCCAACAAGTACTTGGCATAACAACAGCAACAAGGAGTTGGAGAGGGGTCTAGTTCTCAGGCACCGCCCATGGAGGAGTGGCAGCAGCAGATGTTTTTGATGATGTAGAGGACCTCTGATACTATTGAGTCTTTGTTTGTGTCTATGCAGGGACTTGATGTGCGTATGACTATGATGCAGGGGGACTTTGCTACCTTCCACATGAGCTACTTTGTTGATCAGACGGTGACCGCTTCCCAGTTTGAGGGTATTGATCGGAGACTTGATGAGATTCATGATGATGTTCGGGAGTTGCATCGCCGCATTCCCATGTTGTACCGCCACCGGCGTGATGGTTCCCCACTGGACCGAGAGAAGTAATGAGGCAGCATCCGCTTATTTGACAAAGTTAGTCTTACTTGACTAAGTTTGGGTGGATGTGTCGGTTGTCAGTGCTTCGATTTACTCTTCTCGTCTCTCTACCTTGCTTATTCTACCTTATCTTGTTTAGATTAATTTTTCTGCATGATTGGATTTGGATATTGATCGCAGAATTATTTTACTAGCGATTTAGCAGAGCTAATAATAAAGTGACAAATAAAATTATCGAATCCCAGGGGAAAGAAGTAACGAAAAACCTTAATTACTAAAACATAGTTTCTCAAAATACTGGTTAGGGGGAATTCAAATTTTGGTTTTGGTTTTCAAACTAATTTTGCAATTTCAAATTCAAACAGGAAAATAAAATGACTTGATGGAAACAGATATGAGAAGTACATATTCCAGGGATATCTACCTATCAAGTATTACTTGTATGAACAAATTGATTAATTCCCAATTTAATTCCTATTCGTAGTGAAACATCAGAAAAGTATTATGAACTTCTTTGTTGGACAATTCATAAAGTTGATTAATCAATTATCTATCTCCGTTCGGTCTCAAGACTAATTAATGAACTCCAAAAATCTACGGATCTATTCCTATAATCTATTTTCTTCTGTTCAGACAAGAAGTTAAATTATATTGTGAAAACTCTTTCCATTGTAAACTATTACATTTACGTCTCTAATTCTTAACTAATTAATCCTAAGATGTGGCCAGCAACTCAAGATTATGAATAAGCACATAATTCACAAACTACAATGGGAAAGGAAAATTAATTCAATTAATCCAGCATGCATACATTGATAGTTGGAAACCCTAGAATCTGAGAAGGAAGTTAGTTACACATATTCATGAATAAAATCATCAGAGGTAAAGAAAAACATGAATTGCATAAAAACTGGGTGTAGATGTCATCCCACAAATATCTGTCTTCAACCATAAAACATAAAACTCTTGGAAATCTTCTAAAATCTTCAACTCTAAAATTCTACACACTGAAAATCGAATTTTACATAGCTTTATATAGCTGTGATAGATGTATCTTGTAGTATCTAGGATTAGATATATCTATATCTTCAAATCAGGATCAGATTAGGGTTTCCCGACTTCACGTCGATCGACAGAGAACTCGCATCGATCAATGCACATGAAGGACCCGCGTCGATCAATGCAGGATGTGCGTCTATCGACATGGACCTGGCCTCCAATATCTTGCGTTGATCTCACGTCGATCGTCCCTCCGAGCAGCTACGTCGATCGACATGCCTTTGGCGTCGATCCACGCAGGTCTGGAACTTGAGTACCCTTTGATTTCTTCCATGTTTCTGACTCAAAACCTACATAATTTATCAATCAAGACATTACGAGCACAAAAGCCAATTCATGCACAATAAAACACGTAAAACAACTCAAACATCACCCAAATAGTCAATTAACCCAAAGATAAGTTGGTAAAAATACTAACTTATCAACTCCCCCAAACATAAACCATTGATCGTCCTCGATCAATTCAAATATAAGAAATCAAATCTCATGCAGATACAAGTGTGCAATGCCTCACGAGCTTCTTTTACTATCCGAGTATCACTTATTCACATAAATCATGCAATCCAAACAAAATTCTCATTGTTAAATTATTGAGGAGGAACCTCATAGGGCAGTGTTTGCACTCATCGCTCAAAAAGTAAAGGGTTTGTGTTTTACTCACTCAAGATTTTAGTTTACCTCGCCATAAGTTTGACAAGTTTCTCATCTCTCCACTGCTTATTAGTGTGGCTTTTCAGGGAATCAGAAAGGTTTTGTTTTAGTTGTAATGTGGCTTACCTAAAAGGTGGGATACATTTGGCTAAGTGGCTCAAAATATTGCAATTAAAACTCAAAAACCCAAACATACCATAACCACATAATTTTTCTCTTATGCACAATCTTGCTCCTTCTCTTTTCCTTATAATTTTCAGGGGCCCTTAGAACTTATTTTAAACTTTCGTGAACTTACAAGCATATGAATTTTATTTTTTTTTCTTTTTCCACTCATGTTCACTTTTTTTCTTAATTTACCCATGGGAACCCTTATTTTTGCACATGGACTCACATCACTATCCCACAATTCACACCTTCCAATAAATCACAATCCTCTTATTCATCAACCCTTCTAATCAAAGAAAATTTATTCATGGCTCAAAGGGGCTACAAGTGGAAATTAAAGGTTAGTGTACGGGAGATAGGCTACGAAAGAACATGCCTAAAATCATTTTCACCCTATTACCACACTTAATGCAACCTCAAGAGAGAAATTTGTCAAATTCTAGGAAGTAAGTCTAAAAACATTGTCACTCATCAAACAAAAAAGAGGCTTAAATTTTCACACATGGTTAAAATTTTTGTTACTCCTCAACAATTACCCAATTTGAACAGTTGTCAAGCAAGAATTTATATTTCAAAGATCAACTCCTCCACCAAAATAGCTTCTATTATTGGCTACTCTATCACACAGATTTTCATTCTCAATCAACAAATATCTCAATTATCAATCAACCGTTCTCATACAAGGGAAGACAAGTCACAATATCCAAAACCAACATAATCAAAATAGTTTCGACTGCCCTATGTTCAAAAGCTCCTAAAACAATTCTCAAGACTCTATGGTTCAGAACTAGTACCACAAATCAAGAATTCAAAGTACTAATTTGAGTGAAAAGCCTTGCAGAGAGCAATTGTTCACATTGAAGCAAAAGAACAAGGATGGTGATGTTTCAAAAGAAATAATCAAAATCTAAAATAACCTAAGTACATAAACAAATAAAAGTGGTAAAATAAATAAAAAATAAAAGTGTTTCCCTTTTCCGTCTTCATCCCCCCAAACTTGTTTCACTCGAAGGAGTGGACAAGTTTGCAAGTTAGATAGGAGAAGAGAAACGGTATCTCAATCCTCCATGGGAGGGTCCTGCATCTCCTCATCGGCGGTGTGCCGATCTTGGCTTCTCCAATTTCGGTCTCGAAGTCGGCGCATGTAGGTGGACTTCGGCTGATAGTCCAACAGGAGGCACTGCATCTGACTGTCGAGGGTCTCCATCCTGGTATGCACATGTCGGCAAAACTCAACCTAGCGGGTGCGCTCCGCAGCGTGCTCGGCGGCCTGCTGCTGCATGAACTGATAGAGCATGGCCAGATCCGCTCCGGTAGAGGAGGACTCTCCCAGAAAGTGGCTGGTCAAGGCTCCACCAGTCCACCCCAGAATCTCGCCGGTTCCCTCCTTGTGCTCTTCCTCATCGGGTGCCTCTTCCTCCTCTGGTGCCTCTTCCCCCATGTTCTGTGCTGGGGGTGAATTCTGCGGCTGCTCGGCATTCACACGGCGGCACTGCAGTCGGCCCTCCTTACGGGTGCAGGTACGCGGTCGGTGACCGAGGCAGGAAGAGCCGGCTCCCCCATTAGGTCCGATCATGAGCTGCATGTGGGTGGGGGTGCTCATCAACCAGTTGGTGCGGTGGTGGTAGTCTGTGAAACGAGTGAGGTCCGGTTGAGGGAGTGGAAACTTGTCCCCATTAGACATCCGCAGCGACCATCCACCCTTGCGGGCTGTAAGCATCTGCATCTGCACCAGACGTGCAGTACTGAGTCCCCTAGTCTTCTCAAGCCTCTCGATGTCAGTCAAGTCAATCCCTACATGTACCGCAATTGGGGTAATCAATCCCCCGATCCAAATGTTCCCCTTTGCGGCCTTCACCTGTCGTCTCCAATGGTCCATGATGAGGGCGGTGAAACTAAAGCTGTTGTCGGTCAACATGCAGTAGAGGGCGTAGATCTCTCCAAACCGCACTTTGGCACTTTCATGGCGGCCGGTGATCGACACCCCCATGCACCGCTGAAGATAACAGAACACTGGGTTGTTGATGGATGAGGCTTTCAAGCCTCCTGCATTGAAGTCTCTTGTGTTCTCCTCTGCTTCAGTTGCAATTTGTCACCAAAACTTGACGATGTTGAACTCCCTAGGAAGAAAACCCATCCCAGTTTTGGGGACTCCCCAAATGTCATCCAGCACATCCCTCAGGAGCTCGTAGTACTGGTTCAGAAGCTAAAAACCGATGGTTGTTGGCTCAGACTCTGGTTGGACTTCGTAGACGTGGAGGGATGCAAAGAACTCCAGCACGAGCGATGGATATGTTGGACATCGCTCGGTTATCCAAGTGCTCCATCCTGCTCTCTCCAGCAGGGCCTCGACATCTGCTCGAATCCCAAGCTTCTCCATTGTCACCGGGCATGGGTAGAAGGTCTGTCGGACTCGGAAGTCCTCACCATTGAGCTTTGTGTAGAGTGTCTCCGCTTCTGGGTTGGCGAAAGTTGGTCGGAAAGCCATTTGTTTCTGCAGGGATAGAAGAAAAAAAATTGTCATCAAGTGTTCATTTACTTCACAAAATTTCTCAAAGAAATAATACCAAGTTCTCACAATTAGCTTCATATTGCATCTACCCATATAAAATTGGCTCCACCATCAAGAAATTCACACCTATTTCTACCCATAAACACCCCCAATTCAAACAATTTTGACCTATAATATGCAAGTAAGAAAACAAGCAAAATAGGAAAATCCCCAAACAAGCTAGAATCAAAGTTATTCAATTCCATGACTACAAATTTTCCTACGGTGAACACATCGACTAGAATCACGACCCATATCAAACAATCGAGCAAGAAGTGCAAAGAAATCGATGAAAGAGCAAAAAATTTGAAACTAGGGCACAATGGTCCAAATTCATCAATTTAATGCACAAATTTGTTAAATAGCACAAAATAATCAAAGGGAAAGAGTCTAGAAGGCATACCTTGAGTTGTAGTGGCGAGTTATGGGGAAAATTTTTCGAGTTTGAGTGTTTGGAGTGGAGAGGCGCGGCGTGCGTGTGTGTGTTGTGTTGAGAAAATGAAAAAAAGGGGTTTTAAACCCACTTACCCGCGCCTCTGAAGTGAGTGCGTCGATCAATGCAAGTTCTGCGTCGATCGATGCAGACCAGAAACTAGCATCGATCGACGTGAGGTGGCGTCAATCGACGCAGACCTAAACAGATACAAAAAATACTCGAAACTCAAAAATTAGTGAAAAAACTATAATTCCTATTGACTTAACTCGACTGAACTAAAATAAAAGAAAAATAAGAAAAGTAGTAAGTTGTTGGGTTACCTCCAAGCAAGTGCTTGGTTTAATGTCGCTAGCTCGACAATACCTGTATTTTCATGGGCGATTCAAGTAGTACTTCTCCACCGCAAAAAAATTGAAGTGGGTGTAGTACGGTTTAAGGTTCTGCCTGTTGACTTTGAAAGTATTGTCATCTTGACCAGCTAGTTCAACCACACCGTTTGGAAATTGGCAGACTACGGTGTATGGTCCAGCCCACTTTGATTGTAACTTTCTGGGCATGAAGCGAAGATGTGATTTGAAGAGGAGAACTTTGTCACCTAAATTGAAAACATGCGTCTGAATCCCCCTGTCGTGGAACCTCTTAGCCCGCCTCTTATATATGATGTTCTCGTAAGCTTCATCCCTGAAGTCTTCCAACTCATTCAGTGCCATAGCTCGATCTGTTGCGGTCGTCCTCCAATCCAAATTTAGCTCTTTCACTGCTCTCCAAGCCTTGTGCTCCATCTCCAAGGGGAGATGACAGGATTTTCCAAAAATAAGCTTATACGGAGACATCCTAATGGACGTTTTGTAGGCGGTACGGTATGCCCATAATGCATCGTCGAGCTTCACAACCCAATCTTTCCTTTGCTTCACCGTCTTCTCCAAGATTTGCTTGATTTCGCGGTTGGACAGCTCTGTCAGCCCGTTCCCTTGAGGGTGATATGGGGTAGTAACACTATGCTTGACTCCGTACCTAGAAAGAAGAGAAGCAAGCCATTTGTTACAAAAATGGGATCCCCCATCACTTACCAAGGCTATTGGCGTCCCAAATCTTGTCATATGCTTTTGCAGGAACTTAATGACGACTTTAGAGTCGTTGGTGGCTGTTGGAATGGCTTCAACCCATCGTGACTCATAATCAACCGCAAGAAGAATATATGAGAACCCATGGGATGGCGGAAAAGTGCCCGTGAAGTCGATCCCCCACACATCAAAGATTTCAACTTCAATTACCGGGATCTGTGGCATCTCATCCCTTCGCGAGATGTTGTCGGTCCTCTGGCAACGATCACAGCTCGTAATCCATCCGTGACAGACCTCGTAGATGGATGGCCAATAGAATCCGCTCGCAAGAATTTTGAATGTCGTCCGGTTGGCTGAATGATGACCGCCACTAGGAGATGAATGACAAGCTTCGTAGATTTGATGCCACTCGGATTAAAGCACACAACGACGAATGACGCCGTCAGCACATCTACGCCAAAGGTAGGGATCCTCCCAATATTAGAATCTGACGTCGTGCAGAAACTCCTTTTTGCATATGGAGAAGAGTCCGGTGGAAGTACGCCAGCTACCAAGTAGTTGGCAAAGTCCGCATACCAAGGTGTTTTGGACTCGTATGTCTCTCTCAAAACCCTAAGAGCATAGATCTGTTTGTCGGGAAACATCTCTCGGATCCTCATCGGCTGATCATCCCCTTTGATTGGTGGCTCGAGTCGTGACAAGTGGTCTGCGATCACATTCTCGCTCCCTTTTCTGTCCTTGATCTCCAAGTCAAACTCTTGTAGCAACAGTATCCACCTAATCAATCTGGGCTTGGCATCTTGCTTCATGAACAGATATCTGATAGTTGCATGGTCAGTGTAGACAATTGTCTTCAAACCTATCAGATAGGACCAAAACTTGTCAAATGCATATACTACAGCGAGCATTTCCTTCTCTGTGGTGGTGTAGTTGCACTGCGCCGGATTCATGCTCTTGCTGGCGTAGTGAATCACATGGAAGAGCCACTCTTTCAGCTGCCCCAAGACTGCCCTAACAGCGTAGTCTCTGGCATCGCACATCAATGTGAAATGCTCACCCCAATCTGGTGAAGTCAACACTGGTGCAGTCACTAGCGCCTCTTTCAGTCTCTCGAAGGCCTGCAAGCACTCGTCATCAAAGACGAAGGAAACATGCTTCTCCAACAGGTTGCACAACGGCCTAGATATCTTCAAGAAGTCTTTGATGAACCTCCTGTAAAACCCGGCATGGCCGAGAAAGCTCCGGACTGCTTTGACGTTTGTTGGCAGTGGCATCTTCTCAATGGCTATCACTTTGGCTCGGTCCACTTCCAGTCCTTCAGCTGATACACGATGGCCTAGCACAATTCCTTCTCGCACCATGATGTGGCAATTCTCCCAATTGAGGCATAGGTTTGTCTCAGTGTATCTCTCTAGTACAGTAGCCAAATTCTGCAAACAAACATCAAATGAGCTACCGAAAACTGAGAAATCGTCCATGAATACCTCCATGACATCTTCGATCAAGTCATGGAAGATTGCCATCATGCATCTTTGGAAAGTCGCCGGTGTGTTGCACAGTCCAAATGGCATCCGTCGGTACGCGAACACTCCGTACGGACAGGTGAATGCGGTCTTGTGCTGGTCCTCCGGCGCCACAGCAATCTGGTTATACCCTGAGTAACCATTAAGAAAACAATAGAAAGGGTAACCAGATAATCTATCTAACATTTGATCAATGAATGGGAGAGGAAAATGATCCTTGCACGTGGCGGCGTTGAGGGCCCGGTAGTCAATGCAGAATCATCATCCAGTGACTGGTCTTGTCGCGATCTCCTCTCCATCGTCATTCGTTATGATCTGCATCCCCCCTTTCTTGGCTACAACTTGCATAGGGCTCACCCATTTGCTGTCGGAAATCGGGTAGATCATGTCATGGTCTAGGAGTTTGAGTACCTCCTTCTTTACGACTTCCTGCATGATAGGGTTCAATCGTCGTTGTGCTTGTCTATTTGGCATGGCATTCTCCTCCAGAATGATCTTGTGTATGCAGAGCGAATGACTGATCCCTTTGATATCCCCCAATGTCCATCCAATGGCGGACTTGTATTTCCGTAGGACTCGCAATAGTTTTTCCAATTCCCCCTATGTCAAGTAAGCAGATACGATCACATGGTAAGTATAATTAGATTCTAGAAAAATATACCTGAGGTGTGCCGGGAGTGTCTTGAGTTCCAGAACTGGCGGATCTGAGTTAGATGGATGCCTTTCCAGACCTGCATCAATCGACGCTTGATCTGCGTCGATTGACGTGGATAGAATGGTCGCGATCCTTTTTCCACATCGCGATGTTTTGGCCGATGAAAACTCCATGTTTGATTTCTCTCCGGCGTTGATTGATGTGATTGTTGAGGCTGCATCGATCGACGTATCTCTAGCGTCGATCGACGTGGATGGCTCTCCTCATTTTCTTGGCTTGTTCTGGCTGTAGCGGCTTGGTAGTTGCTCTCTTTCATTCTCCTTTTCCCGAGTTATCTCTTCGAACACATCCATCTCTATTACCAGATCCACAATTTCATCATCTACCTATTCTAAATTTGTTGATGAAAACAGCGAGTGCTGTAGGCAGTTCTCCAGAAAATCCGGATTACTTTTGAGAGAGGCGAATGGAGAAGACATCACCGGGTTGAAGCAATTGATCATATGGCATTCTTCCTCGTAGCTCCCTTCATTGTGCTTCTGCATTGCTTTATAAATGGAGAAAGTGACGACTCATTGTTAACCCGGAATGTCAGTTTGCCATCTCGAATGTCGATTAATGCCCCGCCGGTCTTTAGGAACGATCTTCCCAGAATCGGTGGAATGTTTCTATCTTCTTCCATGTCGAGCACCACGAAGTCGGTTGGAATAATGAAGTCTTTCACCTTCACAGGCACATCTTCCACGATGCCTCTCGGGTAGGACACTGATCTATCGGCCATCTGTAGTGATATGGTCGTAGGTTTGATGCTTCTGATCTCCAACCGTTTGGAGATTGACAACGGCATTAGATTGATCGATGCTCCAGAATCACAGAGGACTTTTTCGAAGGTTTTCCCTCCGATTATGCAAGAAATCGTGAAAGAACCAGGGTCCTCTCTCTTGACTGACATCTTCTTTTGGATTATGGCGCTGCACTCTTCGAACAGCTGAGACAAGGGCCCGTGCCCGCTTGGAAACAGATTAAATAGGTCCAACCCACAGCGAATTGACTGTTTCATGCTACATGAAGGGTCTATTATTGGAGACCATGTCCTTCAGAAATCTAATGTATCCGGGCATCTCTTGCAGCGCTTCAACCAATGGGATATTAATATGCACCTTCTTCATATTTTCCAAGACGCGTGCGTACCTCTCGTTCATCTTCATTTTGGCAAACCGCGGCTTCTTTGCAGCTGGGTTGGGGGCCTACATTAATCGTCGTGGATCTGCATCAATCGACGTGGCTTTTGTGGCTGCATCAATCGACGTGGACGTGTCTGCTGTAGCTTCTTCGACCTGTTCCACATCCTCGTCCTCCTGTGGATCTTTTCCTGCCCGCTTTGGCCCCTCATACAATTTTCCCCCTCTCAGAGTGATGGCGTTCACTTGATTCCTCTGATTCTGATTCTTGGGGTTAACTTGAGTGTTGCTCGGAAGTTGTCCCGGCGTATGCTGGGCTCCGAGGGCATCAAAAATCTGGCTGATCTGGGTTTTTATAATCTGCACGTGCTACTGCACCTGGTCTACTTTAGTATTCACGCTTGAGATTTCTTGCTCCAGTTTGCTCACTTTATCGGTGGACCCCTGCATGAACTTAGCCAAAATCTCCTCGAGATTTGGCTTCTTCTTCTCCATCACTGCTCCATCTTGCACTGCAAATCCAGGTGGTGGCTGCTCCGCAGCTTGTGGGTTTGCATAGGAAAATCCAGGATGATTCCTAGCATGATTGTAGTTGTAGGGCTGATTGTGCTGCTGGTATCCTCCACGGTAATTGTTTTAGTAATCGCCCCTTTGGACAAAATTCACATCGGCACAATCCACTTTCAGTGGAACTTGCACAGGCTCTATTACGGCAACTGTCTTTTCCAATATCAGTGTAGCGAAGTCCTCTCACAGTTTCTTCACCTCGGCTGCCCAATGAGGTTCTTCAGCGACCTTTTTCTCCACTACTTTCTCAACAGCCTTCACAGGGCGATGACGACTCGAGGACCAACGTTGATTGTTGTTGGCCATCTTTTGGAAGAATTCCATGGCCTTTTTCTGCTTTTCGTCATGATGGTGTCACCCAGTGTGGTATCCACAAACTTAAGAGTCTTCTCATTGAGCCCTTCGTAGAATGCTTCTTCTTGCTCGCCTGGGGGTAGGCCATGTCCCGGGCAAGATCTCAGTAACTCCTTGTAACGCTCCCACGCTTCATAGAAGCTTTCGTTTGATCTTTTAGCAAACCGGATGATCTCCTTCCTTCTCTGTCTGATGACGTTCGGAGGGAAGAAGTTTTCTAGGAATTCATTCCATAGTTCCGTCCATGTACTGATACTTTCTTTGTCTAGTGCAGTAAACCAAGACTGTGCCTTATCCCGCAGAGAGAATGCGAACAGACGCATTCGGATGGCACTCTTGCTGACCCCTCCAATTTTGACAATATTGCAGAGCATCAGAAATTTGTCGAGATGTGCATATGGATCCTCAGTCGCTCTTTCACAGAATTGGTTTTGTTGCACCATTTGCACCAATCCGGTCTTTAGCTCGAAGTTATTGGCGTTGATGCCAATCCTGAATTCTTTCTCCTTGAACTGAGGTTGATACCGTGTTTGCATGGCTTCTTCTTCCTCATCATCATCCGAATCCTCGGGAGGATCCTGATCTTCTTCTTCTTCCTCCCCAAGATTTTTTCAAAGAGTGGATTAGGGCGAATACGCCGGTTGTTCCAATTGTTCCTCTCGAGATTTAGCTGTTGAAGTTGTGCCCTCATGGCTTAGACTTCCTGAAATAGTGTTGTTTGCTCCTCTAGGGTCAGTATCTGTGGAGGCGGCTGGGCAATTGGCTCAGGTTGGACAACCGGTTGCGGCACATTGTCCGACGGTGGTACGTTATCTGCCATTGTTTGATCAATCGATCTTTCTTGCCCCCACTTATTTCTTCGGATTTTTCGGCACGTGGTTTCAATTTTTGGGTCGCAGTCAAAACGATCCTTTCCTTTAGCTCTCGTACTCATGCACTACCTGTACGGCAAAGGAAATAGTGAGTTGAACTGAAAATAAACCAAAACAAACAGAAATTGAAAAACTGAAAATCTGAATAGCGGTCAGGCATCGATCGACAGAGAATTGGCGTTGATCGATGAAGAAATAGAAACTGCATCGTTCGACACAAATTGCACGTCGATTGACGTCAAACAAGATTTATGAAAAATTAACTGAAAGTACGAAAATTACAACCTAAATCAGTATTTTGATCACAGAATTGATAGTAAGATTATTTCTATTCTTTCCCCGGAAACGGCGCCAAAATTTAATCGCAGAATTATTTTACTAGAGATTTAGCAGAGCTAATAATAAAGCGACAAATAAAATTATAGAATCCCAGGGGAAAGAAGTAACGAAAAACCTTAATTACTAAAACATAGTTTCTCAAATACTGGTTAGGGGGAATTCAAATTTTTGTTTTGGTTTACAAACTAATTTTGCAATTTCAAATTCAAACAGGAAAATAAAATGACTTGATGGAAACAGATATGAGAAGTACATATTCCAGGGATATCTACCTATCAAGTATTACATGTATGAACAAATTGATTAATTCCCAATTTAATTCCTATTCGTAGTGAAACATCAGAAAAGTATTATGAACTTCTTTGTTGGACAATTCATAAAGTTGATTAATCAATTATCTATCTCCGTTCGGTCTCAAGACTAATTAATGAACTCCAAAAATCTACGGATCTATTCCTATAATCTATTTCCTTCTGATCAGACAAGAAGTTAAATTATATTGTGAAAACTCTTTCCATTGTAAACTATTACAGTTACGTCTCTAATTCTCAACTAATTAATCCTAAGATGTGGCCAGCAACTCAAGATTATGAATAAGCACATAATTCACAAACTACAATGGGAAAGAAAAATTAATTCAATTAATCCAGCATGCATACATTGATAGTAGGAAACCCTAGAATCTGAGAAGGAAGTTAGTTACACATATTCATGAATAAAATCATCAGAGGTAAAGAAAACACATGAATTGTAGGAACTGAGTCTACAATAGGCGACACGAATCGCCATTTATTATAACTCCAGATTAGATTTATGGATATCAAAATAAATATCATGACAAACAGTAAATGCCCTATGCATGCTCCTATTTAATTTAATTAGTAGATTCAAAGGAATACATGAGACTCCAGCGACTGATCTACAGATCTAGATCAATGATGGCAATGATGATGGTGTAGATCTGGATCTGGAATCGATCAAAACGATGGTATTCCTACAGATCTGATCTTCTGATCTGTTCCCTTGCTTGATCCGGAAATCTGGTGAGGATACGCTACCGGATCTACAGCCGCCCACTCTCTCTCAATCTCTCTAGGGTTTGTGATTTGAAACTTCAAACTTATGTGGGAAAATGAGAGATGTATCTATTTATATAGATATGGAGAATGGGCTATTAGGGTTTAATAAACCCTAATGGGCTCTGAGC
>JAPKLW010000997.1:262771-288634 GCA_026898455.1 Plectranthus barbatus | reverse complement strand
ATACAGATCAGAAGATCAGATCAGGAGGATTCTTCTTCTTCTCTCTCTCCTCTTATTTTCCAAAAAAATATTTGTTTATTTTCTTTAGATTAATTTCCTCAATCTGTTAGGAAATTAAATCTTGGTGCGTGGGAAAGATCAAAAGGCATCTCCGCGCACGCGTTCTTCATCGTTCATCGATCCAGGTATTCCGCATAACCTTCTTATGCATAATAATATAGGAGCATGCTAGGATTGTTCATAGGCATAGCAATTTATTTTTGATATTCCAATTAACGATCCTTGGCAAACGGACTTCGTGATTCAGTTCACAAATCCCTTCACTAGAGTCGCAAAGAACTCTCCCAAACGTCTCTCCTCCAATCACACACAAAATAGTGAAGGACCTCGGATCCTCTCTCTTCAGCAGCATCTTTTTCTGAATAACGACACTGTATTTCTGAAACAAATTGACCGTCTCGTGCTTCAAGAAGGGTCTTTTCTGAGAGACCATATCCTTCATAAACTTGATGTATCCGGGCATCTCTTGAAGTGCCTCAACCAGCAGAATATTGATGTGCACCTTCTTCATATTCTCTAAGAAGTGTGCATACCTTTCGTTCATCTTTGTTTTAGCAAAACGATGCGGATACGGCATAGGAGGCTGCTTAGCTGGTGGACTGGGAGCCTGCGTCGATCAATGTGGAACTGTGTCAATCGACGTGGCTTTTGTTGCTGCGTCGATCGACGTAGATCCTACGTCGATCGATGTGGATGAATTGACTGTTGTATCTTCAACTTGCTCCACATCGTCGTCCTCCTGCAAATCTTTCCCTGGCTGTTCCGGCCCTTCATATGATTTTCCCCCTCTCAGAGTGATGGCATTCACATGATTCCTCTGATTTTGATTTTTAGGGTTGATTTGCGTATTGCTTGGAAGCTGTCCGGGCTTGTGTTGGGTTCCAAGAGCCTCGTCAATCTGACTGACTTGCGTCTCGATGATATGTATTTGCTTCTGCATTTGGTCTACCTTCGTATTCACCCCCGAGACTTCTTGCTCCAATTTTCCTACTTTGTCTGTAGACCCGTGCATGAATTTTTCCAAAATCTCATCAAGGTTTGGCTTCTTCTTCTCCACCACTTCTCCATCTTCAACTGCAAATCCATGTAGTGGTTGCTCCGCAGTTTGAGGGTTCGCGTAGGAAAATCCAGGGTGGTTCCTCGCATGATTATAATTGTAGGGCTGATTGTGATGTTGATTGTGCTGCTGATATCCTCCACGGTAGTTGTTTTGGTAACCACCCCTTTGGATGAAGTTTACATCGGCACATTCCCCCTTAGACGGAGCTTGCACTGGCTCTACTGCAGCGACTGTCTTCTCCAGTTTCAGTGCAGCGAAGTCTTCCCTTAGCTTCTTCAACTCGGTTCCCAAATCAGGTGTTCGGAAACTTTCTCCACCACTTTCTCGACTGCTTTCACAGGCCGATGTCGACCGGGACCACCGTTGAGTTTTGTTGGCCATCTTTTGAAAGAATTCCATGGCCTTCTTTCTGCTTTTCGTCATGATGGTGTCTCCCAATATGGTGTCCACCAACTTAACAGTCTTTTCATTGAGTCCCTCGTAGAATGCTTCTGCCTGTTCTCCTAGAGGAAAACCATGTCCCGGGCAAGATCTCAGTAGCTCCTTGAATCAGTCCCATGTCTCATTGAAGCTCTCATTGAGTCTTTGAGCGAATCGGATAATTTCCTTTATTCTCTGTCTAATGACGTTTGGAGGGAAGAAGTTTTCTAGGAATTCATTCCTTAGCTCCGTCCATGTACTGATACTTCCCTTATCCAGTGTAGTAAACCAAGATTGTGCCTTATCCCGCAGAGAGAACGCGACGCATTCGGATGGCACTCTTACTGACCCCACCAATCTTAACAGTGTTTCCGAGCATAAGAAACTTATCCAGATGTGTATAAGGATCCTCAGTAGCTCTTCCTCCTAATTGATTTTGCTGCACCATTTGCACCAATCCGGTCTTCAGCTCAAAGTTATTAGCGTTGATGCCAACTCTAATGTTTGTCTCCTTGAACTGAGGTTTATATCGGTTCTGCATAGCCTCCTCTTCTTCCTCATTGTCAGATTCATCCGACTGATCCTGGTCATCATCCTCTCCATCATCAGGGTTATCTTCGAATAGTGGATTGTGATGGAGATTCCTATTATTTTGATTGTTCCTCTCAAGATTTCTCTCCCGATTCAATTGTTGGATTTGTGCCCTCATGGCTTGAACTTCTTGGAGAAGCACAACTTGCTCTACCTGGGTCATTACTGGTGGAGGCGGTGGATCTACTGGTTGTATGAGTTCAGCCATTGGTTGATTACTCGAGCTTGCTTGTTCATGTTTCTTCCGCCGGTTCTTTCGGCAAGTAGCTTCAATTTCCGGGTCATAGTCCAACAGGTTCTTTCCGTTAGCTCTTGTACTCATACACTACCGGTACAGCAAAGGAGGTAGTGAAGTGAAACTGAAAATAAACAAAACTGAATCAAAACTCAAGAAAACTAAAAATTCTGGAAAAAGAAAGTTGCGTCGATCGACGTGAAAATAAAAATAGCATCGATCGACGCGAGATGAGCGTCGATCGACGTGGAACAGGAATTTGCAAAAATTTGCTGAACGTACGAAAATTACAACCTAAATCGGTATCTCAATCACAGAATTAATAGTAAGATTATTTCTATTTAATCCCCGGCAACGGCGCAAAAATTTGATCACGAAATTATTTTACTAGTGATTTAGCAAAGTTAATAATATAGTGGCAAATAAAATTATCGAATCCCGGGGGGAAAAAGTAAAGAAAAACTCCAAGTACTAAAACGTAGTTTCTTGAAATACTGGTTAGGGGAAATCAAATTTTGGTTTTGTTTACTTTCGAAAATCATAATACTTGCAAATTAAAGTTTAAACGAAACAAAAAAGAACTTGATGAATTCAAATATGAGAAGCACAGATTCCACGGATATCTACCTATCAAGTATGACATGTATGGATAAATTGATCAATTCCAATTTCATTCCTACTCGTAGTGAAACATCAGAAAAATGTATTATGAACTTCTTTGTTGGACGATTCATAAAGTTGATTAATTAATTATCTATCTCCTGTCGGTCTCAAGACTAATTAATTAACTCCAAAAACCCTACGGATTTATTCCTATAATCTATTTCCTTCTTTTCAAACAAGAAATCAGTTTATATTGTGAAAAACTCTTTCCATTGAAAACTATCACAGTTACGTCTCTAATTCTCAACTAATTAATTCTAAGATGTGCCCACCAACTTAAAATTATAAATAAGCACAAAATTCACTAACTACGATGGGAAAGGGAATTGTATTCAATTAATCAGACATGCATACTTGAAAATTCGAAACCCTAGAATCTGAAAGATGTTTAGTTACATATATTCATAATAAGATTCATCAAAGATAACTAGAACCTGAATTGCATAAAAACTTGGGTCTGAATGTCTTCCCACAAAAATCTATCTACAAATATAAAACTCAACTAAAGCTTGGAATCTCTAAGAAACTAAAATCTAGAATGAAGCACACTTAAAAATCAAAATTACATGGCCTTATATAGTGGTGATAGATATATCATACATTATCTAGGACTAGATCTATCTAAATCTTCAAATCAGGGTCAAACTAGGATTTCTTTGATCTACGTCGATCAATGCATGTTTCGCATCGATCGACACACTTGACAGGGTTGCATCGATCGACACGCATTGTGCGTTGATTGACGTGGACTTGGCTTCCGTGGGTCTGCGTCTACCTGACATCGATCACTCCTTCAAGCCACTGCATCGATCGACACGGGTCTGTGTCGATCGACGCAGATCTGGAATTTGAGCCTATCTTCGTTCTTCACTATTTTCGTCTCAAAAATCTGTATAATTCATCAACCATAACATTACAAGTACCAAAGCCATTTTATGCACAATAATACACATAAATCTACTCTAACATCAACCAAATAGCCAAAGAACTAATGTATAAGTTGGTGAAAATACTAACTTATCACTGCTCTAGGCATATAACAGGTGATTGCTATTGCATCTCACACTTCACAAAGATAAATTGTGGATCTATTACTTATGGAGGTGGAGCAAAAGGAAAAATCAGTGAAAAAGAAACCCTCAATGTTCCTAGATTTTCAAAGTTTTAACACGTGAAGTTTGTAAAAGGATTGACTTCAAATCTTATAAGTATATATCAACCGTATGATGATGGAATAACAGTAAAGTTTGATAAAGACATCTATGAGGTCTACGACAAGTTTAACAAGTTTGTGAGGTTTGGTAGCAAATAAACAAAAAATTACAACCAAACCAATCAAGAAGCAAAGTGTTTCATTTCAAAGCTTCATGAGGCAGATATATGACACCACAAATTGGGGCTTGGAACTGTTCAAAGTATCCAGAATCTCCCTGCAGCTGATGTTAATCCCCCTCTAAAGTTCAACACCAAAAAGGTTTGTGAACCATGCATGAGAGGTAAATATACTCATACTACTCATCATATTGTTAGTACTATTAACATAAATGTCTTTTTGAAATGTTTTATATGGATTTGATGGGTCCCATAGAATTAGAAAATATGAGTAGAAAGAAATATGTGTCGGTGTTCACATGGGTAGAATTTATGAGTGAGAAATTTGAAATCTTTGAGTTATTTTGTAGAAACTTTAGGAAACTTTATCATATCGATGTTTTTCGCATTCTAACTAATCGTGGCAGGGGGGATATGAGAATAACGAATCCATATAAAAGGGCGGATTAACCCAAGAACCACGAGGACGAAAAAAACATGAACATACAATCCAAAACCCATGCAATCATTCAATAGTAATTATCATGCAGATCATAGGCAATATTGTTTTTCCGATAGAGCCAATTAATTAAACTTGGCTCTGATACCAATTGAAGGGATTCGTAAACTGAATCACGAAGTCCGTTTGCCAAGGATCGTTAATTGGAATATCAAAAATAAATTGCTATGCCTATGATTAATCCTAGCATGCTCCTATTGAATATGCATAAGGGGGTTTATGCGAAATACCTGGATTGCGAAACCTTGAAGAACGAGTGCGCGGAAATTCCTCTTGATCTTTCCCACGCACAAAGATTTAATTCCTAACAGATTGAGGAAATAAATCTTATGAAAAATAAGATAATTATTTTCGAATAAACAAGGAGAGAGAGAAGAGAGAAAATCCTTCTGATTTGATCTTCTGATCTGTATCCCAACTTAATCTGAATATCTGGTTCAGATTCCCTTCAGATTCCTTACCCGATTGAGAAGCAAAATTTTCTCCTCGTTTCTCAGATCTTGTCGATCACCACAGCTCCCAAAACCTGGTTTGCTGTGTGCAACTTATGATCTTGTGGTGTGTTGAGATCTGAGGAACTGAGGCCTATTTATAGGAAAATACTGGACTTCTATTGGGCTTGAGTTTCATGGGTCAGACCAGGGACCAGAATGCAAATAGCAAATGAGGCCTATCAATTAATTAATTACCATATTCAACCCAGAATATAATTAATTAATTAATATTGATTCATTCAACCAGATAATTAATACTATCCTACCTATTTGCTACCACGTTTTGAGGTACAGGTTGCATGGGCTCGGTATATCCCCACAAGCTATTTAATTAATTAACATCTTATATTCCTGAATCAATCCACTCAAACCTTTTCACTTATGCTTGAACTTAATCAGCCAGCAGAACTTTAGCATAACGAACCTTTTGAGCTGTTCAGGGAATGTCACCATCCTATACTGGATGTGGTTACCTAGTTCCAGTACCAGACAGTTATACACAAACTGCTATTACCCAAGATACAGATATACAAGCTCAACTAGAGCCTTTCACTGCAACTCAAAGTAATACACAATTTGCATATACTTCTGTACCTTCATATAGGCTTAGGATCTCATCAAGTCATAGAGATCTAGATTCTTTTAATGTCAGATAAAAGAGTCAATCTCGACATAGGTTCTTATCAATGTGTACCCTACACCAGCATACCAAGCCATCCAAGATAAGATGCTTATTACGGTGTATGCTGCAGCCTACACTGACAGTTTATCCAGGAACTGTCTCAGATGTGATAATCATTTATATCTCGCTAGGTCAAACGATCCATACGATCTTCCGTGATCTTCTACACACCGTATGATCTCCCTATTGACAAGATAAGAGGATAATTGCGTTTGCGACACATGTTTGTTAATTCAGACAGGAGATGAACATACAACATTTGTGATTCCTAGTATATTAACCAATCGACCTTGTACATAATATAGCAATCATAATGCTTTCAGTATATAAATTCATCAATCTCCCACTTATACTCAAAGCATTATACAGGTGCTTTCCAAAGTATAACGCGTCTAAACTAATCTAGCTATTACATCTATCATTCTATGTGGATAGCTTTGCCCTCAGCCCAAGGTTACGTACATGCATCTCGTAGACCTTCTGAGGCAGAGCCTTTGTGAATGGATCCGCTAGATTATTTCTTGTGTCAATCTTCTCTACTAGCACATCACCACTTGCTACAATTTCTCGTATAATATTGTACTTCCTTTCAATGTATTTTGTTGCTCTGTGAGTTCGTGGTTCCTTTGAATTAGCCACAGCTCCCGAAGTTTCACAATATATCGTGATGGTCTTGGGTAGCTTAAGAATCACGTCCAACTCCAGAAGGAAGTTTCAGAACCATACTGCTTCTTTTGAAGCTTCAGAAGCTGCCACATATTCTACTTCCATGGTGGAGTCAGCAATGCACTTCTGCTTTGCACTCCTCCATGATATGCCCCCACCTCCCAATGTAAACACATAGCCAGAGGTGGACTTCTTTTTGTCTCGGTCTGCCTGGAAATCCAAATCAGTATAACCCACAGGGCACAACTCCTCACACTGATAGACGAGATAATAGTCTCTAGTCCTTTTCAGGTATTTAAGTATGTGCTTTACCGCGGTCCAATGCGCCTGTCCAGGGTTAGACTGGTGTCTCGCTACCATGCCCATAGCAAAGCAGGTATCTAGCCTCATACATAGCATTGCATACATGAGGCTCCCCACGGCCGATGCATATGGCACGTTCCTCATTTCATTTTTCTCCCTTTGTGTCACCGGACACTGATCCTTGGAAAGATATATGCCATGTCTGAAGTGATGGGTTTTGTATACTGAAAGCATTTATTACAATGTGTATACAACGGGTTATTTCTCCTATCTGTTAACAATCGTACATGTATGAACAATGGTATCCTCTTGTCTCACCGATAGGGACGATCATACGGCGTGCTGTAGATCACAGAAGACAGTATGATCACTTGACCTAGTGAGACATAAACCTGATCACAGCCGAGACAGCGTATGAGGATACGCCTGTCCGGATGGCTGCGACATTGTTGGAATAAGTAGTCTGTCTTGGTTACTTGACATGCTGGTATGCAGAGGTGGCGTATTGATGGACCGCAGTGAGATATATTCGTCTGTCTGACATCAACGAATAAAAGATCTCGTTATATTGATTGAGTCCAAACCCTAACGAAGGTTCAGGAGTTTGCACGGGTTGACTATTGCTTTGACTTGCCATGGTGGAGAGCCTGAGTAACGTGCTCGTATATCTGCATCTTGGGTAACAGCAGTTCGTGTAGTACCGCCTGAGACTAGACTTAGGTAACCATATCTGAGTAATAGGATGGGGACATTCCCTGAGGAGCTCAATAACATTCATCGTGCCAAAGTCCTGTAGGCTGATTAAGTTCAGGCACGAGTGATAAGGTTTGAGTGGTACTACTCAGGAATTATAAGATATTAATTAATTGTAGTTAGAGCTTGTCAGAGGCTTCGATTAATTAATGGATGTTCGGTAACCTTAAATATGGGGATTCTTAATTAATGCAACCCGTTCTCATAACGTGGTAATAAAGGGGTAGGTCAGTATTAATTTTGTGGTGAAAAAGAATTAATATTAATTAATTAATTGTGTCCTGGGTTGTGGACATGGGAATTAATTAATTTATAGGCCCACTATTATTTGCATTAGGTCCCAGGTCTGGCCCAACAAGTGTGCTGAACTGAGCCAAAAATGGCCCATTAGGGTTTCCAACCCTAGGTCTATAAATAGACAGCTCTCTCTCATAAGTTGTAACACAGTTAAAAACACAAACCCTAGAGAGAGAGAGGTGGGCGCCATTTTTGGAGTTCCAAGGAGGAGAATTTCGATTCTGGTCCTGCTCAAGCCACAGATCTACGGAGTCCTCACCAGTAGTAGATCTGAACAGCACAGGGACACAGCCCTGAAGATCTAATCTGGAGAACAGATTATCTTTCTTCCTTCTCTTTCTGTTTCAATTTTATTTAAGAAATTAGGGTTCTAATTTCTGATTCCGCAGATAAAATTGAATTGCGTGGTTGAATTGGATTTTGGAATTCAAACGCTAAAGATCGGTTCAGACTTGACGGAGTTACGGTAAACCCTGAATCCACAATTCTTCGTATTAAATTCATAGGAGCATGCTAGGATTTTGAGAATTTTTATTATGAGCAATATCTATAGATCAATCCGGTTCAAATTGGTTTTGGTGATTCGGTTCACGGAAAAACCCTACATGAAGGGTAACAAACCTTTCTTGGCAGTTTGCATGCTGAAACGGGCAATCACGGTATCCACGTATGATCCTTGAGACAAGGTCAGCATCCTCTTATTGTGCTCCCGCAATACTTTTACCCCTAGGATGTATCCTGCCTCCCCAAGGTCCTTCATATGAAACTGCTCGGATAATCACCCCTTTATGCCCGACAATACTTCCACATTGTCGCCAAATAGGAGAATATCATCTATATAAAGTGCAAGGAACACCACGCTTCCGCTGACACATAAACGGTACACGAAACTCTCATTTGAGAATTGTGAAAATCCATAGGATTTATCACTTCATCACAACGCAGATTCCATGACCATGAAGCTTGTTTAAGTCCATACAGCGACTTCCTTAGCTTCCAGACCAAATGTTCTTCGCCCTTCTGCACATAACCTTCTGGCTGTTGCATATAGATGTCCCTACCTTCTTCAAGGTACCCGTTTAGAAACACGGTTTTGACATCCATCTGCCAGATTTCTAGGTCCTTATGTGCTACTATGGCTAGGAGTATTGATCACTGTAATTTCTACAGATTAATTATAGCAACAGTGGCAAATAAATTTGTAAACCCTAAGGTTATCGATCCATGGGAATTGTATGGGGAAACTATCCTATATACTAGCTATGATCCTAAGATTCATTGTTTGAGGGATCCAAAATTAGGGTTTTATAAAAGTAAAGAAAACAATGCAGAAAATTAAAGTAGTTTTGAAAGCAAATTTAAAGGAACACAGATTCTAGGGAAGAATTCTTATTATGGATAACATGTAGGAATCAATTAATTTAACAGGTGGAATACTGCAACAGTGCTATATTTCCTTATTTGGCAAATATAACCTAGATTACTAATTAGTGACTCATCTCCGCTCGGTCTCAAAGTACACCAAATTAGTCAATCTGATAAGCAAATCAGTTCAATTCCTACATCTAGTACATCTATTTGGATAGTGTAGATTGTATCATGTATTCCTAATCCCACTATCAATATTCACCTCTCGGTCCTTCTATCAATAGCTAGACATCTAAATTAATCGTCACCTCTCGGTCCTTAAATTAATCTAGAATTATAAAATAAACACAGGAATCATGAACCTAATTAATTAATCCTAACATGTATCCATAATAATATCAACCCCTACAACCCGCTAGGGTTTCTAGCCACTCATCGCAGATAGAAATCCAAAATAAAACATATTGAATTGCATAAAAGTAAAGAACTTACAAGAAAAATAAAGTGTTTCGTGTTCCCAAGTCTCCAAACTCTCAAAACCAAATTGTAGAATGCAAAATATGAAAAGGAATGATAGGGAATTTTGAAAAATCGAATTTACATAGGTATTAATAGTGGTGGATGTGTATCCTATCAAATCTAGGGATAAAGATATGAATATATCCATTTTTCATTGAATTTCTGCTCCAGCAGACAACCTCGCGTCGATCGTGGCTGATCCACGTCGATCGACGTGACTTCTTCGTCGATCGATGCTGATTGGCGTCTGTCGACGCAGCTTCTCGCCCCTTCGGCGCGGTCTCACGGTTTTGGCCATAACTTTCTCTCCCGAACTCCGATTGACCCGATTCCAGTTGCGTTGGAGAGCTAACTCAAAGCATCATCCATTTCCATAAGCCAATAGCCTGAATTCCTCTTGTTGAAAAATCTTCATTGTTACTCTTACATGTCACTGCTTTCAGAACGATTTTCAAGTGAATTTAAGCCTAAAACCTACAAAAACACCAAGATGCGCATAATACCACCTAATATAGACTCATGCATTTAAAAATATATATATAAAATCAAATAAAATTACATAAAATATTAGAAAATAATATAGATAAGCGAGTAAAATAATGAGCTTATCAAACCCCCCAAACTTGAATGTTTGATTGTCCTCAATCAATAGGCAAGAAAGAAATCAAAAGATCATGCGATTAAAGTGCAATGCCTCACAAGATCCATCACAGTCAAGGGTCAAAAATCCACTACACACCAGCAATTTGAAAGAGACGAAAAATTCATCAACAGTGGAAGAACTCATAGGAAGTGTATCGCTCAACTCTCAAGTGTTGAAGGTATAGATGAAAGCACTCAAAAACATGTATGAAGAAATTTCTACCTTAGGCTTGCAAATTTTCTAATATCTCCACTGCGAGAATGTGTACACAAGTCTAGAATCAAAAAGTACTTTCATTAGGTTGTAATGTAGGCTTTTTGTGAAAGGTAGGGAAAATTTGGCCAAGTGACTAAATTAAGTTGAGCTGATCATTCTCAACCAATGCAACCACCATCTATTCATCATCCAACCTTCTCCTTATATATATCAACAAATACACAACCCCTTTTTTTTCCAGCTCATTTTGAATCTCTTATACTCATAATTTTTTTTGTATTCTTTTCTTTTCAGAGAGCTTATGAGAATTCTAATTATTTCTTTGAGCTTCTTTTTCACACATCTTTTCACCACTAATTTATATTTTCTTATCTCCATATCACAATAATTCCACCCCATATACCTCAACTCAAGACATGAGCGAAACCAATACTTTTTCTTAATCTCATAGACAAGGAAAGAAAAATTTTGTATAGGCTCAAAAGTGGCTAACTAGGGAAAATTCAATGTGAAGGGACAGTGTTTAGGGAATTGGGCTATCAAAGATGGCCTAAGATCATTTCCTAAACTCGTGCACACTACGCAGTCTCAACACAGAAAATAGGTAAGTTCTAGAGAAATAAAAACACACATGTGAATCTCACATCAAACGAATTAAAGGCTCAAATTTCGCACACAAGGGTTCAAAATTTTTCTTCCACAGTCAATTTCAAATAAGCTCATTCAGCATGCAAGTATAAGTGTCAAATCAATCGTATCATGCGGTATTCTACATTCATAGGCATCTAACCACGATCACAATCAATTTAAACTCAACCCTCAACCGATTCTACTCTCACAATCTCATTCGGGTTATATCAAAACTCAAAATTTTTCCCACAAAGTAGAATAAAATTAAAATTTAAGGCAAAAATTAAGTACAGAAAGCAAAATAAATAAAAGATAGAACGTTCCATCTCTTGTCCACATCCCCCCAAACTTATTTCCAATTCAAAGAGTGGAATAAGTTTGAAAATCAGACAAAAGAGAGAACGATACCTGGTAGTTGATCTCAGACATCAACTTTTTATCCCCCGGAGTCTTCGAACATTGAGCGGCATGAAATAGTGGTTGTTGGCACTTCGCGTCGATTGACTTGAAGCCTTCTTGTCGATCCCTTCATGGATCGAAGTGTATCACGCCGGATTGCTCGGCGTCGATCGACGCCAGGCTGCGTCGATCGACGTCGAGCTGATCTCCAAAATATATATTTTTTAATTAACTGAAAAATAAATGTTAATGGAAAATAATGGAAATTCGAAATAAAATAAAAAAACAAAAATTAAAAAGAAAATACGGAAAATGTTGGGTTACCTCCCAACAAGTGCATGATTTAATGTCGCAGCTCGACGATACCTCAAATCACTACCACGGAGGTCGAGTCCAAACTCGCCGACCCTTGGCATCCACCATGTAAACTTTTCGGTCTTTGATAATGGTGGTGAGCTCAGAAAAAGGTGGCGCAGTTGACACTGCTACCCTATCGTTTCCTCGCTCTCAGTCAATAGCAGCTGCTTCATCTTCTTCAGACTCATCCTCTTCTTCAGTAGTGGAGATTCGATTGCACTCCGCCTTCTTCTTGTTCTTGTCGATCACAAAGGTGATCTTCTCGTCGTTTGCTCGGAGTGTGATCTCGCCGCATTGACAGTCAATGAGAGCGGCGTTAGTATCGAGGAATTCACGCCCCAAGATCATGGGCATGCTCTTGTCCTCCTTCATCTCGTGCACCACAAAATCTACAGGAAAAATGAGATGGCCCACGCGAATGAGCATATCCTCTAGTATACCTTTCGGGCGGGACACAGACCGGTCCGCCATCTGCAGGGTTATTGTCGTGGGCCTCATCTCTCCGATGTTGAGATGCTTGTAGATGGAGTACGGCATCAGGTTGATACTGGCCCCAGTATCACATAGTACTCTCTCGAATGTGTGTCCCCCAATCTCAACCGGAATAGAGAAGCATCCAGGATCGCTTCTCTTGATGGGCACCTGCTTTTGAAGTAGCAGGCTGCACTGCTCGTGGATCTTCACCGTCTCGTTCTCCACGAACTACTTCTTTCCACTCATCAATTTTTGGAGGTACTTCATATACCCTGGAATCTCCTTAAGTGCTTCGATCAGCGGGATGTTGATGCTGACCTTCTTCAGATTCTCCACAAATCTGGAGAATTTCTCGTCCTATTTCTGCTTCGCGAACCGCTGTGAGAAAGGCAAAGGAGGGAGCTGCTCTTCAGACTGCTTCTGCTTCGTGTCTGGAAAAGACTTCAACGTCGATCGACGTAGGCTAGCATCGATCGACGGGCCTCTGTCTTCTGCGTCGATCGACGTGGCAGGTCCATCAATCGACGTGGATTCATCTCCTGTGCATTTTGCTCCTTTTCATCTCCAGAATCATCTACAGCCATCTCGGGGCCCTTGTAACTCGTCCCAGACCTCATAGTAACGGCTTTGCAGTCTTTTTGGGCCTTTGGGTTCACCTCCGTTGTGCTCAGAAGCTGTCCAGGCTTGTGTTGGTTGCCAAGTAAGGTGGCAATCTGGCTCAATTGTGTGTCCATCATCTGAAGATGTTTCGTCATCTGCTGTATGTGGTTTGCCATTCCCTTCACCTCGATTTCTACTTTTCGAAACCGGTTATCCAAGCTCTTGATGAATTTCTCGAGCATCTCCTCTAGCACGAATTTCTTCCTTTCCACGATCTCTCCTCCAGTACCTACATCAAAATCAGGCGGAGGGTGTTCTGCAGCAGAAGGGTTAGCATAAGAAAAACCAGGGTGAGATCGCCCATGGTTGTAATGATACCCTTGATTGCCTCGGTAGTTATTGTGATAACCACCGCCAATGTAGTTCACCTCCATACCAGCAGTTCTAGACGAACTGCTTGCACCCCGGTTGATGTAGTCAGCCTCCACGGGTACTATGGACATGCTTGGCTCTGCAACAGCTGCAACTTGTGATGTGCCCAATTTTTCAATCTCCTCCCGGAGCTTTTTCACCTCAGCGACCACGTCGAATTCTGGCTTTGTCTCGACTGCTTTGACTGGTAGCTGCCTATCAGTTGGCCATTGGTGGCTATTCAGCGCCATATCAGCCAGCAATCTCATACTCTCTGCACCACTCTTCTTCATCAGTATTCCTCCGGTAGATGCATCAACCAGCTCCTTCATGTGAGGGTTCAGTCCTTCATAAAAATGACACACTTGCATCTCCAGATCGATGCCATGCCCAGGACAGAGTCGTAGAAGCTCTTTGTATCTCTTCCAGGCCTCGTAAAGTGACTCGTCATACATCTGCTTGAAAGTAGTAATAACAGCTTTCCTCTTCAGCAGCAGGCTCGGTGGGAAGTAGTTGGTAAGGAACTCTGCTCGAAGCTCCTCCCATGTCCCGATTTGACTCTTATCCAGTCCTGAAAACCAAGACCGTGCTTCGTCTCTGAGTGAGAACGAGAACAGTCTCATCCTGATCACATCTTGGGTTACTCCGTTCTGCTTCACAGTGTTACACACCTCGATGAATTGGTTGAGGTGGGTATATGGATCTTCTACAGCTCTCCCCCCAACTGGTTTTGCTGCACCATCTGAATAAGGCTTGTGCGTAGCTCAAAGTTGTTGGCATCAATGCCAACTCTGAATCCGGCCTCCGCTTGCTATGGAAGAAATCGATCCAAGATGGACCTTTGCGGGATCACAACTTGCCTATTGTTCAACTCTGCCAGTCTTGCAGCTTGCTCCGCCTGACTAGCCTGGGCTGCTTGTAGTTGTGCTCTCAGCTGATTTACTTCATTCACAAATGGCCTCTGCTCCTCGCGAGTCATATTTTGCAGAGATTCTTCAAGATTCTCAGCCATCTCTTGTTGTTTGTCTTTTCCTTTCTACTTGGTTTTCCTACAGGTTGCTTCAATTTCAGGGTCAAAGTCCTCGAGTGTTTTTCCTTTGGCTCGCGTGTTCATGCACCTGCACAGGAAATAAGTGGAATCAGTCCGGCGTCGATCGACGTGAATTCACGTCGATCGATATAAAAGAGTGGTCGGCATTGATCGACACGAGACACAAACTCAAAAACTCACGCACGCACACGTACAGAAAAATAAAACTCAATCCAGCAAATCCTAGAACGAACTAGTAACAAGATAAAATTTAAAAATTCCCCGGCAACGGCGCCAATTTGATCACTGTAATTTCTACAGATTAATTATAGCAAAAGTGGCAAATAAATTTGTAAACCCTAAGGTTATCGATCCAGGGAAATTCTATGGGGAAACTATCCTATATACTAGCTATGATCCTAAGATTCATTGTTTGAGGGATCCAAAATCAGGGTTTTATAAAAGTACAAAAAACAATGCAGAAAATTAAAGTAGTTTTGAAAGCAAATTTAAAGGAACACAGATTCTAGGGAAGAATTCTTATTATGGATAACATGTAGGAATCAATTAATTTAACAGGTGGAATACTGCAAAAGTGCTATATTTCCTTGTTTGGCAAATATAACCTAGATTACTAATTAGTGACTCATCTCCGCTCGGTCTCAAAGTACACCAAATTAGTCAATCTGATAAGCAAATCAGTTCAATTCCTACATCTAGTACATCTGTTTGGATAGTGTAGATTGTATCATGTATTCCTAATCCCACTATCAATATTCACCTCACGGTCCTTCTATCAATAGCTAGACATCTAAATTAATCGTCACCTCTCGGTCCTTGAATGAATCTAGAATTATAAAATAAACACAGGAATCATGAACCTAATTAATTAATCCTAAAATGTATCCATAATAATATCAACCCCTAGAACCCGCTAGGGTTTCTAGCCACTCATCGCAGATAGAAATCCAAAATAAAACATATTGAATTGCATAAAAGTAAAGAACTTACAAGAAAAATAAAGTGTTTCGTGTTCCCAATGCTCCAAACTCTCAAAACCAAATTGTAGAATGCAAAATATGAAAAGGAATGATAGGGAATTCTGAAAAATCGAATTTACATAGGTATTAATAGTGGTGGATGTGTATCCTATCAAATCTAGGGCTAAAGATATGAATATATCCATTTTTCATCGAATTTTTGCTCCAGCAGACAACCTCGCGTCGATCGTGGCTGATCCACGTCGATCGACGTGACTTCTTTGTCGATCGATGCTTATTGGCGTCTGTCGACGCAGCTTCTCGCCCCTTCTGCGCGGTCTCACGGTTTTGGCCATAACTTTCTCTCCTGAACTCCGATTGACCCGATTCCAGTTGCGTTGGAGAGCTAACTCAAAGCATCATCCATTTACATGTGCCAATATCCCGAATTCCTCATGTGGATGAAATCTTCACTGCTACTCTTACATGTCATTGCTTTCAGAACGGTTTTCAAGTGAATTTAAGCCTAAAACCTGCAAAAACACCAAGATGCGCATAATACCACCTAATATAGACTCATGCATAGAATATATATATTTACTCAATAAAATTACATAAAATAGTAGAAAATAATATAGATAAGCGAGTAAAACAATGAGCTTATCAAGTATACGAATGGACATAAGCATGGCTACCGGTGAGAAGGTCTCGTCATAGTCTACACCTTCTTTCTGACTATAACCCTTCGCCACCAGCCTTGCTTTGAAAGCTGTAATTTCACCATTCGCTCGACAGCCATCTGGCAAGTCAGTTTTCTGGTATACATCCATAGCCGTAATGGATTATATTTTTGAATCCATGGCGATCAGCCATTTGTTTGTATCTTTATCAAATACCGCCTTTTCATATGTCCAGGGATCGGTATCATCCAGTCCATTTTCCGGGATCAAGTCAGAAGACTCTCCCACGAACATGAACCTTTTGGGTTGGTGGATAACCCTCCCACTGCGACGAGGCATCTGAACCGTGTCAGTAGTTGGCACACTACGCGTTGGTCCCATACCTTGCATTAGTGGCAGTGTTGGTATAGCCTCACCTGTTACAGGTGGATTTACCATTACACTGGGCTTTCCTGATGGAATTGCTTCCTTATCCTCAAGCTCGTGGAGGATAATCTCACTCTTGGATCTGTGGTTTCTTACATATTCGTCCTCCAAGAATCTTGCATTGGTACTGACAACGAATTTCTGATTCTCAGGACAATAGAAATAACCAACTTTCGTTTGCCTGGGATATCCTACAAACAACATCAACTTACACCTACTTTCTAACTTATCAGGTTCCTTTGTCGGCAAGCTTGCATAACTCATCATCGACCTGACAATTTCCAAGAGAGTTCTATTTCTTCTTTCCGCTACATTATTTTGTTGAGGGGTTCCTGGTGCAATCCACTGGGATGTAATCCCGTTATCTGACAAGTACTGCAAGAACTCGTTACTGAGGTATTCTCCGCCACGATCTGATCGTAGTGTTTTGATAGTCTTACCTAGCTTCTTTTCTACCTCAGTCCTAAACTCTTTGAATTTCTCAAAGCATTCAAACTTATGGCGAAGCAAATAGACATATCCGAATCTTGAGTAATCGTCAATGAATGTGGCGATGTACTCATAACCTCCACGAGCTTGCATGGACATTGGTCCACATAAGTCAGAGTGGATCAATTCCAACACATCCTCTGCTCGAGACTGACTTGCCTTAAAAGGCCTGGTCGTCATCTTTCCCTCTATACAGGACTCACAGATTTGATGCGGTACCACTTGAAAAGAATCCAAGAGCCCATCGCATGCTAATCTTTTAATCCTCTTTAGATTGATGTGATCTAGTCTCAAGTGCCAGAGATATGTTTGATCCTCATCGGAAGAAAATTTTCTCTTTAAATGATTATTATTATTGGATGAGTTTGCAACATTCACGGAAGATTTATGCATACAATCAATGAGATAGAGAGAGTCAATCAGTTTGCCATGACAGATAACACCGTTATTACCAATGATAGAAACTCCACTATAAAAAATAACTGAATATCCATCACAAAATAACTTGGAAACTGAAATTAAGTTCCGCCAAAAAACCGGCACATATAAAACATTTCTCAAAATCAAAACATTGTTTTCAAAGCATAAAGTAAAATCTCCAATGGCTACTGCTGAGACTCGCTCTCCGCTGCCCATTGAGATGGTAATCTCGTCATGCTTCAGCTGCCTTGTCGGCCTGAACCCCTGCAAAGTATAACAAACATGATCAGTAGCTCCAGTATCCACTACCCAAGAATGGGTAGAAACCGATGCTAAACATGTTTCTATTATAAATGTACATGACGTACCTTGTCTACCCGTGCCAAGCACTAGACAATCTACTTCACTTCGGTTGCGTTTGCATGGCCTGTTGACATCTTCTGCTAGATCAACTTCATCTAACTTTTAAGCATTCCTTTTGCTTCAACAACTGTCTTGTGAAAAGCTGACAAAGTTGGAGCAAATTCCAAAGCTCTAAGGTCAGATTCCTCTCGCATTAGGGCTGAGAGTAACTCAGGAAGAGTAAACTTGTGCCTGGTACCGAGGGACTTGATGAAGTCATTATAAGAATCAGACAAAGAGTGCAGGACAATGTTAATTTCCGCCCGCTTACTGACTTGTCCACCTCTCTTTCTGTACTTTCTCATAATCCTCATCATACTGACGAAGTGCAGAAGCAACGAACTCCCATCAGTCATCCTCTTGCAGACCAGGTCCTCCACAAGATTATTACTGACAGTTTGTCTCACCTTCCCATAAACTTTCACAAGGTCCCTCCGTATCTCAACAGCAGTTCAGAACTTCTTGTACTTGAGCTTTAATTCTCTAGATAGACTGTTCATGATGGGTTTGCGGACAAACTCATCAGAAGCTACCCATCTTTCATAAAACACTCGCTCATAACAAGTACAGTTACAATATTTGGGAGTTAGAGGGTTCATGTAAAGTATGTGGGCATGTTTTGCAGTGCAGAGTATTTCCATGAAGCATAACTTCCACTCAGGAAAATTCGGACCAGTTAAAGGGTTTGTTATTAAGAGGTTTACAACGTGAGCAATAGACATGTCTAAAAACAATAAATTAAAACAGAAATTAAAACATAGTCGCAAACTATTGAAACAATTAAATATTGAAACCTTATGATAAAGCTATATTAATGTTTCCTCCAATTTGCCTAAGTATTACTATTGCAAGCCACACATGTGGACGTTTACAACAAAACACTTAACCAGACTGCATCTTTCAATTCCAGTCCTTTAATTCCAATTCATGCCCGGGTTCCTTAGACAAATGGAATTAATAATTGGAGACTAACTTAAGACCATATTATCCTACTGAGCAGGGACATCACAAATGAGTTATACTCTGGATAACATCTAAGCTAGCTTACCACCAAAGCCACCCTCCCATATAAGGATCTATTAGAACACACCCAATCCCTATAATAAGGCTATCTCATTTAATTCAATCCCTAGAGAACTTGTGAAAATTCAATACGCAAGCTACACATGTAGACGTTTACGCATGAACTCCCACTTCTCACATGAAAAAAATGTCATGTGTTTATTCTATAATTCTAGATTAATTCAAGGACCGAGAGGTGAAGATTAATTTAGATGATAGAAGGACCGAGAGGTGAATATTAATAGTGGGAATAGGAATACATGATACGATCTACACTATCCAAACAGATGTACTAGATGTAGGAATTGAACTGATTTGCTTATCAGATTGACTAATTTGGTGTACTTTGAGACCGAGCGGAGATGAGTCACTAATTAGTAATCTAGGTTATATTTGCCAAACAAGGAAATATAGCATTGTTGCAGTATTCCACCTGTTAAATTAATTGGTTCCTACATGTTATCCATAATAAAAGTTCTTCCCTAGAATCTGTGTTCTTTAATTTGCTTTCCAAAACTCCTTTAATTATCAAGTATTGTTATCTTTATTTTCCAAACAAAACCCTGATTCTGAATTCCTCAAACAATGAATTTTAGAACCATAGCTAGTACATAGGATAATTTCCCCATACAATTCCCCTGGATCGATAACCTTAGGGTTTACAAATTTATTTGCCGCTGTTATTATAATTAATCTGTTAGAAATAGCAGTGATCACCAATTTGCGTCTGAATATCCACGCAAGTGAGGATCGCCGGAAGAGAATGTCAAACCAAATCGAACAGTTCCTTTCACGTATCGAAGGATACGTTTGAGAGCCTGAAAGTGTTCATTAGTCAGATTTTTCTGATACTGGCTCATTGTGTTGACGGAATAAGCAAGATCCGATCTCGTTACTGTAAGATATTGTAACGCGCCGAGCACAGATCTGTAGAGAGTCGGGTCCTCGAAGGATGACCCATCCGACGTAAAAGTGATGCCTGGAGCCAGTGGTGTAGAGAAGGGTTTTGCATCTATCATCTTGGCGCGGCGGAAGATGTCTAGAGCATACTTCGTCTGTGTAAGATACAAGCCGGATGACGTGTGAAAGGCCTCCAGACCGAGAAAGTAACCCAATTTGTCGAGGTCTTTAGTGCTGAATTCTTTGTTGAGGCGAGACATGAGCGTGGAGATGGCGACAGAATTGTTGTCGGTGATGATGATGTCGTCCACATATTCAAGCAGATAGATAACCACCGAATCCTTGCTGAGCACAAAGAGAGATGTGTCGGAAGAGCTGCATATAAAACCCAGAGATAATAAGAAGGTCCGAAAGCGCTGGTACCAAGCCAAAGGCGCTTGTCGGAGTCCGTAGATGGCCTTTTTCAAGGAGCAGACATGAGAGGGATAGCGAGAGTCAACAAAACCCGGAGGCTGTTCCATAAACACTTCAGTAGATAGAAGGCCATTTAAGAAAGCGTTCTTGACGTCCAGCTGATGTAGGGGCCAAGAATACATGACGGCAACTGCAATAAAAATACGGACTGTTGAAGCTTTTACCACAGGACTGAAGGTGTGAGTGAAATCGAACCCAGGGACTTGGCTAAAACCTTGAGCGACAAGTCGGGCCTTGTAGCGATCAACCGAACCATCAGGTAGAAGTTTGGTTTGATAGACCCATTTGGAGCCAACAACATTCGCAGTTGATGGCCGCAACACTAGTGTCCAGGTGTTGTTTTTTGAGAGAGCTGCGAGTTCCTCATGCATAGCTCTTGTCCATTCAGGAACCAGGAGGGCATATTTTATACCTCGGGATTCCGGCAAAGCTGCAGAAACAGAAAACACAGAAACCAGATTAATGTCAACTGGATAACGGGGCTTAAATATCCCCGATCGAGCGCGCGTTTGCATGGGATGTCGAGGAGCTGGTGGAGGAGGCGGACTGGGTGGAGCGGCCGGTGGATGTTTGACAGGGTTAGGATGCTCGAGTGGGGGAGGTGGTACGTGAGGTGGGAGTTGAGGAGTATCGGGGGGCGGAATGTCCGAGTGGCAGAGAGAACACGGCGGTTCGGAAGTAGGAGAGGAGGATGTGGAAGGTGCGGCGGAAGATATATTTTCGAAGTAATCTGTGAGGGTGAGGCGAGAGGTGGGCATGGATGGACTTAGACTAGAGAACGGGAAACAGTTTTCATCAAACCGCGTATGATGAGTAGTGTATACGCGATTCGTGGCTGGATCTAAGCAATGATAGCCTTTGTGATTAGGACTATACCCTATGAAGACACATGGTAAACTACGAGGTTCAAGTTTGTGTTTAGTGTAATCACGAAGGCATAGAAAAACCCTGCAACCGAAGGTATAGAGAGAGGCATAGGAGGGTTTTGTGTGGTATAGGAGTTCGAATGGGGAGCTATTTTGGAGAAGGTGATTTGGAATTCGGTTTATGATGTGTACGGCAGTACTAAAAGCTTCTACCCAAAGAGAGAGGGGCGATGAAGAATGGAAAAGTAGTGAAAGTCCCATTTCAGTGATATGACGGTGTTTACGTTCGGCTCGACCGTTTTGAGGGGGTGTGTAAGGACAGGATATGAGATGGTGTATACCAGATTTAGCAAAATGAGCTTTAAGACGAGAGTTAGTAAATTCAGTACCACCATCACTTTGAAACTTTTAAATTTTACATGAAAATTGAGTTTCAACGAACATATGGAAATTTAGGAAGATGTCGAAGAAATTAGATCTTGCACGTAATGGATAGAACCAGCTAAAACGGGAGAAGTCATCTATAAACACAGCATAGTAACGAAAATCAGACTTTGATTTAACCGGGGAAGGACCCCAAAGATCACAATGAATAAGATCAAGTACATTTGAGGCACGTTTATCAGATACAGGAGATGACAAATGTGTGTTTTTAGCTAACTGACAGGAGGTACACAAGTTGTTTTGCGAAACGGAAGAGGAAAAAGAAAGAAAACTAAGCTTTGAAAGCAGATTGAGAACTTTGACGGAGGAGTGACCAAGACGATTGTGCCATGTCTGAAAAGACGCATGCGGAAGATTGGATGACGCGGAAGCAGTGAGGGCAGCGACAGGTTGGTGAAGGAGATACAACCCATGTTTACGCACGCCGGTCGCGACAATGTGTCCGGTTTCTCAATTCCAAATCTGCAGCTGCGAAGCAGTAAAAAACACATCAATATGATAATCATGTGTCAAACGACTACCTGAAATAAGATTCTTAGTCATAGCAGGAACCACAAGAACTTGTTGTAAGGATAAATAATCAGAAATAGGTAAAGAGCCCGTATGAGTTATACGAAGGCGAGCACCGTTACCAACGGCGACATGATCAGAACCCGAATAAGGAACAACATCATGCAGTGAGGAAGAGTCGGCGGAGATGTGTGCAGATGCGCTTGTGTCGAGGTACCAATCGGAGACAGGAGGAGTTGAAACTGAGCACTGAGCAGAGAAGACCTCGGCTAGGTTAGCCGATGGTGGTGGTCGTGACGAACGGACATAAGACCGATCAAAGCGCTTTGGGCAGTCAAAGACGTCGTGATCAATTTGTCTGCAGAAAGAACACCACGGGGGACGTTTCTTTTTATTTCCTCCTTTCGAGCCACCGTGATTCCGATTAGGGTTTGGCTTATTTCCAGAATAAGTAGATTTATTCGATGCTTGAAAAGCCAAGGGTTGCGGCGACGGTGAGGGTTCGGCACCACGGAGGAAAAGTTCATGCTCATCGCACGCACGAGGAGGACGTCAAATGTTGGAAGGGGATCCTGTGCCATTTGTGCGGTGGTGAAAGTAGAATAGGACGATTGCAAGCCCCGGAGGAACCAGTGGGACTTGTCAGATGCGTCGATGGAACGACCGATGGCCGATAATTGATCGCACAGGCCTTTGAATCGGCATCTGTAGTCAGAGATGGACGAATCTCCCTATTTGATCGAGAGGAGATCATCTTTCAAGCTTAATTCACGAGCCTCGGAACAGTGGATGTAAGTGTGAGACAGAGCAGTCCAAACATCATGGAATGTTGAACAGCCGATGATGACGGTCATGGATTCTTCAGTGAGTGTTGAGACGAGAAACAATTTAATCAATTGATCACGAGAATACCACTTCGAGAATTCCGGATTTGGAGGCGCAGGGGCGCCAGCGGCCGAGGCGGCGAGAAAACGAGGAGGTGCTGTGACCGAACCGTCCACATACTGCATGATGTTTTGAGTGATGAGAAGCGGTTCGATTTGAGCATGCCAGAGAAGATAATTGGCAGAGGTGAGCTTGATGTTCACCATATGGATGATGGTGGATAAAGGGAGCGTCGGAAGATCACCATGGTCGATCGGAGCAGCCATGGAGATGCGCGAGCGAGAGGCCGACGGCTAGGGTTTGGAGAAACTAGGGTTTTAGCCAGGAGTTAGGCTGATACCATGTAGGGAAATTTATTTCCTGTATTTCACTCAAATAGTAAAAGATATACATGGGAGTTTATATAGACAAAGGAAAATAAATCTATACTAAAACAAACTAGTAGATACATAAGATACAAAAGATACTGATCTAATAATCATATCTTAATAGGTTCAGTGGTAACGCGTGCAACTCGCATGCTAGAGGTGCCGAGTTCGAATCCCCTTGGAGCAAATTCAGTTTTTGAAGGAAATTAATTTGGGATTTGCGACCAAAAAATTCCATCGCAAAATTTTTGCGACGGAAAATTTGGTCGCAAACCCGTCCCCAAAATTTGCGACCAATCCAACGTTTTTGCGACGGACAAAATTGGTCGCAAATCGGTCGCAAAATAGCAATTTGCGAGCGATTTGCAACCAATTTTCCCGTCGCAAAAACCAAAAATCTTGGTAGTGGATGAGTCAAAAATATTTTCTAGATTTACTAAATTTATTATTTGTATTTTTTTATGTAAAGGCTTATTAGGCCTCTTCTAAGAAAAATCTCTAGATCCACTATATTTGTTGTTCTAATGTAAATGATATATAATTATAATTGAAATGTAGAAATCCAAAGTTTTTCATATAATGTTTCGCATTAACCAAAGACAATAAGTATAGGCCACTTTGTAACAATGTGTCATCCATTTCCTTACAAGTTAGTTTTGTAATGAATAATTGTATTACCAACATTGTATTAGAGCCAACCCTGCACTGTGGGGAGATGTATGAAATGCTAGCTCCACAATTATTGGTGAGACATCCTCTCGTTACAAATAAATTTTGCAAATGAGGTGTATTCTAACCATGTCCTTTTCAAAATTTTGTTAGAAATTACAAAATGAGGCGTAATTTTTTAGTAATTTCTGAAGTTGCGAAATGTTTTTAAAGCTGCTGTAGTGCAACCACAACATCAGCCATACTTGGCCTTGATTTTGGATCAAAGCTTAGGCACTTCAACGCCAACTTTGCAATTCAAAACAACTTTTAAAATTTGATCTACTCAAACAATATTATGAAAAGCTATATTTTAGTACTAGAGATTATTCGTTAATTCATTCCTCATGGTAGTTATTCTAAATTGCTAATAATTTTTAGTGATCAAAGCGCATCCTTGAGAAGGGTTATTGGCTTCTCGAGTGGTGGGGGAAATATATATCATGTTTAAGCAGTTTACATTGACAAAAAAAAAAAAAATCAATATCGAAAGAAGTTCGGCAGCAGAAGAGTTAACAGTGAAGTATGTAAATGAAGGTACATACTTCAACTGTTGTCTGGTATGCCTGTAGCAACCATCATCAACTTGCACATTTTAGAAATAATACACATGGCTAAGTATACAAAGGTACTTAGTGCGTACGATGCCTTAAACATACATAATAAAAGTTTGTCATCCCTTGATATGAGGTCCCACATGGGGTTTTATTTATGAAGAAGATTTTAGAATTTTAATAATAAGAGGTCTCTGTCAACCAATTTAGTGGTGTGTGGGTCGATCTGGAAGCAAAATTTGTATCGATTGATATCAACAAAATGGAGAAAAATGCTCAAGTCGGTCGACACATTTTGTGTCGGTCGATATGGACAATTCATCCACGTTAGTTGACACAGGGAAAATTGGTTTAAACTGCGACGAGTTTCTCGTGTAAAAAATGAGGTTTTGGCTCAATTCAGTTATCCTGGCTCATTTATTCGGTTCTAAACTTCACCAAACAAATTATAAATATAATATACGAGTTTAGCTAGGTTTAGATTCTAAACATGCTAATCATAAATTCAAGGGTGGAATCATAGCATGTGCTCAATAACCAAACATAAAGTTAAAATCACAATAATGTGTCCAATCATAATCGATTTCTAACTTTGTATATGGTTTCCATTCTCAATCCGAACATGCTCAACATTCGTTCATAGACATCTAATTTCTCAAACTCATCCATGAAAAATAATCGGGGTAAGCTCAATACGGGTACATTAATACCTCTTGTAGATACTATAACCTCAAAATCTTCGATATATACACTTCTTTCCTTAGGCCCAAGTTCTAACCAAAGATGAAAAGAGAGAGGTTCGCTATGGCCATAAAAATGAGAAGTTCAAACTCTTACCAATATCATAGTTACCACAAATCAGGAGGTCGCAAGGGCAAAGTCAACAGAGTTGTCGAAAACATATAGAGAAATTTGATAAGAGAGTGCAAGAACATGAATAACAATATTGTTGATATGCTGACTTAGTGATTGAGGAATTGAAGATTCAGCAAA